>JARHVA010000331.1:5077500-5612500 GCA_037957365.1 Torreya grandis
TACTAAGACTTACTTTGTTATATCTAGTATCTTGAATAAGAGTTTATGTTTCCAAGTATTTATGACTACTCTATTATTACTGATTGTGAGAAATTAGTAGTTGTCTTAGAACACTAGACTATGATAATATGGATTATCATACGGTGTAGAATGTTTGAAAACTAATTATGGTAATATAATCTATAGTTAAATGGGTGTTTTATTTAGGTGGTATAAACTATAACCATTGTTTCTAGTATGGGATAAATAATAATGTAAGATTCATTCATACGTTTGAGGGAATAAATGTATGCTTTGATTGCTCATATGTTTAACATGTTAATGTGAAATGATTGCTGGTAGTATGTAAATTGTATGAATTTTATGTTTAAAATTATGTTTGATCAATTTGCATTATTGATATTGAGTAAGGAGTGAGATGGACTTCACTGGCTTACTAGCATCATAATGCCAGATGAAGGCAGTATTATCAAATGGTGTGTATGAATTTTGACTAATCTATAGATCATTTTTATTTGTTATTCTTGAAAACTTTGATCAAATTATGTTTCGTGAGACATTGTCATTTCATGAGTATCATTTACATGTTTGTATTATATCTTGCAATATAATGGGTTTTCTGTGATACACTGCATGTTTAGTTTTAGAAATCATATAGCAAACGGGTACTTGCTTGTCTCTCTAGATTCTTGCACTGTCACTATCTACAAATCCATGAAGGGAGGTCCATTTCCTAATGGGATTAGTGGGGGGTATCATTGGTCCATTGTTGGCATGTAAAATCACTCAGATGATGCTCTCCCTCCCCACAATAGTAACATTTATCAAGATGATATTTGAGATTGTTACAAATACTTGAGTTTGAAAACTATGTTCCAGAGGAGCCATGTATCTTATTTATGTACATTGCATTGTATTGTATTTATTATTGGAAATATTATCATGAAGAGTTGTAATTACCTATTTACTATGGAATGATAGTAGTTGTTGTGTGTTATACCAACAGTGGTTGGTTATTTGTAATTACTTTCTATGATGTGCTATGATGAGTTTCATATATTGATAGTGATAAGTGATGATTAAATGTCACATGCTTATTTATAGTTATCTCACTTAGATTATTTTATATGATCATTTGTTATATTCTCATGGTGTAATCTATTTATAGTGTTTGTGTTTAATTTTTTAAAAAATCACGTATTTCTTGTTAGTACCTAGTGGGTTTGTTGCATATGGTATCATAGTTGTGGCTCGAACTCTAGGACCTAATGAGTCCATTAGCATTTTTGTGTCCTTCTATTCACTAGTAATAACCTAGTGACATGAGTATTGCACTAATATTTTGTATTTGTAGTGTCTTAGTGCATAACCATGTTACACCATGATTGGAGTTATGAGACTTGGTAGATCCTCCTGTATGGCTTGGTGACTATAGTAAGTATGATACATTCATGAAATGTGTGTGGTATAGTGAGTGTGTACCCTTAGGAGTATTTTTACACTCTTAGAGTTGTTATAAGGTTGGTTTAATAAGTCACTCAATGGTGATAGTTCTATATGAGGTTTTGGTAGGTAAGTACATAGCATTAATTCATGAGTTGTGAACAAGAGTTTCTCTACCATAATTTGATCACTCAGATCAAACACCTTGAGAATAATTACATCCTTTTTGTATAACCAATTCACCTCTATCATTTGTGTGTTGTGTTGTAAGTATTTAATAACATGGGATGCTTCTTACTTAAGTATATGTGCTTTAGTTTTTTAGGAGTGGGAAATCTTATAAGACCATTTTTTTTAGTTAAGACACCACCTAGTGTGGTGGGAATTTTCTTGTAGTAGAGTGTTAATGATTTGGTTGAAAATTCATTTGTGTTAGGAGTTTATTGATGGATTAGCACCTTTACATTATGTGGAATAGGATAGAGTGTCATCTCTCATAGTGGGATTAGAGGTGAGTTGTCACTCACTCACTTTTCTTTGACATCATTTTAAGCCCATGAGAGGATTCTTATTTTCATGATGTTGAAACTTGTTTCTAAAATGTTTTTTTGACCTTATTCAATTGAGTTTATGGGATAGTGTCATCTACTTCTTGTTAAGAAAATTTATACGATTGGATGGATTGATACATCTTTGTGGTTAGTATTTATATTTTGATTGTGGAAGTAAGTTATGATAATAGTTATGTTTGGTTAGTGGCAACTTAATACAATTACGGAATGATTTTATGTTTTTTTTAATATGTATGTTGGTATATTTGGAATCACTTAGCATATAGTATTGTTTTCTATGATATAGTAGTATATAATTATGATTCACTAAATCTTGTGCACATTTTGGAAAACATTAGGTCATATAAACTTAAGGGAAGAGTGGTGAATTACGAACATGAGTACTAAGCAATAGGAGTGGATCCTACTTAGCCTCAAATTGACTTGGTATATACTAAGTCTGGATCTAATAGATGGACTTTTTAAATCCAAGATTTTGATAGAGGGACTTCTCAAATTTAGTTGTATGGCCATACCTATGAATATGGTGAAACATTTATTCCTTAATTATGTATACATTGGAAATGTTGTATTTCTAGTTTCTATTCATCGTCATACTTGTCTAGAGCTCCATGGAGTAGCAATAATATTAACATGTTATACCTATTAGGATCTATACAGAGTATTAATATTATTAACTTATACAAATTATTCTTACCAAGCTCCCTAAATACTTTTCTCCAAAATGAGAAAAATACTCTTTGGGTTGATGTGTAGAGGAGCTGGAAACTTTTGTGGAACTTTCCTTAGCCATTTATTTTGCATTTTTTGATGATATCGTGTGTTTTTTGGGAAATCCAATGAAAATTTTCACTTAAGTATGTGGGACCATTCAAGGTATTAGAAGTCACCAGTCCTATAGTATGTAGGCTTCTCTTGCCAATTTTGGACTCTAGAGTGGTCATGACAGAACTAATCAGAGTAAGTAATACTCACACACCATGTTTGTATAATAGGTAAATGTCATAGAGCAGGGTCTTGTGGAACCAATACATCGAGAATATTACTATTTGGGAAGACTATGATGAGAACTACAAGTAAATTTTGCATTTATTTGCTTAATTTCATACTTTATACTATATTATTTCTTTATAGAATAATGTTTTTAATTCAAAACTTATATTTGAATAAGAGTCATTGGGGCCGATGACTAGCTTTAAGGGAGAAGGATTTTACATATTGATTCCTCACCAAGCAAACTATTTAATTATCTGTAGATATTTAAAGTTGACAAATTAGATTTGACTATTTTTTACTAAGTTATGAAATATATACTATTATGGGGCAGCAGGATATTGTTTAGTTTACATGTTTACATTGTTATGAGCTAGTTGTAGTGTATGTGTTTACATTACAAATATGTTAGGTTATTACCTTAGGTATATTTTATGTTTTAAGTTTATCATATCGATATGGTCTAACTACCTACTTGTTCTGGAGTTGATGCAGGAGAACTCATCCCTCAGAGCATGATGGAGGGAGAGCATCATCGGAGAGGGTGATGTAGATTGAGATGTTAGAGGATGATAGAGAAATTAGTTGGAACCCTTCACACATCACATTAGCTAGCACATGTTGTATGCATAGTAAAATGGTTATCATAGTGTGTTTAATATTATTTGCATTAGATAGTTGTTGCACATAGTTTGTTAGCATATTTTAATGATTTTGTGGATTTCATCTAGTATGATTTGCATGTGACCATTAATGCTTTGGAGATTAGCATAATTTGATTTAATTTGAACTTGTTGACTTATCCATCATGGCATTAAGAGGATGCTAATTAGTGAAATTATGAATTTTTATAATTAATGTAAAAATGAATAAAAATTTAAGGAATTAGCATTAGTGAGAAAAAAATGGGAAAAGAATTTAAAAAATAATAGTATTAATAATAAAAAACAATAAAAAATAAAAGGAATTAAATCAGTTTAAAAATAGGAAAGTTTATAAATAAGAAAAAAAGGAAATGAAAACAAAAAGAAAAGAAATATTAAAAAAAAGGAAAAGCTAAAAATAAAAGCTACGCCCTTTTCTTATAAAGGGAATAAGGATAAAGGAGAGGGGTGATAGGTAGAGAAGGAGGATATAGCTCAAACTGGAGAAGAAGGGAGAGAACAGTGGAGTGTAAAGGAGAAGGAAGAACTGAGTGAAGGAAAGAAATTTCTCCAAATAATTCCAAGTGAAGCCTTTTACAAGGTAGGCACCATTATTTGGAAAATTTTGTGTAATTTTATATGTGTAAGGACTATGTGTATTACTATTTTACAACCAAATCATTATATAATAACATGATCTATGTATACAAATAATGTTTGAATTGTATGAGCGGTTTTGTGAACTTTGTGGTACTGGTATATGAAGCAAATTGGTCTAATATTAAAGTAAACTAAATATAAAAAATTTGTTCTATGTTCTTATTTTAGATTATAATTACAGTTTATAATAGTTTTGACATTAGTACTAATATGACTTATAACCTAAGATTTGTTAGACAATAAATCACTCTAACTAAATATATTAATACATAAAATCATACAATCATATGGTTTATAATCTGAGATTGGTCTAGTAATAATTACACTAATGGATATGTTTAAGTTCTCTATTAAGAATTATTATTACACTTCTGATGATTAAACTTGTTCGATGTCATATTCATATATACATGTATACAACGACTTGTTGACAATGTTATATAAGTTTTGATATATCATGATTCAACTATAACCAAACTACGTTATTACTGTCATATGATAAATTGGTAAATCAATGAATGATAATTCACTAAGAAGATATAATTATCATTGTACATCATATTTAAATGTATATTATACCAATATTACTACGTAATTTTAAAAACGTAAAACATTATTGATAAAAAACAAACACATAGTAACAAACCCAATCGAGAAATGTGGTTAACAATGCTAGTTATGTTAATTGAAGGCAGCGGGAGTGTTCTCATTTATAAGCTATATCTTTAAAGGTTTAATGCATGATTAGATTGAACTTCATCTCTTTGGAGTGTGAATTATAAATCAGTAATAACTTGAAGCTCTATGAATAGCCATTCTTGTGGAGGAACTTCACGTAATAACTTGATATATTGATATATGATATCCATCACATCCAAAACATTCTCCAATCCTACATTAGTAAGGTTTATCGTCACTTCAATCATGTAGTCTATAGATCCACCTATATTGTAATTCCCATCATATACCATTAAATATTTTGCCTAACCTTTATTTTAAGAAATGAAAATAAACTATCGTATGCTTGATTTATGATGATATATGATAGATATTTCTCAGGTTTCTTTACATATTCATGTCATATATTTTTACCTCAGATGCTAGTGAAAAGGGAATAATTAAGTTATATCATTTGTTTAAATTCAATGTTTGAAATGGATTTTCCACATCGGTCAGGATACGTTAACAAGCATCATTTTAAATGGGAGGAATGGATCTACTGAGATGTCTTATTAAATTAGATGGAAGGAATAGTGGTGACCCTTCAACAAGCATCGTTGTGATAAATGAATATAAGAGGTGGTTTCCTTAATAATTTATATGATTTCAGCTGATCATTCTTGTATAACACTTCACCTTGATCTGACTTTCCAATTAAAACATAACATTTTCTTAGTAAAGAAATAAAATAACTAAATGTAACCTCTCCATTTTATAACCTATTTTATATGTTATAGTATAGAAAGAATATGAACGCGATGTGTATCATATGAATGCTATAGGAAGATATAAAAGTTTCTAGTTATATTCATAAAGCCTATAAAAGTACTTTGGGATGGGAGTCAATACGAATTGACTTGTACATGAGTATATATAAATATGAACTGGGTTTATGCATTAAGGATCAACATAATTGATATTATAGTAAGATGTAAGTTAATATGCTAAACCAAACATAATAGTACTAAGGATGTTTGGTAACCATTGTTAAATGATGAGATTAACCAGGAAAAAAAATACATACATACATATACATATATATATAACTCAAAATTGACTAATTATATGACCATTGTTGTTACAATTACATGAATTAAGTATATATGTTGACAATTTATCTGTGGAGAAATATATCTATATGCAAGCTGTGAGGAGGTTAGTCTATACTTTGGATATGTTTTGAAATCTTAGTAGAGACTAAATAATATATCTATATCATGGAAGTGTTATACAAAATATGTCAACTGGGTCAAACCTGTAACATCATATAAAGATCAAATGCATAGTCTATGTAGTGTTTAAACGCATAAAGGAACCTTATGAATGTCTTATATGGTGAAAATGTACTAGATAATGTTTTGTTTTATTTTGGGAATTAATAGTAAAATAATGAGAACTGATTTTGGATATAGAGAGGTCTATTGACTGTAGTACTCAATTTATATCTTAGTGAGTCACAGTTTTAATGGTTATAGAAATATTATAAAAACCTTAACATATGGCATAAATGATAGTTAGTATATATACTGATAGTATCAAAAACTTGTTTGTAATACATATTGTGAGTATATTATGTACAAGTGTTTAGACATATATAGCATATAAAAATGCATCATGATGTGTGCCTATAATTTATGTTCCTTTTGAATGATAGTATGCAATTTAAATATAGGATATACCTAGAAGGTATATTCTGTACTTTTTTTATTAGTATTTATGAACATGGATTGTTTAATTCTTGAAAAAATTATAAGACTAGTGGTTCATAATTGAGTACTGTGTTCATATAAAATTATCTATGATATTACGGGATGTCATAGAGAATATTTTAATTAGAAACTATAATCTAAATGTATGTTATATTTTGGTGGTACAAACTATAATTAATATACCTATAACTCATTCATATGTTTGATGGATTAGATGTATGTGTATCACTATGAATAACATGTTTTGTGACAGTTAGTAGGACTTTATATATGTGTGTATATAGCCCTTGAGATTATAGTGAATGTTAAATTGGATTATTTTATATTCATGTATTTTAAGACTTACTTTGTTATATCTAGTAGTTTGAATAGGAGCTTATGTTTCCATGTATTTATGACTACTCTATTATTATTGATTGTGAAAAATTAGTAGTTATGTCTTAGAACACTAGACTTTGATAATATGGGTTATTATAGGGTGTAGAATGTTTGTAAACTAATTATGGTAATAAAATTTGTATTAAAATGTGTATTTTATCTGGATGGTATATATTCTAGTCATTGTTTTTAGTATGGGATAGATAATAATGTAAGATTCATTCATACAGTTGAGAGAATAAATGTATGCTTCATTACTCCTATGTTTGGCATGTTAATGTGGTATAATTGTGAGTAACATGTAAATTATATGAATCTTGTGGTTAAAATTATGTTTGACCGATTTGCATTGCTGATATTGAGTAAAGAGTGAGATGAACTTCATTGTCTTACTAGCATCACAATCCCAGATGAAGGTAGTTTGATCAAGTGGTGTGTATGAATTTTGACTGATCTATAGATCGCTATTATTTAATATTCTTGAAAACTTTTATCAAAATATGTTTAGTGAGACATTATCATTTCATGAGTATTATTTACATGTTTGTGTGATATATTGCAATAGAATGGGTTTTATATGATACACTGCATGTTTAGTTTTATAAATCATACAATACATGGGTACTTATTATCTCTCTTGATTCCCGTGTCATCACTGTCTACTCATCCATGAAGGGAGGGCCATTTCCTAATAGTAGTACGGGGGATCATTGCTTTGTGGTTGGCATGTAAAAGTGCTCGGATGATGCTCTCCTTCTCCACAATAGTACTACTTATCAAGACAATACTTGAGAATGTCATAGATTCTTGAGTTCAAGAATTATGCTCTAGGGGAGACATGTATCTTATTATGTAAGATTCATTCATACAGTTGAGAGAATAAATGTATGCTTCGATTACTCCTATGTATGGCATGTTAATGTGGTATAATTATGAGTAAGATGTAAATTATATGAATCTTGTGGTTAAAATTATGTTTGACCAATTTGCATTGCTGATATTGAGTAAAGAGTGAGATGAACTTCATTGTCTTACTAGCATCACAATCCCAAATGAAGGCAGTTTGATCAAGTGGTGTGTATAAATTTTGACTAATCTATAGATCGCTATTATTTAACATTCTTGAAAACTTTTATCAAAATATGCTTAATGAGACATTATCATTTCATGAGTATTATTTACATGTTTGTGTGATATCTTGCAATAGAATGGGTTTTCTATGATACATTGCATGTTTAGTTTTATAAATCATATAGTACATGGGTACTTATTTATCTCTCTTGATTCACGTGTCATCACTGTCTACTCATCCATGAAGGGAGGGCCATTTCCTAATAGTAGTATGGGGGATCATTGGTTCGTGGTTGGCATGTAAAAGTGCTCGGATGATGCTCTCCTTCCCCACAATAGTACTGCTTATCAAGAGAATACTTGAGAATGTCACAGATTCTTGAGTTCAAGAATTATGCTCTGGAGGAGACATGTATCTTATTTATATACATTGTATTGTATTTTATTTATTATTTGAAACATTATCATGAAGAGTTATAATTAACTATTTATTATGGAATGACAACAGTGGTTGTGTATTGTACCAGCAGTAGTTGGCTATTTATAATTACTTTCATGTTGTATTATGATGAGTTTCACATATTGATAGTGATCAGTGATGGTTAAATGTCATGTGCTTATTTACAATTATTTCACATAGAGTATTTTATATGATCACTGGTTAGATTCTCATGGTGTAATCTATTTATAGTGTTTGTGTTTAATTTTTTTTTTAAAAACACATATTCTTAGTTAGTACCCATAGGGGTTGTTGAATGTGGTATCAGAATTATGGCTTGAACTCTAGGACTTAATAAATCTATTAGCATTTTCATGTCTTTATGTTCACCAATGTGAACCTAGTGACATGAGTATTGCACTAGTATTTTAGATTTGTAGTGCCTCAATGCATAACCATGTTACACCATGATCAGTTCTTTGAGACTTGGTAGATCCTCTTATATGTCTTGGTGACTATAGTAAGTATGAGACATTAGTGAAACATGTGTGGTATAATGAGTGTATACCTTTAGGATCATTTGTACCCTCTTAGGGTTTATATAGGGTTGATTTATTGAGTGACTTGAATGGTGATAGTTGTATACAAGGTTTTGGTAGGTGAGTACATATCATTAGATCATGAGTTGTGAACAAGAGTTTCCCTACCATAATTTGATTACTTAGATCAAAAACCTTGAGAATGATTACATCTTTTCTAGTTAATCGAGTCACCTCTATCATTTGTGTGTTGTGTTGTGAGTATTTTATAGCATTGGATGCTTCTCACTTAAGTATATGTGCTTTAGTTTTTGTGTCTTATATACACTAATCCTAAGAGTGGGAAATCTTATAAGACCAATTTTTTTAGTTGAGTACCACCTAGTGTGGCGGGAATTTTCTTGTAGTAGAGTGTTGATGATTTTGTTGAGGATTCATTTGTGTTAGAATTTTATTGATGAATTGGCACCTTTATGTTATGTGGATTAGGATGAAGTGTCATCTCTCATAGTGGGCGTAGAGGTGAGTTGTCACTCCTTCACTTTTCTTTGACATCATTTTAAGCCCATGAGAGGATTCTTATTTTCATGATGTTGAAACTTGTTGTTGAAATGTTTTTTTTACCTTATTCCCTTGAGTTTATGGGATAGTGTCATCTACTTCTTGTTGAGAGAAGTTGTAGGATTGGATGGATTGAGACATCTTTGTGGTTAGTATTTTCCTTCCAATTGTGGAAGTAGGTTATGATACTAGTTATATTTGGTTAGTGAAAACTTAATAAAATTATAGAATAATTGAATGATTTATCTTGTGTGTATGTTGGTATATTTGGAATCACATAGCATATAGTATTGTTTTCTATGATCTGTTAGTATAGAATTGTGACTCACTAAATCTTGTGCACATTTTAGAAATTGTTAGGTCATAGAAATATAAGTGAAGAGTGGTGAATTAGGAATGTGAGTACTAAAAGATAGGAGTGGATCCTACTTAGTCTCACATTGACTTAGTAGATAATAATTTTGGATCTAATAGATAGACTTGTTAAATCCATGATTTGATAGACGAATTTGTCAAATTCAATTATATGGCCATACTCATGAATATGGTGAACTATTTATTCCTTAATTATGTATACATTGGAAATGTAGTATTTCCAATTTCTATTCATTGTCATACTTGTCTAGAGCTCCATTGAGTAGCAAAAGTATTGACATGTTATACTTATTAGGAAGTATGCAAAGTAGCGATAATATTAACTTATACACATTATTTTTACTAAGCTCCGTAAATACTTTTTGCCAGAATGAGAAAAACACTCTCTAGGTTAGAGAGATGTGTAGAGGGGGTGGAAGATTTTGTGAAACTCTCCCTGGCCATTTATTTTGATTTTTTTGATGATATCATGTGTTTTTTGGGGAAGTCAATGAAAATTTTCATCAAGGTATGTGGGACCATTTGAGATATTAGAAGTGGTCAGTCCTATAGTATGCAAGCTTCTCTTACCAGTTCTGGACTCTAGAGTGGTCATGAAAAAACCAATCAGAGTAAGTAATATTTGCACACCATGTTTGCATAATAGGTAATGTCATACAACAGGGTCTTGTGGAACAAATACACTGAGAATAGTACTACTTGGGAGGACTATGATGAGAACTACAGGTAAATTTTGCATTTATTTGCTTAATTTGACACTTTATACTATGTTATTTCTCTACTAAATAATATTTTTAATTTAGAACTTATATTTGAATAAGATTCAATCGGGATGATGAATATCTTTAAGGAGGAAGAATGTTACATCGTGATTCCTCGCCAAGCAAACTATTTGATTGTTTGTGGATATTTATAGTTGAAAAATTGGATTTGGCTATTTTTTACTAAGCTTTGAAATATATACTATTATGGGGAAGTAGGATGCTGCTTAGGTTATATTTTTACATTGCTATGATGTAGCTGTAATGTATGTATTTACATTAAGAATATGTTAGGTTGTTATCTCAGCTATATTTTATGTTATGAGTTTATCGTGTTGTTATGGTCTAACTACCTACTTGTTGTAAGGTTGATGCAAGAGAACTCATCACTCAAAGTGTGATCAACGAAGAGCATCATCGGAGAGGGTTATGTAGATCGAGATATCAGAGATGATAGCAAAACCAACTGGAATCCTGCACACACCACATTAGCCAACACATGTTAGATGCATAGTAAAATGGTTAGCATAGTGTGTTTAATATTGCTTGCATTAGATAGTTGTTTCTCATGGTTTGTTAGCATATTTTAATGGTTTTATGTATTTTATGTAGTGTGATTTGCATGTGACCATTAATGCTTTCGATATTAGCATTATTTTATTTTATTCAGACTTATTGACTTATCCGTCATGGCATTAGGAGGATATTAATTAGTGAAATTGCATAATTTTATAATTAATTTAAAAATGAATAAAAATTTAAGAAATTAATATTTGTGAGAAAAAAATTGGAAAAGAATTATATAATAATAATAATAATAATAAAAGGAACTAAAATAGTTTAAAAATTGAAAAGTTTATAAATAAGAAAAAGAGGAAATGAAAAATAAAATAAAAGCTTCGCCCTTTTCTTAAAAAAGGAGTAAAGATAAAGGAGAGGGGTGATAAGCAGAGAAGGAGGATATAGCGTGAAAATGGAGAAGGGAGAGAATAGTGGAGAGTAGAGGAGAAGGAAGAGCCAAGTGAAGCAAAGAAATTTCTTCGAATAATTCCAGGTGAAGGCTTTTACCAGTTCTATGCCATTATATTAAAAATTCTGTGTACTTTTATATGTGTAAGGATTGTGTGTATTATTATTTTACAACTAAAGCATTATATAATAGTACGGTCTATGTCTAAAAATAATGTTTGAACCGTATGAGTGGGTTTGTGAAATTTATGGTGTGGGTATATGAAGCGAACTAATCTAGTATTACAGTAAACTAAATTTAAAAAATTAGTTTTATGTTATTATTGTGGCTTATAATTACAATTATAATAGTATTAACATTAGTAATAATATAGATTATAACCTGAGATCTATTAGACAATAAATCACTCTAACTTAATATATTAATATATACAATCATACAGTTTATAATCTGAGATCAGTCTAGTAATAATTATGCTAATGGATCTATTTAAGTTCTTTATTATGGATTATTATTACACTTCTAATGATTAAATTTGTTCGATGTCATATTCATATATACATGTATACAGCGACTTGTTGACAATGTTATATTAGTTCTAATATATCCTGATTCAACTATAACCAAACTACATTATTATTATCATATAATAAATCTGTAAATCAGCGAATGAAAGTTCACTAAGTGGATATAATTATCACTGTAAATCATATTTCAATGTGTATTATACCATATTATTATGCAATTTTATAAACCTAAAACATTATCGATATAAAAAAACCTGTAGTAACAAACCCAATTGAGCAATGTGATTAACAATACTAGTTATGTTAATTGGAGGCAGTATGAGTGTTCTAGTTTATAAGATATATTTTTCAAGTTTTAATGCATTATCAAAATGAAGTTCATCTCTTTAGAGTGTGAATTCTAAACTAGTAATAACATGAAACTCTGTAAATAGCCATTCTTGTGGAGGAAGTTTGTGTAATAGCTTGATATATTGATACATGATATCCATCACAATCAAAACATTCTCCAGTCCTACATTAGTAAAGTTTATTATCACTTCGAGCATGTAGCGTATAGAGCTACCTATACTATAACTTCCATCATCTACCATTAAATATTTTGCCCAACCTTTTATTTTAAGAAGTGAAAACAAACTATCATCTACTTGATTTTTGATGATATATGATAGATATTTCTCAAGTTTTTTTAAATATCCCCTATCAAATATTTTTAACTCAAATAGATGCTAGTGAAAAGGGAAGAATTAAGTTATATCATTTATTTAATTTCAATATTTGAAGTGGATTTTCCACATTGGTCAAGATCTGTTAATAAGCATCATTTTAAATGAGATGAATGGATCTACTGAGATGTCTTATTAAATTAGATGGTAATAATAATGGTGACCCTTCAATAAGCATCATTATGATAAATGAATATAAGAGATAGTTTCTTTAATAATTTATATGATTTCAGTCAAGCACTCTTGTATAGCACGTCATCTTGATCTGCCTTTCCAATTAAAACATAGCTTTTTCTTAGTGAAGAAACAAAATAACTAAACATAACCTCTCCATTTTATAATGGATTTTATATGTTATACTATAGAAAGCGTATGAATGCAATGTGTAGCATATGAATGCTATACGAAGATATAGAAGCTCCTAGTTATATTCATAAAGCCTATAAAAGTACTTTGGGATGTGAGTCAATATGAATTGACTTGTACATGAGAATATATAAATACGAATTGGGCTTATGCATTAGGGATCAACGCAAATGATCTTATAGTAAGATGTACGGCAATATGCTAAACCATACATAAGAGTACTAAGGATGTTTGGTAACCATCGTTAAATGATGAGCTTGACAAAGAATATATATTTATGTAACCTTAAAATTGACTAATTATATGACCATTATTGTTACAATTACATGAGCTAAGTATATATGTTAACAATTTAACTACAAAGAAATATATATATATATGAAAGTCATGATGAGGTTAGTCTATACTTTGGCTATGTTTTGAACTCTTAGTAGAGACTAAGTAATGTATCTATAGCATAGTAGTGTTATACAAAATATGTTGATTGGGTTAAACCTATAGCATCATATAAATATGAAATGCATAGTCTATGTAGTGTTCAAACATGTAAAGGAACCTTGTGAATGCCTTATATGGTGAAAACGTACTAGAGAATGTTTTATTCAATTTTAAGAATTAACGATAAAATAATGAGAATTGATTTTGTATATAAAGAGGTCTATTGATTGTAGTACTCATTTTATATCTTGGTGAGTCACGGTTGTAATGGTTATATAAATCTTATATAAACTTTAACTTGTATCATACATGATTGTTAGTATATATACAGATAGTATTGAAAACGTATGTGTAGTACATATTGTGAGTATATTATATACACATGTTTAGACATATATAGCATATAATAGTGCATCGTGATGTGTGACCATAAGTTATATTCCTTTCTGAATGCTAGTATGTATTTTAAACATAGGGTATACTCAAAAAGTATAATCTGTATTTATTTGATTAGTATTTATGAACATGGGTTGTTTGATTCTTGAAAATATAATAAAAGTGGTTCATAATTGAGTAGTGTGTCCATGTACAATGAGTTATGATATTATGGGATGTTATAGAGAATATTTTAGTTAGAAACAATAGTCTAAATGTATGTTATTTTTAGGTGGTACAAACTATAATTAATATACTTAGAACTCATTCATACATTTGATGGACTAGATGTATGTGTATCACTATGAATAGCATGTTTTGTGATAATTAGTAGGACTCTATGTATGTGTACATACAACTCTAAGAGTATAGTGAATGCTAGAATGGATTATTTTATGCTTGTGTATACTAAGACTTACGTTGTTATATCTAGTAGCTTGAATAGGCATTTATATTTCCATATATTTATGACTACTCTATTATTATAGATTGTGAAAAATTAGTAGTTATGTCTTAGAACACTAGACTATGATAATATGGGTTATCATAGGGTGTAGAATGTTTGGAAATTAATTACGGTAAAAAAATATGTAATTAAATGTGTATTTTACCAAGGTGGTATAAACTGTAGTCATTATTTCTAGTATGGGATAGATAATAATGTAAGATTCATTCATACGTTTGAGGGAATAAATGTATAGTTTGATTACTCTTATATTTAACATGTTAATGTGATATGATTACTATTAGAATGTACATTATATGAATCTTGTGGTTAAAATTATGTTTCACCAATAAACATTGTTGATACTAAGTAAGGAGTGAGATGGACTTCACTAGCTTACTAGCATCACAATGCTAGAAGAAGGCAGTTCGATCAAGTGGTGTGTATGAATTTTGATTGATCTATAAATCGATATTATTTATTATTATTGAAAATTTTGATCAAAGTATGTTTAGTGAGACATTGCCATTTCATGAATATGATTTACATGTTTATGTGATATCTTATAATAGAATAAGTTTTCTATGATATATTGCATGTTTAGTTTTAGAAATCATACGTCACATGGGTACTTGTTTATATCTATAGGTTCCCACACCGTCACTATCTACTCATCCATGAATGGAGGGTTATTTCCTAATGGGATTAGTATGGGGGATTGTTGGTCTGTGGTTACATGAAAAAGTGCTCGAATGATGCTCTCCTTCCTCACAACAGTACTACTTATCGAGATGACACTTGAGATTACCAAAGATACTTGAGTTTAGGAACTATGCTCCAAGGGAACCATGTATCTTATTCATGTAGATTATATTGTATTTTATTTATTATTGAAAACATTGTCATGAAGAGTTGTAATTACCTATTTACTATGGAATGATAGTAGTGGTTGTGTATTGTATCAGTAGTGGTTGGCTATTTCTAATTACTTTCTATGTTGTATTATGATGAGTTTCATATATTATTAGTGATCAGGGGTGGTTAAATGTCATGTGATTATTCATAGTTATGTCACTCAGAGTATTTTATATGATCACTGGTTAGATTCTCATGGTGTAATCTATTTATAGTGTTTTGTTTAATTTTTAAAAAAATGATGTATTTTTTATTAGTACCCAATGGGGTTTTTACATTATTCAAGTCTTTTCTCTTTGGGAAAATGTCATGAATTACATCAAAAGTTGTGTATAAGGGCATATTTTATACAGATTTTAAATAAAAATTTTAAAGACTTGGGTCTTAGGGATAAATATTTGTGAACAAAAGGTTTAACGACTCTCTGGTACTACATGTCATTCACTTGACAGTCCCAATAACTTTACCCCATCCAATGAAGACTTTTAACACTTAGTCAATTTCATAAAAGTTTCCAACAACTGTGTTTCATATTTTTACATATTTAAAGACTTAGCCAATTTCATAAAAGATGCTCATATCATGTGGCACCATTTATACTTCTTCCAAAGACTTAGTCTTTTCTCTTCCAAGGTTGCCCAATGCCATGTGTCGATCTCCCAACGATCTTGGGTATGTTTAAAAGTATTTTAAAAACTTAGTCAATTTTTTTCAAGGTTGTCAGGTGCCATGTGTCGATCTCCCAACAGTCTTAGGCTTGTTCAAAAGTTTTTTCAAGACATAGTTAATTTTCTTCAAGGTTGCCTAGTGGGGTAATGATGTTACTAACATTTTAGGCTAACGTGTCAATAGGATGATACCATGTGGCATAATCTCACTATTCTAATATCTTATAAATGTTCATACTAGTGCAATGCCTCTAAGCTAGCAAGTTTGTGAGATGATTTCATGTGGCATCATCCCCTTCATCCACTATCTCAAAAATGTTTGTATAAAACATGAAGCCTACAGGTGAGTGGGTGAGCAAGATGATTCCATATGGCATAATCTTGCTACCCCACTTTCCCAAAGATTTTGCATAGGCCAAAAATGATATCAGAGCCCTAGACAAGTAGATGAGTGAGATTTTGCCACATAGTGAAATCTTAATGTTTTACACCCTTGTGATAGTCCATGTAAGTAGAGCAGTATATCAGGGCAATAGGTGAGTGAGATCATGATGTGTCACAAAATCTTGCCTCATGACAAAAATAATAATCAACATGTACTTAAAGCTTCAACTAAATAATATAAAATCAAGGAGAAGCCACGTGGTGAAAAACCCATTGGAGTTAAGGACATGTTGGTTATGCAACCAACAAAGCATGAGCCTAAACTTGATGGCCCATATGGTCATAAAAATCATCAAAAGGCCCAAGAGTACAAGGAGGTTGTCAAATATTAGAATGGGCCCTAAACAGGTAGATCCAACTACACAATGAGGGAAAAGTAGAGGGAAATCAAACAGAAGTCATGTGGTAGTGACATGTCAAATTAAATGATATGTTGGTAGCATGGATAGTAAAATACTAGCTTGAATTTGATGGCCCATCTAACCATCAAAACTATCAAGAGGTATGGATCTAATTGCACAATATGTGGGTAGTTGGCTATCCTGATGCATTCCAACTGAATTCACCATTGACATTCTTTCTTATTTTGGTTCAGCATGGTCCACGATATTTTCATGATGTAATAGAGTGGGATTCACCCCTAATGGACTACGAATGGGCATGCCACATCGATGATTGTTATAACTATTGTCCCCCAAAAATATCACTCTTTTTTGGGACAACATTTGAACTATTTTGGTCCTACAGACCCAAATTATCTCTTCCCTTTTTAAAATTTGTCCTGGACATTCAAATTCCTCATTTTTCAAGCTTCTCAAAAATCTACAGACTCAGCAGGTCAAGTTCAATGGGCTTCTACAAGTTTAAATCTATGAACTCTTTCAAGGTTAGAGAAAATTACAGACTTGGTTTCTACGGACTCTATAAACAGGCTCATTTCTACAAATTCAACGAGTTCCAAGTTCAATCGGTTCAATGCTTTCGATTCAATGATGGGTTCAATCAAATGAATGGTTTAATGTCTTGGTTCAACCAAGTAATTCAATGCTTTGGTTCATCCTTTGGTTCAATCAAATAATTTGTCAATCAGTTCAAGGCTTTGTTTGAACTGTTGAACCAAAACTTGGTTCAGCGATTAGTTCAAACACATGGTTTAAAGGCAAGTTCAACAAGAAGTTCAAAGCCTTGGTTCAATAGAATGGTTCAAAGTGATGATTCAATGAAACAATTCAACAGTTGGTTCATAGCCAAAGTTTAAAGAGCTTCACGAAGGACCCCGAAGGGCAGGTGCCCTTGCGGGGGATTCTCGGTTGCTAATTCGAAGACACATCCTGAAGCCGAAGGGATGCCCAAAGAAGCCCGAAGGCCATTCAAAGACTACCTGAAGGGTAGATACTCTTGTGGGAGGCTCTTCTCGACTCAAAATGGGTCATTTCTTAAGGCCTAAAACGGCAAGTCCAATCCAAAAAAGTGTTAAACAGAAAAACTAAAAGAGGACAAAGGAATGACGCACCCGAAAACGTCAAATTTACCACAATGAACTAGACGTTGATCCTTTAAACATATAAACCAGAATACATTCACAGATTTCATTGCCAAGACCAGCAAAAAGTGAGGAAGGAACAAAATAGCAAACTGAATCTAGGACCCGATTCAATTAACCAAAAAAAGAGGAATGATGAAAATAAGATCATATCACCAGGTAGACATTGAAAGTTGCAAACTTTCAATAAGCACAACTTATTTCCCTACATTGATAAAATCAAATGGGTAAAATGCCCCTAAGTTCCAGCCTGTCTTCTTAATAGATTCCAAAGCAACATGATGTATTACTGTTCTCGAGTCCTTCTTGAAGACGTTATATAAGGAACTCTCTTCTATTATAAAATGGATCTCTTTTTTTGACAAGGAGAACGAACCTCTGCCCAAATTGAAAGGCACTTCTCAGACTTTGAGCTCAATTTGTTTATCATATTTTGTTATTAGAATAAGAAAGCAAATGGTTTTTCAAACTTTGTGCTATAATATCTTTGTTGTTGAAGAAACTGTTCTTATGTCTTTTTCTTCAATATATCTTCTGTTCCTTTAATTCAACAAGTAAAATTAGTGACAGCAGTCAAGGTGTCCTGAAGAGTAAATTGTGGAGAGACTTTGTGCCCCCATAATTGCCTTTAGTGTGTTTTTATTTTCATTTATGTGTAAAGGACCTTGGGGTGACTTTATGCCCTCATTATCCTTTATATCTTACTCTTGAACAATTCAACCGTAGACCTTGTGTTGCATCTCAATTTGCTAGTTGTTACATCCTTTGTTACATTTTGTTGTTACTACCTAGAGTATTCTTGTGGTTTGTTGAATAGTACTTCTGAAAGAAGAGGAGTGTTGTCTGTCATTTCCCTTGAATTTTTCTTTTGATTTGTATGCATCATCTCTGAAGAAAGAGAGATGGATGGTTTGTCCTACCCTTGAGTATTATTTTCTATTTATATATATATATATATATATATATATATATATATATCATACCTACAGGGAACCTCCCCTTGATGAGAGGAGATATCAGTCCCCTTCTAATGTGGTAAAACTACACATTTGGATGACAAATCTTCCTACTTTGGTTGATCAGACCTATTTAGTTTATCAATACGTTGATCGACAAAATATTCAACCAATAGTTTTTGGCCACTCCGCTGGGGATATACATAATATTGTGCAATTTGGAACCTCAAGTTTTAGATTGAAACATCACTTATATAACCCATTATCATTATAACATTATCCATTATAGACTCTGGCAACTCCATTTCATGTCTTACCCATTATCCATTTATAACCTTACCATTTTCATCCATCTCCATTATATTATCTGGTCTACAAAATCAGAGCCGTTGGGAAAGAAAGCGTAGTTTGAAACCTCAAGCTTTAAGCTAAAGTAGGGCCAATTTCTTTTCCATTTTCATCCTATAATCTGGCAACTCCCTTAGATGTGTTATCCCTATTGTTCATAATCTGATCATGGTAGTTTGAGGCCCCTGGGGTAACTCTTTTGGTCCACTTAATCTAACTCCACCCCTGCATGAGCTACCACTTAGTTCAAGGAAGAATTTCCCCAAATTCTATGGTGATGGAAGAGTCCACCCTGATGAACACATTGCAGCCTTCACCATAGCTTGTGGCGTGATAGGAGTGGAATTTGAAGATGTGGCAGTTAGGCTTTTTGTGGAGACCCTACAAGGTGTTGTTGCAGATTGGTTCTACCATCTGCATGTTGGATCAGTGACTGACTGGGATACACTCAAAGCTAAGTTTGAAGATAGGTTCAAGCCTGTAGAAGATGTGCATGCCTTGCTAGCCCAGCTCACTTAGATGAAGAAAGAGCCCCATGAACCTATGAGGGACTTCATTGCTAGGTTCAACAAGCTGAGGCACAGGATTCCCTTGGTCACCCAGCTGGCACCTCAGAATCTCATGTGTTTCTTCATCAACTCATAGCTGTCTGAAGTGAGTTTTATATTGAGATGGGCTAGACACATAGCCCTTGAGGCTACTCAAGACTTGGCTACTAAGCTAGAAGATGACCTTATCTTGGTAGGAAAGATAAGGAGATATTCTAACAGAAATAGAGCTTCATCATCTTCTGAATATTCATCTATAAGAACCATTGATCTAATGGTGCAAAAGCTGGCAAATGAATTGCTAGCCTTGAAAAGGCAAATGGCACAAAGTATGTTTTTTGTTCCTCTATATAAAGATATACCAAGGAGGACATTCCCTAATCAGGCATATCAAGGCAACGCTGCCAGAAGTCAAGGGCAACCAAATCGTCTTCTTCCTTTATAGAGGAATCCTACCCTTGAAGCACCTCCAACAAACTCGGTAGTTGGATATCAAGAAACAGAGCATGTTTCCTATTTCCAACCTGAGTTAGAGCAAGAAAATGGCACTGATCTCTTCAGGGAGGATCTAGAAGAATCAGCTAGTGACTCCCACATTGGTTTCCTAAATTACCAGGATGAACCCAGAAGTGAAGATGAAGCAGTCAAAGGATCATACACCGTATTCACTAGGTTTGAGAATCAATCAATACAGCAAGCTGATAAAGAGAAGATAGATGAGCGACCCCAACCAGTAATTTTAATTGCGAAGCAGAGAACCCCTCTTTCTTTTTAGTCAAAGGACCTAGTGACTACCAAAGAAGTAAATACATCAAACATCTCTGCACTGTCTATTTTAACTTTGTAGATCAGTCTTCCCCCTCTCAAAAATCAAAAGGATGAACTCCCATCCTCTCTTCCAAATCTATCTCAGTCATTTGCCATGATTAATCATGTCGAGGAATCTAAAATTCAAATGACTAAGTTTGAATCCCTGCAAGTCAATTTTGAATAATTGGACATTGATAGAGAACCAAGTGTGGACCTATATGAAGCAAAAATTATGGTCACCCAAACGTCGGCCCCTGCAGCTCAAATTCTATTTGAGCCTTTAGGCAAGGGTAATTACTTCTTGACCATGAATGATGCCCCTGTCTCAGTTGATGAAAGTCCTGTAGCTGGCAATCTAAGATTCGATTCAAACAAGGCATCAAAAGAATTAGTAGGGCACAGTACAAATCAAGAAAGATCTTCCATCTCTAATGAAGAAAAATCTAATAGAAGATCAGCTTTTGATGATGCTTGGATCTTGGAATATGATGGCAGCATTTCTTCCACAGTTGGATATAGATCTCTGTTGCTCAAATTGAACACTGCTCAAGGTGAAGAGGTCAAACTCCTTCACATCAAAGGAGATGTTGAACTGATGGTTTGTCAAGGATCTAATTCTAACAATCAAAGCATGTGTTGGACTGGACCAGCAGAACAACAAGTTATGATGGTGGACCATGCTGCTGCAAATCAAAATTAGGTAAAGGAACCCTTCACAGGGAGAGCAAGGAGTTATGGTTTTTAGTTTGAAGACCAATCCTGCCACAGAGCAAAAAGAAGGAAAGACCAAGAGGAAGACGCATAAAATTGATCTCCTGGTGGAGAGCTCCATTTGCCCGTCACTATTTCTGGGGACAAAATGTCTTCTTGTTGATTTACAAAGATGGTGCACTATTTTCATTGTCTCTCAAGAAGCAGCATCTGAAATACTTCAATTCTTGAAGTATCAGATCATTACATATGTATATATGTATATTTGTACAATTTTTAATTCTATTTTGTTGTGTTTGTTTCCATTTTTGATGCCTTTCATTTATGGGTAGCATGACTCTGTAACCTAATGGTACACATGAAGACACTAGAGATTTTGTATTTTACTCCTTTCAATTCTTTTTTGCAATTGACAAAAGTTCCCCAACTGGAGCCAGCTATTGTCCCCTAAAAATATCACTCATTTTTGGGACAACATTTGAAATATTTTGGTCCTACAAACCAAAATTGTCTCTTCCCTTTTCAAAATTTGTCCTGGACATTCAAATTCCTCATTTTTCAAGCTTCTCAGAAATCTATAGACTCAACAGGTCAAGTTCAATGGGCTTCTACAGGTTGAAATCTATGGACTCTTTCAAGTTTAGAGAAAACTACGGACTTGGTTTCTACGGACTCTGCAAACAGGCTCATTTCTACAAGTTTAATGAGTTCCAGGTTCAATCAATTCAATACTTTCGGTTCAACGATGGGTTCAATCAAAGGAATGGTTCAATGTTTCGGTTTAACCAAGCGGTTTAACACTTTAGTTCATCCTTTGGTTCAATCAAACAATTCGTCAATCAGTTCAAGGCTTTGTTTGAACCGTTGAACCAAAACTTGGTTCAACGATTAGTTCAAACACATGGTTCAAAGGCAAGTTCAACAAGAAGTTCAAAGCCTTGGTTCAACAGAATGGTTCAAAGCCATGCTTCAATGGAACGGTTCAATAGTTGGTTCATAGCCAAAGTTCAAACAGCTTCATGAAGGACCCCGAAGGGCAGGTGCCCTTGCGGGGGATTCTCGGTTGCCAATTCGAAGACACTTCCTGAAGCTGAAGGGATGCCCAAAGAAGCCCAAAGGCCATTCAAAGACTGCTTGAAGGGTAGATACTCTTGCGGGAGGCTCTTCCCGACTCAAAATGGGTCATTTCTTAAGGCTTGAAAGGGCAAGTCCAATCTGAAAAAGTGCCAAACAAAAAAATGAAAGAGGACAAAGGAATGACGCACTCAAAAATGTCAAATTCAACACAGTGAACTAGCCATTGATCCTTTGAACATATAGACCAGAATACATTCACAGATTTCAAGGCCAAGACCAGTAGAAAATGGGGAAGGAACACAACAGCAAACTAAATATAGGACCCGATTCAATTAACTAGAAAAGGAGGAATGATGAAGATAAGATCAGATCGCCAGGTGGACATTGAAAGTTGTAAACTTTCAATAAGCACAACTTATTTCCCTACATTGATAAAATCAAATGGGTAAAATGCCCCTAAGTTACAACCTGTCTTCTTAATAGATTCCAAAGCAACATGATGTATTACTGATCCTGAGTCCTTCTTGAAGAGGCTATATAAGGAACTCTCTTTTATTGTAAAATGGATCTCTTTTTTTGACAAGGAGAACGAACCTCTGCCCAAATTGAAAGGCACTTCTCAGACTTTGAGCTCAGTTTGTTTATCATATTTTGTTATTGGAATAAGAAAGCAAATGGTTTTTCAGACTTTGTGATGTAATATCTTTGTTGTTGAAGAAAATGTTCTTATGTATTTTTCTTCAATATATCTTCTGTTCCTTTAATTCAACAAGTAGAATTAGTGACAGCAGTCAAGAAGGTGTCCTGAAGAGTAAATTGTGGAGAGACTTTGTGCCCCCATAATTGCCTTTAGTGTGTTTTTCTTTTCATTTCTGTGTAAAGGACCTTGGGGTGACTTTGTGCCCTCATTGTCCTTCGTATCTTACTCTTGAGCAATTCAGGCGTAGACTTTGTGTTGCATCTTGATTTATTGGTTGTTACATTTTACTGTTACTACCTAGAGTATTCTTGTGGTTTGTTGAATAGTACTTTTGAAAGAAGAGGAGTGATGTCTGTCATTTCCCTTGAGTTTTTCCTTTGATTTGTATGTATCATCTCTGAAGAAAGAGAGATGGATGGTTTGTCCTACCCTTGAGTATTATTTTTTGTTTATATATATATATATATAGCATACCTACAGGGAACCTTCCCTTGATGAGAGGAGAGATCAGTCCCCTTCTGATGTGGTAAAACTACGCATTTGGATGACTAATCTTCCTACTTTGGCTGATCAGACCTATTTTGTTTATCAATACGTTGATCGACAAAATATTCAACCAACAATAACTATCCCCATGAGTGGGTGAATTTTAATTTGAACTTCATTTCAAACTCCTCAGGTGTATATGCCTATTTAAGATCATCTCTTATTCCATAATAAGGGCTAGATATGTGTGGATGTGAAAGGAGACATATAGAACCAAATTTTTTCTTACTTTCTTAGGATAATTTCTTCCCTTCCCCATTTTAGATTATAATTACATAGTTTTTTTTTGAGTATTTGATGATTGTATGAGTTTCTTAGTAATGTTAATCAAAAATAAAATTTTGATAACTAGAATATTATCAAGTCTAAGTGGTCATTCTCTACACATTTTTATGGTGGTGATGCCCTTCTTTCTTGTAGCCATTCTCTCTCCCAAACTCTTGCTCCATCTTCAGTTGGAGTTGCATTAAGTCTGGCTCAACTAGAGATAGGTTTAAATAGGGTTTTATTTAGTTAGATATCACAGAGTTCACTTATGTTTATAACAAGCATATTTACCTCTTTAACTCTAATCTTTTACTTTTTATTTATAATCAATTTAATCTAGGGATATAGCAATTTAAATTCAACAGTTTATATTGGTTGCTTTTATCTTTTTGTCTTAGAAGTTTATCATTGTTGTTACATTGTTGCATTCTTAGACATGATAAACTCATGAGAGAAGTCATCTTGTGAAATGAATTAAATCCTAAAAGCCTGACAAATATTGAATACTTTAGTTATAGTTATTTCTTTTGATTCAAATCATTAAAACAGGTCCCTGACATGGAACAATTCACATCAGCCAACTAGGTGAAGACTGGCATACCAAGAACTAGTAATCGAGACCTTGGGGAGGTATTTTCTTGGCTAGAGCTCCCTCCTTTTAGGAGAGGTGAGGGATAAACAACCCCTTTGCCTAATTGTTGGTTGTGTGTCAAAACCCACATCAATAGGTAGATTCTGCAATTGTGGTCTATATTGTTTTCAGGTGCTAGGGCTCAATCATGCCCAAGTTATGTAAAAAAGTGTTGAAGTTATCTAAAGCAGTGTATCATTTTGTACCTAACAACAGGTAAATTTATTTTGATACTATGATTATAAGTTCATTTTCTATTTCAGATGGTGTAAGTATTATTGTTTGACGCATTGACAATTGTGAAAAATTATATCTACATTTTTTTCCTTTTTTCCTTACAACTCTTAGTATGATGGTGTATATGCAATTTTTCCACATCATTTTCTATATTTTCAATATCACATGTTATGTATTTTTCTATAAAATCAATGATCATTGATTTTTTATCCATTCTATATATTGGTGCATCTTTTACCCACACCAACCAATGGTCATGAGCATTTCCTCTATGTTGAAATGCAATTATGCAAAAATAATCATTGATTTTTCCCAATAAAAAATCATCATTGCATAACATTTATCTTAATGTGTTGATGTGATGTCTATAATAACATGTGCATGTAATTGGATCTATTTTTACAAGGAAGGAAGGATCATCAAATTTATTGAATTCACCAAGTTTAATATTTTTTAATATGTTTTAGATATAATTCTTGTAATGTATCTATCAATAGATGTTAACGATGATCTACACTTGTAAAAGTTAAGAATAATGTTGGTGGTCATGATTGACGTATCATGGCGAACACATTTTTTATGCCTTGTATATAATCAAGCGAGATGCATATTTTTTTAAATCTATGGATCCAATTTTTTACTTAAGTAATTTTTATAAATTTAGTTTGTATTTGACATCCCTTACTGGAAGATTTCTCCCCTTTAGTTGTCCTTTTCTAATTCGAATGCACATTATTTTTCCAACCTAATCTACGATTATTTTTATTGATTTGAAAAACAAGTTGGTGAGATGATATGCAAATTAATGGTTGACATGTGATAGTTCCCATTAAGCTATTTTTTGATAGATAAATCTTAATAAAATATCTTCATCACAAGGATTACCAAAGAAAAGCATTGGAAAATTCATTTTTTTAGAGTCCCTGTCTTTAAAAATGCCAAGTGGGTGATTGTCTTCAACTGGTACATTTACAATCACTTTGTCCTATAATGTAGTAATACATGTCGAGTCTACAAAACCATGCACCAAAGTGTCATTAAAATAACTTTCATCTATGTCAGAAGACATGCTCATTTCATTATCTGTATCAGGTTTAGTTTTGCTAGAGACATTATCACTATTTGCATTATACGTGGCAATATTAGCTATGACTCCAATCGAGCTTAATATGGACATTGTGAACAATGTAAAATTTTCTTGCACGTAGTTCTTTCAATGCTTTCATAATGAGTTGTGGTCAAACAACTCTTTGTTGATATGCATTTTTGTATTCTAATCATCTTTTTAGAGCTATAACAATTATTGTTTTCTCATCTATAGATCTTGGCAATGATTTTTAAATTTTATCAGCATTCAGTAGGACATTGATAATTGGACCTTTTAGTCTAATTTGTGGTTTGCTATATCCAAGGTCTCTTAACTATGTAAATGATATCCTTGATGCAATGAATCTTTCTTTAAGATCTAATCACATAAGCATAGTTTTTCATTATTTATTTTGTCTAATATTAATAGGCATTGCAAATCTATGAAGCACTCCATTCTTCAATGATTGGTTACAATTTGCACATATTTTCTTTTTACAAATGACTTTATTTTTTATTATGAATTATTGGCATGTGTCCTTTTTAGCTTGATTGAAAAGCTTCATATTATGCTTAAAAAGCAGTTGTTTGTAAATAGCACAAACATGTATGGGGATGTCATTAATTTTCTTGTTGAAAGTTTTTATTGCTTTTATAATAGGATTGTTGATGAATTTCTTGCCTATGGGCCTTTTACATGTAATTTTAAATGTTTGAAGAAAAGTTTATTTTTTGTTGGTAATGTGCCGCAAAATTAGTAAACGCTTGGACCTATTCTGTAGTTTGTTGTTACATTATTAGCAGTTCATATTGTATATGATTTTTAATTATTTCAAAAAAAATGTTATATATAGCATTTGATTCAGAACAATTATTATAGATTTTGATAATTTGTTGCCTTGTTGATGATCATAGACATGTTGTTACTTTTAATAGATATGAAATCCATTGAACAGCAAAGTTATTACCATCTATTCCACCATCATCATAGGGTGAATGTAGTTTTAAAATGTATCAATGTTAATTTTCAATACTCGATATGTCCTTGATTATATTGTCTATTAAATTTGTTTTTAAATAGGCATATGCTTCCATATCTTTAGAAAGAAAGGCATTACAAAAGGATTATACCGTATAATGACATAAAGATTGTATGTCAAAAACATTTTTTGTTAAATGATAAAAAGAATTAAATATGCTTTTGCCATAACATGATGTGTCTTCTATAATTTTTACCAATCGATACAGTTGTAAATTTACAGCATTTGCTTGCCAATAAGAAGGAAGCATAGTACAGGTTCTTGACAAAGGTATTTATCTTGAGGCACATTGATAATTTCTTAATTTCCTATAATACAATGGTTTATAGTGTCTTTAGATAGGGTTTTGATAATGAAAAATAATACAATATGGAGTTGAATGTAAATTTTCATTAAAGTGTAAGTATTTTCTCTTATTTGTTAAAGATCAAACACTAATGGAAATATTAAATCCATTTAGAAAGTTAATTTATGCAAAAATTGTCTCCCCATAAACCATGTTTGTCATTTGATGTGCATGTAATTACAAATTTGTTCATCTGTTCAAATTATGTAGCGATGTCATGTACATGATGTAGTTTGTATATCTCTGTTGGATACAATTCCAATTACAAGGATCTTAGTGCATCCTGGTCATTCTTGTCCAAGAAATTCTAAAAATGTTATATAATTCCAACATGAAGTTTCATTGATGTGTATCGAAAATGTAATAAGATTTGAAATGCATCAAATAAACAATCCCTAACATTATATTTGGATAAGCAAGTTCTACACATATCTACTTTATCCAAAACAACATCTATGCTATCGAAATTGGTTGAGGACACTGGTTTATAAACTTCCACAAAAATGAATTGCTCATCACTATGCCCATTTCCCATTTTTTTGTCTCTATTTATGGAGTTTGTTTGACAATATTCACCCAGTCGATTCCAAAGTTTTGGTAGATAGGTAATTGACTATGGTAAGTAATTCTAAAATAGTACAAGCCTTTTTTTAGCAAAGGTCACTAAACATGAAATGGGAAAAAAAAACATGAATTAGCTCTGGACAAATATAGTTTCAAAGCATAAACTAGACATAAGTCCATATCTATTTGAATTTGAATGCAACATTTCTATTTTTTTGTTGGAAAAACATCAAAATAAAAGTAGAGGGCAAATACTACATCAATTTAACATATAAAGCAAAATATTGCTCCTTAAAAAATTATAAAATGCTATAGGGAATCCCCATGATTGCAACAAATTCATGGCCGCCTATCAAGCTAATTGAATCAACTGTACTGATTTAAAAAAACAAATAATTTGAACATGATTTTAAGCCAAAAAAATCCTCAAAAAACAAAGGCACTTCAAAGAGCCAACTCATGTGCAACCATGTAAGACATCATCCATAACATTCTCATAATACAAATCCAAAAATCTCTATAAAGTCTTTTTCTCTCATAAAAAACAAATAAACAATAGATGCCTATTAATAACACACAAAAATCCCTTCTTATTTTTTAGGGGAACTAGTGTAGTGCTTGCATTAGCAATACCAATATAGCATCAATAATTGAACATATAAAACTACTTCTTGAATTTTGTTACTAATGCATTGAAATTGAATAAAAATAAGTAAAAAGGGGGAAATTGTAGAAGTTACATCTTATACACCTGATATAAGTCTAATAATACCTTTTTATAACATTCGTATAGTGCATAATATATTCTGCACATAAGTATCATGATAATG
This sequence comes from Torreya grandis, assembly GCA_037957365.1. Lineage (NCBI taxonomy): Eukaryota > Viridiplantae > Streptophyta > Pinopsida > Cupressales > Taxaceae > Torreya > Torreya grandis. Next base: position 5,106,539 of record JARHVA010000331.1, read on the forward strand.
CAAAATACATTATGCACATAAGTATAACGACACAAGAATATCATTAACTTGACTTACTTCTCCAACACTCTTTTTATAGCCTTTGTATGGATGCTGGATGACTAGAATTGATGCTACTACATTAATGTTATTGAACCTACCAGTTTTATTCTATTGTGACCTATAATGTACCGTTGCTAGTGTCAAAAACATCTGATTCCCAGTTTCCCCTTTTTCATATCAGAGTACTATAGAAGGAAATCACTCACTAAAGTCGATCAACTATACTAGAACTATAATCATTGAACAAGATCAAGTGTAATGTCTCTCCTAGAAGACATTTTTTTTTCACATCCTATAATCGTCATCTCACCAATAACTATTTTTTTCACTATGGCCAACTATGTTGTCTCTAACTGCAATATATATATTAGCAATACAAAAAACTAAACACGACTAAAGAAAATATGGGAAAATAAACTAGTCCATGCCATTTTATCCAATAATAAAATTGAATAACTGATTAAATACTTACGTTCTTTGGCACAATATATTTTTTGCTAAACTTTTATATAGTCAATTGCTTTATAAAAAAGATTATTTTGATGGCTATATTAGCCTTAAAGATCCAACCCCTCAAAAGATGATCTACATCAGTAAGTGCAACACATAAATTTAAATCCATTACAAAGAATTTGACTTTGAGTTGATAAGGCTCAAGTTTCAAAAGCACATTGTGACTTATTAGTCATCTAAATTTAACCTCATCTTCAAGAAGACACTTAAGACAAAAAATACATAGTTGTGCCCTTGTCACCAAATATCCCATGCATCACATTTTTTATGAAGTAAGGTGCCCTACACTACACAATTAATATGGAAGGAATGATTTATAATAAATTTTGGCATTAAAGCTTAGCCTGTCTAGGAAGTTGTAACAATTTTACTTTAACAAAACCAAGCCAAGTATTTTTGAGATTATAGCATATATATGAAGAGTTTTCCAATGACATTATCTTGTGTAGCTTGAAAATGACAATAACAAAATAATAGAGGAAAACCAATTAATCTAATCAACTAAGGGCAACTTTTAAAACCTCCTATCAATCTTCATATGACAACTTTAAATAAGTAGAAAATAGAAATAGTTATAATCAGTGCACCTTTTTCAGTCCTAATCACAACCTGACTGGTAATACTAATAGCCAATTTTGTTTTGTTTCTATAAAACACACCCTTTTTTAAATGAAAACTATTCTTTTTTATTTTTAATTTAAGAGAAATTCAAAAAAGAAAATTAAATTTAATCAAATGATGGAAAATTTAATAATATTAGAAAAAAAAATCTTAAATTTACATAATTATGAAAATTTTGAGCAATTTTTTAAAAAGTTAAAAATTTAGAGGAAAAAAATTATTAAAAAAAATAATAAATTTATGAAAAAATATCAAAATTAAGATTTATTTTTAAATTAAAGAGTTAATCTCCAAATTAAGAGTATTTAGTGAAATTTTAAAAAACTTATTGAAAATTTAACTCATTATTAAAATTTTTAAAAAAATTGAAAAAAAATAGAAAAACTTTTTTAAAAAAACTTAGAGAATTAGAAGAAATTAAATATCATTTGATTCCATAATTAAAGAAAAATATACTAAATAATTAAAAATATAAGAATTATTTTTTTAAATACGAGAAATTTGAATAAAACAAAATTTTGTCATTATGTTGAATCATAAACATTAGGAAAAATCCAAAAATAAAAACTAAAAAGTGAAATTTTTACAAATTATAATCTTCTAAATATTCTTAACTTTATATATTTTTATATTTATATTTTTTGATATAAAATATAAATATTTTTAGTTCATTGGCTTTTATTTTTATTTTTTTTGAACAATTGATAAATGTTGGATGAATTGATTAGCAGATCTAAGGGTGAATTTGGATTTTCTTTAAAAAAATAAAGTTAATTAACGTGTACCAAATATTATTATTTTATCTTCCTCGTTAAAAATATTGCTATTTTACTTTGTAAAAAGTTTATAGATTTTTATTACACATTAATTAATAGAATCTAATTGGTCACCAGATTCATTTATAATTCCTTGATAAAACTAAATGGTTCCAAGACTATTCCTCTGGGCCTAAAAATTAAGTTAACCTATGATGAACGTGGAAAACCATTCAGAAGTAAATTTTGTTTTGTGAATATATTTTTATTTAATTTATTTTAAAATTTATATCTTAAAATTATTTATGTTCTTATTAAAAAATATACTTTTAATTTTTTTTTTTTAATTTTAAGTAATTGTAGGCCTCTCATCACAAAGATCAGTTTTGCAGTAGTCTTTCTAAACATTTGGTTGGTTTTGACATTCCACAATGAACCAAACATAATTTAAGCATAAAGTATAAAAAAGCATTAAACACTAAACCATAATTTCTATAAACCTTATTCCAATTCAACATAATCATTTTTTTTACCTTGAAAACCACAATAACCCAAAAAAAAGGAAAAATAATTAATCTAATCAACTAAAAGCAACATTTATAACTTCCTATTAGTCTTCATATTACAACCTTAAATAAAAAAAAAAATAGAAACAATTAAAACTAATCACCAAAGACTATAATGATTTCCATATTAATTACAAAAACTACACCTTTTATAGTCCTAATCATAGCCCGATTAATAATACTAATAGCCAATTTTGTTTTGTTTTTATGAAACACATCATTTTTTAAATGAAAACTACTCTATTTTATTTTAATTTCAAATCTTTGAATTGTATTAAAATATCACACAAAAAATATTCTTCTCCACATTATACTTATATAAAAAAATTCAAATTTCAAAAATGGGAAAAAGTTTAATAAATTAAGGAAATAAAAAAAATAGATTAAATTAAATAAATTTAAGAGAAATTCAACAAATTTATTATAAAATTAATAATATAAGGAAAAAATTTAAAAAAATAAAAAATCACAAACTTTCATAATTATAAAACATTCTAACAATTTTTTAAAAAATTAAAAATTTAAGAAAAAATCAACAAATTTAGAAAAAAAAAAAATAAATTTATGAAAAACTATCAATATGCAATTTTTTTTAAATTAAGAAAATAATATCCAAATTAGAAGTATTCAATAAAAATAGTGAAATTTTGAAAAAGTTATTGAAAATTCAAGTTATTACCAAAAATAATATATTAATTAAAGTTTTAAAAAAATGAAAAAAATAAAAAAATTATTAAATATTATTTCATTCCATTATTAAAATATATATATACTAAACAATTATAAACATAATTTTTTTTTTTAAATTATATGAAATTTGATAAATAATATAATTTTGTCATCATACTAAATCAAAAATATTAAAAATAAATTAAAAATAAAAAACAAAAAATAATTTTATTACAAATTATAATTTTCTAAATATTTTTAATTTTATTTATTTTTTATATTTATTTTTTAATATAGAATATAAATATTTTTAGTTCCTCATTTTTTAAAGAACTTGTGTAGTAGGTATCTATTGTAATTGGCTAAATCATTTTTTTAATCTTAGATAGTGTACATTTAATGGAAGCTAAGAATTTATTCATTTTTTTTAATTTTTGACATTAGAGTTGAAATACCTTTGTTATTAAAAATAGAAACTAAATTAATTTAATGAATTTTCGTTGGATAAAATAGTTTGATATGATCGTTAATTTGAGAAATGCATAATTTTTGTATTAAAAAATATAGCTTTTTATATAACAAGGGAAAAACATAGAGATATTGGAAAAATAATTTGCAATAATAATATCTCGCACATGTAGTTATTGTTAAACTATTAATAAAAAACATTTGTATTAGTTGACAAAATTAAGATATAAGACAAATTTATTATTTTTTAAAAGTAGCATCATAGAATTGTTAAAACAAATATGAGGGGGTGGTTGAGATTTAATAATGCATCATTCTTTTATTTACTGTTTTGTTTTGACTACGTCTTTATATAACAAAAGTTGTATCGCTTTCAATGTGCAATATGTTGGGTTGTTTTCATTTTGCAACATTTATGCAATTTTCTATGGAACCAGGGTTCGAATTACAAAGGTATGCAATACCCATTGCCTAGGATTGTGTGACAAGCTTAACAAATGTTCTTGGTGTCACATTTTCTCATTGACTTTTTTCAGTGGAGCGATTTAAAAAAATAGCATATGCATCTACATATTAGTTGAGACTAGATTATGAGATTAAGATTATTAGATTTTAATTACACATAAATATTTCTAAGTTTAGGTTGATTTTTTTCGTATGTTATGTTTATATTTATTTATTCACAAATTGGTTTGTTTTTTGTACTTTTATTAATAATAAATAAATAGTGGTGATGTTTCACCGATACTACCTATAATATTACACAATGTATATTTATTTATATTAGATTTTATATTATTAAATATAATATTTATTATTGATAAAATTATAATAAATATTTTGTGCTTTGGGTAGCTATGCTTAGCTAAATTTGATCATGGTGACCACATGTTGGCCAGGTTTGGAAGCCTTTGATTTCATTAATGTGTGAGGTGATGTTTTTTTCTTCTTCACACATTTATTGGATTGAATCATAATTATGGCTTGATATGGATTTGGGGTGCTTAATTAGGTGATTGATTTGATGTGTATTTTACTGTTAGATATTACTTAGGTGACTAGACCCAATCATTTTATTGTCATGTACCATCACTTCATGATATCTACTCTCTTCTTCACAGTTTCTTTCATTCTGAAATGGATTATTCAATTTTTTGTCATACTTTACTCTCACCAATTGTCTTTGTGTCTGTTGAAAAATGGGAAATGGCATTTCATGATCATGTTTTAAATGCACATCTGTGCCACATTTTTTGGCTTCCTTCTTCAGCAATATCTAAAGTAATTTGTGAGATGATTGGGGATCTATTTCTCCATTCCTTTGGACACCTCAAAACTAACAAGAAAATAGTTTGAATATTCATTAGCAATATTTTGAATGTAGTTCAAGATCCTGTTATAGTTTCAAAGGTGGTGCAAGTTTTGGTTTGGTTTGGGATCCTCAGTGGGTTATTAGGTTGATTGGCTAGCTTTCAAGTAATTTTGATCCTACCTTTCCCCTTCTCTAGTGAGTAATGTTTAATTCTACTTTGTGTTTTCTATGAGCTTGAGGAATGTTATGTTCTTATGTTGGAGACCCTTCATCTGTATTATATTTCTCAATCCATGGTTATTCCCTCGATGTTTTCTTTGGACAATTGGTTGGCTCCCATTCCTCCTTTAGACCTCATGTTGGGTCATTTTGAATCCACAAAACTAGTGGAGGTGACTTTAACACTTGTCGATTTTCGTTCAAAGCATAGTGTCGGGGTAGAGATTGAAGCTAGTCATAATGTATTTATTGGTGTAGCTAGCAGAATTCCCAAGCGGACCGTCACTAGAGTCATGCAATAATGCATGTAATCAGTGATGCCCTCTTGAAATTCTACTTGTTTTTTTCACTCTATGGCAGATGATGACTATATAGGTGTATCATGCAAGAATAACAAAGTCAAACATCTTTTCTAGTGATGTCATCAATTTTTTTAAAGTTTTTGGCAATCTTACTCCTTTCAACATTTGGGTTTATGTATTCCAAGTATATGTGCCTATTGGGTTTTTCTTTGGTTACTTTTTTAGAGTTTTTTAGTGGATCGATACCATGCTCATTCTGGTTCTCCCTTGGTTTTTATTTTGTTTTTATTTTTGTAGATCTTGAGTAAGGGCCATTGTTCCCTGATCTATCAAAAAAACATTAGTTTTTTTTTAAATTATTATGGTAATGGAACATAGTATGCAATATACGTTTTAGAGTATAATAAGTTATATATTATTGGCATAATCTACATATAATAATATATTAAATATATATGTGTGTGTGTGGTTCAATGACGCTTGTTGATTCACATATTTGACTCATGTATCAATTCATGTGTCAAATGGTATACCTAAACTTAAATTTTGTTTCCATATAAATAAGGTAGAAAAAACAATGTTAATTATATTTAAAAAAATGGTTTATATGATTTATGTTCTTTTTACAAATTTTTAAGTTGTTATGCTAATAAAACATAGTATTTAATATATGTTTTAGAGTATAATAAATTATATATTATTGGTACAATCTATTTACAATAATATATATAGCAATTATGCTTATTGATTCGCACATCTGATCCATTTATCAATTTATGTGTCAAATGGCATACTTAGACTTATATTTTATTTCCATGTGATTCAAATATAAAAAACTATGTTAATTATATTAAATAAAAAATGTTTGTGTATGATTTATGTTCTTTTTACAATATTTTGTGAATAGTTGATCAGTTTTTTGTATGAAAAAAAAGCATGAGAAAAGCAGTTTTTATTTTTTTTTAAATGTAGAGGGTTATGATTGATGGGATGACGATAACTAAGTGTGTTTGTTGTAATCAATTTAACCAGATTTTATTACTATGTTATTGCTTGGCTATTTTTTTTATTATTATAAAAAATAAGGTATCAATGAAATGTTTTCCCTATTTTTAAAAAAAAATTAATATCGTTAATTATTGAAATACGTAGCTTTTTTTGTGGTGGCTGAAAATTGAGGCTTTAAGCAAGTTTTAGAAAAAATAGGTAAGTATTTTGCAATAACATTTAGTTTTTTTATCATTGATAACATAAATATAGTAGTCATTGATCATAATTTTCTATTCTTCAATGATAATGTAAATATCTTATCAAATAGATTCTTTTTCGTATGGCAAGTAAGACTACTATAAAGTTGATGTTGTGTTAAACTTGGTATTTCATTTGTTGATGGTTAGCCTATTCCTTATTATATATATATATATATATATATATATATATATATATATATATATATATATATATATATATATATATATATATATATATATATATATATTGTAAATATCTTATCAAATAGATTCTTTTTCGTATGACAAGACTACTATAAAGTTGATGTTGTGTTAAACTTGGTATTTCATTTGTTGATGGTTAGCCTATTTCCTTATTATTATTATTATTATTATTATTATTATTATTATTATTATTATTATTATTATAATATATAATAATGAAAATAAATACAAGTGATATTGCATTGGGTTATTCCAAAAAAATCATTGACATGGATACATATGAAACAAAAAAGCAAGAAAATATATATATATATATATATATAAACTAATGAAAATAAATGCAAGTGATATTGCATCGGGTTATTCCAAAAAAATCATTGACATGGATACATATGAAACAAAAAATCAAGCATTTGAAACTATTGATGATGCTTTAAAACATGAAAATATTGTTATAATTACATCATTCATTTATGTTATTGGTGATTGCCCTTTTGATGCATTTCAAGTTTTATTACATTTTCATTACACATCAAGAATGCCATGAACTAGGATCATTGACTATTTTAAGGATTCTTTGAACAATACAGATGCAGAAGCAAGATAGTCATATACAAACCAATTACATCCAGATATATTATATGATTTACAAATTAAATACATGACAAAAGCACATACTTTTGTTGAATGAGAATTTCTACAAATGAACTTACAAATCAAGGTGAGGCTAGTATTTTAGGTAACATATTTTTTATTTAGTGGTTATGCAAAATGGTTAAACATACTTGTTTCTATTTGGTCTCTGACAAAAAAAAAGTATCTACATATCAACAAAGAAAGATGTATTACATTGTATTTGATCTTATTTCATGAGATAAACCCGAGTCATAGACATTTTGAACCATTGTTTTACAAACAAATATGTAGTTGTAGTCATATAAAATGCAAAATTGGATGAGTTAATAATGGCTAATCACACCCAATCCATAGGTCTTCTTACTTGCTTACACAACCCTTCTAGGCTATTCTTTCACATATTCCCATTCATCCACAACTTTTTAGGACTTAACCCTTACAAACCCAGGTAGTTCTTTTAGGCCCAAATACATCCCCCTAGGTCTCATTACCTTTGGATAATAACAACCAACTTGGATAGGAGTGTTGAAACCCATGGTGTCCTAATTTTGGCATTGTTGTCCAAGTGCAAAATTGGTCCTAATAGTCAGAGCCTTATCCTTTTTTATGTTGGCCTAACACAAATTCATTTAAACCATGATCATTAATTTCCCTATAAAAGGCCATTCAAATTCCATTTAGAAGGTTTGACACTCATTGATAGGAAAGAAGAAAGAATACAAGCAAGTACACTCAAGCACTCTTCCCTATTCTCTGTATACAACCTTCCAAGATCATTTCAAGCTTATTCAAACCTTTAAACCAATCCCTAGCCATCCAAAGTGCATCCAGTTTCACATCTAGTTACATTTATCATTCATAATTACATCAAGCACTTCAATGGGAGAACTACATTAGCTTGATCCCTATTTGGAGTATTGGTATGTTGGAAGCGTGCCCACACATAGGGAGTGAAGTGCATCTAGCATATCCTTTACACACTAACACCTTCTCTATATTTTCCAAGTTTCCATTCAAGTTCAAGCATAAAGAGCTCTTAGGGCTTTGAAGATTAAAAATAGATGCACAACAAGCTCCACAAGCTTCTAGGCTTTGATATTTCACTAATAGGGTAACACAGGCTTGTCGAATAGAACCCAAAAAACTTAGGCCACCTGGACAATAATGTTAGAAAAGGACTACAATATCAGATAGTAGGGTCTCTCACTTTTGATGCTCCTACCTAATCTAAAAATGAACCTCAGGATCCAATTTTTGATAATTTCCCAGTCTTGCTCCTCAAGTATCAAACACTGTCTTAGTCTGGATCATTCAAAATAAGCTAAGTTAGATTTATCTTATTTATTATTATATTTATAAAAGGCAAAAATAAAAATCTATATACACAAATTAGTAGCTTAATTATTGCATATTATTCACTAATTTACTTTTCTCAAACCTATTTATTTAACTAGGAATAAAACCCTATTATTCTAAAAATAATAAAATATTTAGTGATCCCAACTTACTTCGAATTTCAAACAAAAACCCTAAAAACCCTAGGGATAATTATTTCTAATTTATTTCCATAATTTCTTAATTTTTTTTACATTTAAAAATCATAAATCTACAATTTAATTACAAAAATATCACATATTTTTTTAAAACCCTAGTTTGCAAATACTAGGTCCTTTTTGCATACAAACACATTCCAAACATTAAGAAAAATATATTGCTAATTTTAGAAATATTTTATGATTTTTCTTAAAGTTTTCAATCAAAACTTTATAAATTGTCTATAAATTTTAAAAATTATCATACTAATTTTAAAAATTCATTCAATAATCTCTAGTTGCATTATCTAGCTCCTAGTTATTTTTCAATACTTTTCCAATCATTTTCTAAATTTTTAATTGCATATCAAACTCAAAAAATCAATTTTAAATTCAAAATTTCATAGTATTTTGCATAAATATTTTTGACAAATACTTAGTTGCATATACTAACTCATATTTTATTTCTTACGATATCACCTTACATCCATAATTAAAATTGCAAAAATGATGCTCATTTATTTAAAAACTTTTCTTATTTCTTGCAAATAATAAGGAAACCTTAATGGGCCCTATCATGTACATGAATGATGAAGTCTATCATATGTTATTACAAAGCTTCATTCTTTGCATTTCATGCTTATTTTTCATTATATGGGATGATGTTAAGCAAGTTATTATTAAACATGTTAATACATATTTTGCATCACCTCCCTTGAACCCTCTATAGACCCCATGTTGAGTCATGTTGCATGGCCCATTTTTCTTTTCCCCAAGTCACTACCATTGCCAAAGAACCTAACTGATACCCTTTGTCCCTCCACCACCTCGACCCATAGATTATCTTTGCTCTCCTCTTATAACTACTACTCCTATATGAATAGTAGATAATATGGTTAGAAATATTACTCGACGTACCACTATGCCTCCCCCACCTATCTAGGAGCCCCATCACCCTATTATTCCAACCTATCCCAAGCCTAACCCAACCACATAGGCAGATTTGCATAAGGCATGTGGCATTGTTGATCAATTGAGAAACACTCCAGCCAAAATCTCCATGCTATAATTGTTTTAAAAAGCTAATGTAGTCAAGGACATTCTTTATCAAGCACTCACTCAGACTACTATGCCTATTGATTTAGAACTTCCTCATTTTGCATCAATGGTCAACACTTTAAAAACTATAAAAGATGCAATTTCTTTTTATCATGAGGGCATGCCCTCTCAGATAGTTATTGATCAAAATTTACCACTATTCATACAAGTACAAGTCAAAACTAGCATAGTCAAGAGAGTTCTTGTTGACAATGGTTTCATACTAAATTTATGTAATATCACATTCTTACAGGCCAAGGGTGTACATTTGGCATCAATGCAAAAACCATATAAGAGCATTTGAGGGTTTGATGATATACCATGATAGACATTAGGTATTATTACTTTAGATATAATGGTGGGGCTAAAAACCCTCTCTACATAGTTCCAAATCATGTCAGGGCCTCTCCACTATAATATTTTACTCAGATAACCCTAGATACATACTATGGGTGCCATTCCTTCTAATCTCCATCGATGTATTAATTTTATCCATAAGCGATATCTATACACATGTCCACAGACAACCAGCCATTTAGATATTGTCAACTTACAGAGTCATCTTTCACTATTTCATTGGATGGGACACCATATCTCATAGTACAGCCACCACTTTATAGCATTTCTCTTGATTAGATACATACATATGAGGTTGGAGAGACTAGCACTTCTCACACTACTCCACTTAAAGTTGCACCGTTAGCACCAGCTATTCTGCCAGTCATAACAACATTAGCCATTCTAACTACTTCATCAGTCATAATTTTAACACCTGTTGCACTCCACCATCACCAATGGTAGTATTAGCTATTCCAATTGATTCCATAGTTATCCACTAGTTACAAATACCTTCACAATAACATCATCTTCTACTACTACAAATGATGAGACTCCTATATCACATTTACCCCTTATGGTAAATTTTGAGTTACCATATGTACATGATGTTGATTCAGATTCATAGGGTTTTTCAGATGATGATAGGACACCCACACTTATAGATGACTATTTGTGTGGATTAAGCTTTACTCAATTGGCCCAGGAGAGTATCAAGATGACTCTATAGCTCTCATACCACATCCTACAATAATTTAAGCATCTTGCACTACACTCATAGTATATACTCCACACTCATGGCCACAGTCAAACCACTTAGCACATATAGTTCACATGGTTACCTCTATGGATATAGAGCTAGTTATTCAGTTTAGGTAGGAAGCACATAGCATCAGCCATAGTTTATGCTATAGATATTACTTGATCATGGATTGATCACATTACCTATAGTATGACACAGATCTATCAGTAGATTGTCACATCAGGATGGCCAACCATTTTATACTTTTATAAGATTACAAGCCATGATACAAACTCATGTACAACTTTAAGAAAGAAATTTGATAAACTACAGGATCAAGCCATTATTCAAATTATAGCACCAGTAGTAGCACCGAATCCACCACTTCCTTTGAAGTCATCTACTAGCAAGAATAAATGTCCTAGAGTAGAGTCAGCATCTCAACTACCAGATCAACCTTCAATTCACATTTGGCATGATACCACCATAAACACAGTATCTACAGCATATGATGATACTTATGATGATGATCTTGAGTCATTTGATTATGGTCGTGACCCTTTCCTCCATTTCTATCCCCAATAGGCTCCATCCTTGGATCCCTTCCCCCCACTAGCCTAGTCTTATATATTATCATGTACATATTGCTTTACCTACATGCTTGTCCATAGTTTATTTTCAGCATTGCTTATATATAATCTCTTTTTCTTGAATTTACATAGCTTATATAAAATTACAAAAATTTCAAACTACAAAAAAACATTCAAATATGTCAAAAATACCAAAAACATTTTGATTGTATGCATCATCCATGCTTTATATTACTACATCATGTTAGGACTTACATTTGTTGTTTCATGCTATTTTATGTCAATTTATCTACATTACCGTGCTTCACTTGATCTCTTTTGAGTGTGTGCAGTGACATCTAGTGACTTGATTTCTTCACTCTACCCATTGAGGGGGCATTCCTACTTCTACATTCGAGACACACATCGATATACATACCCACTGAGGGCATATTCTACATGACAAAACTATCCAAGTTGTGTCATTCCTATACTACACACTCTGAGGTATCATGTTGATGTACATTCCTTTCTAGATTACATAGATTATTATACTAACATTTCACTAATATCTATCACTTGTATATTTCTTAACATATACCTAGTCTTGCACTACAAATGTTTTTTATACTTTCACATTTGCTTTGATTAGTTAGATGTGATTCTACCTTTCCAGTTGTTACATGCTTTCCCCTCTTGTTTAGCATAGCTTGTGTGATTGTATTTACAGTTCCTACTTATCTCTTGTTTGTACCTTAGGACATCTTCCAATGTCCTTTGTTTATACTCTTCCATGTGCATGTGGCCCTTGTGACAACTTTTCTTGTTTCAGTTGTTGGTGTAGGTGGCATTTGAACATGCCTTCTATGTTTGCTTTCCAGTTTGAGTGACATATGCCCATGTCCCTTATTTTCATGGCCCCTTAGACATCCCAATATACTTCTTGCTTATTGCTTGATTGTTTGTTTGCTTCTCAATGTATGCAATGTCATGATCCACATCATGCATTTCCCTTACTTTCTTGGATGCCATGATGGACATCATGCTCCATCCCTCCAACTAACAACTAATAACTAACATCTAACATTTCTAGTTCTAGTTCAGTACTTTACATAGACTTTTACATGTTATATCTATCTAGGCATACCATTGTTGATCTAAAAATCTATCAATACAAACATTGATATATCTACAAATATTTTGTCAAATATCACTGCTAGATCATATATCTATATAGCTCACCACACTTATAGGGCTCTTTCTTTTGAGGGCAGTCATTATAGGTTCATCATTCCTACCCTCATAAGAGGGGGAAACAAATAAGGGTTTTGTCATAGAGATCAAAGCTCCTAATAATCAAAACAGTAGCATTCAGATCACCTTGTTTAGAATCTAGAGGTCAAACTAGTAAAAATAGAGCAAAAAAATAGTGGCAATTCCATATTAGTAACCAGTTCAACATAGGACAACAATGTCAAAAATGGATAGTACCACCAAACACAGAGGTTTCCTTGTTTTTGCACTCCTATCCAGGTATAAAAACACTCAAGTTTTCTAGAAACATGCAAAAAGTTTAGTTCAAATATAGTTTTTGCACATCCATATCGATCAAAATCAATAGTACAGTATAGTTTTCTCAGAGAATCTAGATATAGGGGATTATCATGCATGACATGATGATTTCCACTTTCAGTTTCAAATTAGGTAGATGACATAACTTCTAGATTAGAATCCATGTTCTAAACACTAGTGATTGGAGGCAATGTGCGTGACACATTGGTCTTCTTTTGTTTTTAAGTTTAGTTTATTATCTAAGCATTCTCAAGAATTACATGCCTTATTCTATCTACAGGTGGTTGGCATCACCTTCAAGTTGAACTTTCATACAATTTTAAATTTTTGAGTACTTGAGTTCTTGAGTTTGCTTTCACATAAGTCCATTACATTAGTTTTGGAGTGGCTTTCATACAAGCCTAACCTCTATCTTTCAAAATGGCCAAGAGTGGCCTAGTTTATAGCATATATTCAGGCTATCCATACCACATTGTCAGATTTCTATAACATCCATGGGCTCCAGGAGCCATATCATATGACATCTATTCTATATCAGTATCACTTCATAGCTTCACTTCATAGGGCAATGATGGAGCCAAAGACCCAGCCTTTGTATTCTTGAGCCACCTATTCAGAGGGATTAAACACATAGTCTAAACATTGATTAACATACCATGATTCATTATCTTCACTCAGTTAGCACTGATGGAATCAAAGGGCTTGCCTTTACATTATTGAGCCACTTTTCAAGGAACTGAACACTCAGATATGTTCATGATATTACTCTTCATTCAACACATACCCAGCATCATTCAACACAATCTAGCATCACAATAGGTTTTGTATTAGCTTGCATACCTGGTGAGGTGTATTCATTCTTTTATCTTCCTCTTACTCAAGGTTTGTACATTCTTATTTTAGATATAGCATATCTAGTAAGAACTGATCTACTTTTATATTTTCATTATAGATTCACACTTCACAATGTGCCCTCTCTATGCACATCTAGCATCATACAACTTCATGAGCTTCTCCCTTATAAGTAAGTTCAGATATGCTTTTTACATTCCTTTATCCTAAGTATTTCACTTTGTTACATCATTAGAATAAATGGGGGACAAATGTAGTCATATAAAATGTGAAATTGGATGACTTAAGCATGACTAATGACACCCAATCCATCGGTCTTCTTACTTGCTTACACAACCCTTCTAGGTTATTCTTTCACTGATTTCCAATCATCCACAACCTTCCAAACTTAACCCTTATAGACCTAGGTATCTCTTTTAGGTGTATATCCACCCCCCCAAGTCTCATTCCCTCTAGACAATAGTGTCCAACTTGGACAGGAGTACTGAAACCTAGGGTGTCCTAATTTTGGCATTATTGTCCAAGTGCAAAATTGGTCCTAACGATTAGATTTTTTTGGATCCTTATCCTTTTTATTGTTAGCCTAATGTGAATTCATTCAACCCATGATCATTAATTTCTCAATAAAAGGCCATTTAAAGTCCATTTAGAAGGGTTGGTACTCATTTACAGGAAAGAAGCAAGAATACAAGCAAGAACACTCAAGCACTCTTCCCTATTCTCTACATATAGCCTTTTAAAATCATTTAAAGATTATTCAAACCTTTGCACTAGTCCCTAGCCATTCGAAGTACATCCAATTTTGCATTTAGTTGCATTTATCATACACAATTACACCAAGCACTTCAATGGGAGAACTACATTAGCTTGATCCCTCCTCAGAGTATTGGTATGTAGGTAGCGTGAAGTGTGGAGTATTGGTATTGTCTGATGCTATTGTCTGATGTCAAAAAAGGACTATAGCATCAGACAATAGGGTGTCCCACTTTTGACGCTCCTATCTAATCTAGAAATGAACCTCAGGATCTAGTTTTTGATAGTTTCCCAGTCCTGCTCTGCCAGTATTAGACCCTATCTCAATCTGGATCATTTAGAATAAGCTAAGTTAGATTTATCTTATTTATTATTATATTTAGAAAAGGCAAAAAAATAAATCTATTTACACAAATCTATAGTTTAATTCTTGTATATTATTCATTGATTTACTTTGATCAGACCTATTTATTTAACTAGGAATAAAACCCCATTATTTTGAAAATAATAAAACAACAGCCACAACTCGATTTCTAATATAAAGTTATCAAAACTTTGAAAAAATCTTTCTTTGTGTTAGAATGCCATTTTTCATGAACTTGAAGCATATGACATGTACAAAATAAGTACTTTAAACTTGAGTTGTGGTGAAAGCTTATTCAATGTTATTGGTTTGTTAGTTTAACATGAGTTTGATGGTCATGCTCTTCATTGATATATGGCCCGATCTTTTTACAATGAAATTAGTGTGGTAAATAGCAATGCAATGACTTGTTTAGGGCTTTGTGAATAAGAACTAAAAAAATAAGAGCCTATAATGTTCTTTTACTAGAATATGTACATTGCAAAAATGGAATGCCATATCAAGAAAGTGGACTTAAAGGTAATGACTTGTTGTTAGGGCTTTGTGAATAAGAACTAAAAAAATAAGACCCTATAATGTTCTTTTACTAGAAAATGTACATTGCAAAAATGGAATGCCATATCAAGAAAGTGGACTTAAAGGTAATGACTTGTTGTTCATGGCTTTCAAATATTCTATAAAGTAACATTTGATTATGGTGACCAAGAATTAAAAGCATTTCAAAAATATTTTGTAATTATTCTAGTCAATAGAAAATGTACAACATTATCTGCTTCAAGATAGATACATTTCAAATTCCTTATGAATCATTACAAAAAAATCGCAAAGATTGGATTGTATATGAAATGCCGATGGATGTTTTGAGAGGGTTGTCAGGTGCCAATACTTTCAAGGGCCGTGAAACAAGAACAAGATCTTTTATAACTATAAAATAATATGTAAGGTAACCTTCTATTAGAGAAATGTATGATCCTATAAAGAGCCATCATATTTTGCTACATTATTTAAAATAATAAATAAATGATTAAAGAAATAAAAACTATGTAACAAAAACATATAATGGAAACACTTAAAAAAATAGCACACACAGATGCTAAAAATCATTGCAATCAATGAAAGCTATGATATGCTGCCAAAAAAATCAATACTTGACATGCACACAACATGATTGTTGAAGTATCAAATTAATAAACAACTACCTAAAATTAATCAAAAACATGCCCATTCATGCTTGCGTAGTTTATGAATAGCTACATTTCAAAAAGGATATCATTGTAGTTGACATTGACATTATCAAAGAATTTAAATGTAATTTTGTAGATACAACATTAAAAAAACATGCATTAGGTGAAAAAATATGTAAACAATGTAAAATATCTCTTGAAAATGGAAAAATACCGACATTTGTTGTTCCTTTCAACATTAGAAGAAATGAAAAAAATGCTATTATAAAGAAATTAACATTTTTAGAAGAAAGATTGGTTGATTTGAGAATGCCACTTGCACAAATACGAGAACTGGGCTATAAATGTTCATAATATGGCCTCACATGAACAATTATAAATGTTCCAATCAATTTAATCGAAACCAAAAAAAAATTGTCTAAAGAAATGAATGACACATTAATGATTCCAATCAAGATAAAATGCAAACTGGAATACAAAAATACATATTTAACAAGAAATGTAAGGCCTACATACATCATGAAAGCATTGTCGTAACTTTGTCAAGCATCATTATATAGGCAAGAAAACATTACTATTGATGGAGATTGGAAGACTAGCATTGAGGAAAAAAAACCTATTACTAATATTGTGCATGTTGAGGATGACACATCTAACACATGAAAATGAATCAAAACATGTTACTAAATCTTTGGTGCATGCTTTTTTGAAAGCACAATCGATACATGATCTACAAGATGAGATCATTGAAATTGTCACATCAGAAGGATTAAAAGCATTAGATATATCTAAAGATAAGTTCTCAGAGGAGATGAGCTTCCCAAATTTATTCTATGGTTTTAGTCATCCTCGAGATATGATAGATAAAATGTCATACCAAAAATTAGCAAAGTGGAAGCTTCTACACAAATAAAATGACATTACAACTCATATAACTAACAACATTTTCAAATCTATTAAAATCATCATACATAAGGTTTCATCTCGTGTTTGGATATGCATACACAAAAATGAATTAAAAGACAAAAAGATCTACGAGCTAAAGATGTTCAAAATAAAGCTACTATAGAAAAAATCCTAAAATCACCAATAGTTTATAGAGCTTTCAAAAGCATTCAAACATCACTCGACTCTTTTGAAAACTCAAAAAAAAAAAAATTTATAATGATTAGGCAATTGGGCCCACTAACATTTTTTTCTACTATAACAAATGTTGAACATTGTTGGGAGCCTTTGTGTCATGCATTACAAAAAATGACTCCCGTAATAAATAATAAACACAAATAAATAATTAAATAAGACAACATTGACATAATGATAAGAAAAAACATTGTTCTTTGTAGTCGCTACTTTAACAATAAATCCAATGCATTCAAAAAAATGTTATTAAAAATGAATAATTGTTTTGTGTAACATCACTGTTAGGATCTACTTAAAAATCCATAATTTTTTTTATTTAATCAACATATACTTTAAATAGATTACACCATGAAAATCTAATCAATGATCATTTAAAATACCCTAAGTGTGATAATTTTAAATGAAGCATACTACATCATACATCACTAATCATTATCATCATAAGAAACACATCATAATATGATTACAGAGAGTAATTACAAATATCCATTCATGGCTGGTACAACCATACAGACACTATTATCCATGTTTAAATAGTAATTAATTATATCTCATTGTGATAATGTTTTAATAATAAATACAATATAATGTACATATATAAGATACATGGCTCCGCAGAGCATATGTTTCTCAGACTCTAGTATCTATGGCAATCTCAAGTGTCATCTTAAAAGTAGTATTGTTGTGGGGAGGGAGAGCATCATCTGAGCACTTTTCCACACCAAACACAGACCAATGATCCCTTGCACTAATCCCATGAGGGAATGGCCCTCCCTTCACATATGAGTAGATAATGATGGCATGAGAATGCAAAAAGATAAGCTAGTACCCATGTGTTGTATGATTTCTAAAACTAAAGATGTAGTGTATCATAGAAACTCATTCTACTGAAGATATAACACAGACATGTAAATCATACTCATAAAATGACAATGTCTCACAAAACATTGTTTTAGCCAAAGTTTTTAAATAATAAATGATCTATGGATCAGTCAAATTCATACACATCACTTGACAAGATTACCTTCATCTGGCATTATGATGCTAACAAGCTTGCGAAATCCGTCTCACTACTTACTCAGTATCACCAATGCAAGATGTGATTAACATGGTATAACCAATAGATTTACACATACTAAATCCTACTAGCAATCACATAACATGCTAAGCATATGAATAATAAAAAAGAATATATTTATTCTATCAAATGTATGAATAAATCTCATAAAAATATCTATCCTATAATAGAAATAATAAGCAAACAAGGTCAGATTATACCAATCAAGTATAATATATATATATATATATATATATATTAGATTGCACATTTTATTTTTCATCAGTAGACATAATATAGTACTTTTTAATAATTGTCATAAAACATGCTATTCATAGAAATATCCAACATGCATACATTTAGTATGTCAAACATATGAATTTATCTAGACATATTAATTATAATTTATACCACATGAATATAACATATATTAGACTATATTTTTCAAATAAAATACCCTCTATGACATCCCATAATATCATATTTCATTGCACATGAGCACACTACTCAATCACAAACAACCAGTCTTATAATTTTAACAATCAAATGTCCATAATCCTAAATAATATGAAAATAAGTATGAATTATACCAACTAGATATATCCTATGTTTAAACTGTAAAATCTAATCTTCGTAAGTAGATTATAGTATATAATACAAGAGGTAATAATATAGTCCATTTTTATGTACACACTACTTACTTCTAGGTAGTCAGTCATAATATTTGTAGAGAATCGGATAACTCATAAACCCATTATAATCTTTCATTTTCACAACTCATTTTGTTTCTAGGAAACTGTTTTAATATGGCTATAGTTTTTGATCCTTAAGAAAATCTATCTTATTTTAACCATCCCTTGCTAGAGGTATATTTCCTATATACAAGTATTGGTACATCATAATATACACCATATGTAAATGCTCAAATGATATATATATACTATATCAATATTCATTTATACTTCTTAATTAAGAACTCCCTGTGATTTCAATAATCCTTATAACTTTCTTGTTCATGAAGTATATTTACAATCTTTATAAGATAAGGGATTCTACAATGTAATTCTTCTTCATAGTTTTTATCCCTAACTAGACAGATTTTCATCTTGATATATTCAAAATGTACATAACTCTATACACAATTTCTCAAGATAGCATAGTCTTTCGTATTTTGGTTTGCATATGAGTATTTGATAATATACTAATTACTCTTTTATGATACACAATAGTTTCATCAAGTACACAAATAATGAATCACTAAAACCATGACAATATATTAGTCAAAAACTATGCAGTAGGCATGCTTCTCAATGTATTTATACACATAAACTATCTATATATAAATCCTCATACATATTGGTATACCCACGGTACGCATCAGACTCAAGTTTATAATGAAACAATACATAAATCAATAATTCTCAACAAGTATTTGTGGTTTATGTTATGGTATACTAATCATTTTCAGTACACATAGTCCATAAATGTACTAATCATAAATGAAACAATCATAGCATATACCAACCACTAACCACTAGGTCGACATTAAGAAATACATTGTGAGTTACATTATCTAACTCAATGCAATTATACTTATGAATGAAGAGTTTTATATCCAGTATATCAAGTTGACAGGGCACAATCAATATGATATTTAGCATGGTCCTAAATTCAAATGATCTCACATCTATATATAATAGATCAATTACAACACATATGACATTTTTACCACAGATACCGACAAATGATAACCTGTATTATAATCAAAAATGTTACAGTTGATAAATCCGAATATGGGCACTATACCACATAATATAACTTCTAGAATAATACAACCAGGACATGATAACCTGATTCGTAACACAAATACTAACCATATAGTAAAATGAATATATAAACAATGATTAATATATTGACATAGCAATGTAATAACCATTAATATATTATCTTAATAAACATGCCACAACAAATTTGGAGATATTTATAGTTGGCAATTTATCTCATTTGGAGATATATCAAATCCAATTATAATCTCTAAATAATAACAGTTATTATCCTTGTAATAAATATCTATATTTAATTTAATTATAATAATTAATATAACGGTAAATATATTAATCAAATAGATTAACATATGGGTGTTATCATCATTTCATACAGATTGTACCTAATTTTATATGGGAGTTTTCAACTCAGCTCTTTACAAGAGAGCACCTTGTCCATCTCCCAACCAGAAATCCAATACCATGCAGGTTTATATGATGTATCAGAAATTATTGTACACAAGATCTACTCACTGTAACTCCCTATATATGAATTTTACATATATATATAAATCATTGTAACTATATATATTAGTGCACATACAGTTCCCTACACATTACCTATGTTAGATATTACCAACATTATTGCTTATATAATTATTAAGTACAGTTGTACCACATGTTGGATATACTCTACAAGTTGTATTCTAGAAATGTGCAGGTATATAAATACTACTTATCAAAGGATCGTTGTATATACCTATATAATTTTTACTACTTATATATATACACTCCCAACATGTATATATATGGTTTTCACTATATCAAGGGATCACGACATATATTTTATAAATGGCTATCTATTTATTAGTCATTTCTGAGTATATAATAAGTCACTTTTGGCAAATACAAAATAATATTCCAATATATATTAATACAATATGGCATATATATATCAAAAATTTATACAGAGATTGTTGCTTATAATTAACCGAAGAATAATATATTGTAAGTCATTGTTTTTAAAGTAGACCATTGTATATTTGTTTTGACTTGTGAATATCTTTTAATCTTGGTTCGTTATCCAGATTAAAATATTGGATGAAGTGTGTTAGAATAAATAGGAATATATCAGAATACATGGCGAAATATAAGTTCATGTCACCACATATACCGCATTAATCAATGTTATATAGATATCTCCTAGTTTGTTGTATATTCTTTTATAGTGGATTGACCTCTATGTTTGAATCGCCCTGTATATTGGGTTTCATATAAATAAACATGAATACAATTTTTTATTTATACGGCTCCTAAGCAGATATATATACAAACATATATATATATATATATATATAACCATATAGTTTAGTAAAACACATATACTCATCAATATATGATTTCCAGGTTACTAAATGTTTTAGTATCAATTTTCTATATACAAAATTTAATTGCATCTCCTACCTGGTAGAAACCTCTATTTGAACTAGCTCTTTCCTTCTTATAAAATCCTTTCTCCTCTTCTCTCTGCTTCCATGCTCTCCCTTCCTCTCCTCTTTCTTCTACACTGTCGCACTTACTTTCCTTTTTTTTATTACCCTCCATGAATGTGGCACTTTTATTTTAAAAGTTGCCCTTCTCTTTTCCCCTAAGCTTTATTCCATGATTTTTTTTATCTTTTTACTTTTCTCTTATTTTTTTGTTTTCTTTTCTTCAAACTTCTAATATTGCTACTTTTTCACTTCTTTCTTCCTTTCTTATTAATATCTTTATTTTATCCAAAGATTGTCTTTTGATTTTATTTTCTTTGTTTCTATTTTTAATAAAAATAATCCCTTATAATATAATTTGCTAATATACACACAATATAATTTAATTTGGTGATTATTAAAAATTTAATTTAATTGCTATTAATTCAGTATGAGCAAATAATTATCATGACCTACGGACATAGAGTCAGTTATATTCTCTTAATCCATATGTTAAGCTAAACATCAACATAATCAAACTACAATGATATACATTTAACCCTGCACATAATATCTACAATGAAATCGAACCTAATTCATTTCCACCTATAGGTATCAAATTAAACTAACACACTCAATTATCTAAATGCAAACAATTATTCAAAGCAATTTAACGTTAACAATTCAACTATGAATTTAATATGTTCTATTTAATGTGGTGTGTGCAGGGTTCTAGTTATTCCTTTGTCATCCCCTAACATCTCCATCTACATCACTCTCTCTAATGATGCTCTCCCTTCATCATGCTCTGAGAGAAGAACCTTTCCTACATCCAACTCATGACAAGCAAGTAGTTAGTCCATAAAATCATGACATGTATATCATAAAATAATGTTGAAATAACACATTAACATGATCACAATGTAAAGAATATACATGATAGCTAACTCATAGCAATGAAATCATGAAATCTAAGTAACATACAACTTCCCCATAATAGCTTATGACTTATAGCTTAGCTAGTAATAATTGAATCAAATTATAAACTATAAAAAATTAATAGATAATTAAGTAAGTTTGCTTAGTGAGGAATCAGGATGTAACATCATTCCCCCTAAAGCTAATCATCGTCCCAGATGGCACTTATTCAAACAAAATTTATGAATTAAAAATATTATTTAGTAGATAAATAACTTAGTATAAAGTATCAAAATCAAGCAAATAAATGTGAAATTCTCCTATAGTACTCATCATAATCCTCCCAAGTAGTATTGTTCTCAGAGTATTGGTGCCACAAGACCCTACACTGTGACTTACTCTAATTGGTTCTATCTTGACCATCTCGAGATCTATAACCAGCAACACAAGCCTATATACTACAGGATTAACCACTTCTTATACCTCGAAAGGACCCACATATCTTGGTGAAAGTTTTACTGACTTCCCTAATTTAAGCTTCAACCAAAAGCACATGAAATCATCATAAAACCCAAAAATAAATGGCCAAGGAAAGTTCCAAAAAACCTTCCAACACCTTTTCACATCTCTCTAACCTAGAGTGTTTCTCTCATTCTGGAGAAAAGTGTTTAGGGAACATGAAAATAATGTTGTGTATAAGTTAATACCATTGTTATCTTGTGTAGCTCTTGATAAGTATAACATGTTAATACTGATACTACTCCACATAGCTCTTGATATATATAACATGTCAATACTGCCACTACTTCATGTAGCTCTTGACAAACATGATGATGAATAAGAACTAGAAATACTACATTTCCAATGTATACAAAATTAAGGAATAAATATTTCATAGTTGCATGCGTATGGCCATACATCTAAATTTGATAAGTTCATCTGTCAAATCCTGCATTTGATAAGCTCCACTTGTTGGATCCAAACTCAGTAACTAATGAGTCAATGTGAGACTAATTAGGGTCCACCCCCATCTCTTAGTACTCATGTTCCTAATTTATCACTCATTCCTTAAGTTTCCATGACCTGATGATCTCCAAAATGTGCAAAAAATTCAATGGATCACAAATTCATACTAACAAATCATAGAAAACAATGATATATACTAAATAATTTTAGATGTACCAATCATACATTACAAGAAAAACCATATAATCATTCCATAATCTTATTAAGTTACCACTATCCAAACATAACTAGTATCATATTTCACAGCTTAACCTATTTTATTATATTCATAGTTAAGAGAAAATAGTGTTAAAATTAACATAAACTACAAAGGCCAGGGATCACACCATCCTTACAACCTTATAACGGAACAAACAAGATAATGCCTCCATACTTGTTTGGTTAGTTATATAACTAGCTATCAAGTTATCTCAACCCCTTAGAATAAAAAGATGCTTCACACATCCTATTTCATAATCATTCTAAGAGAAAGGTACATAAATGTCTCATCAAAATAACATGTAAGCAGGATGAGCATAATACCAATCTAATCAAGGGTAAATAATAACATAATAAGTACAATCAACTTATAAATCTTAATCCAGATCTAATATAAATCCAAGGTTTTCCACTCCACGTGGTCAAAGTTCACAAATTTAGATAAAGTAGCACTAGAAAGTATGACTCTAAAAATCCACAAGTGGAATGTAGTGAACTAACAACTCAACAACAAAACTCTTAGATACTCTCACATGGTATGAAGAAAACACTACAACTTGAGTTGCCAAAATCACTACATACTTACCAAATCTATAAGTGTAGTATCACAATATGTTTCCACAATCGTAAGAAAATATCAGCCATATAGATGCACTAATTCATTATATTCCTACAACTTCTCTATCAATAAGAAGTAGAAGTTACTATCCCATGAACTCCAGGGGACTTTATCAAAACAACATTTCAAAAACAAGTTTTCAATTAAAGAACACTAAATCAACATCAAGAGAAAATATGAATCCTCTCAGTGGGATTATAATGATGTAAAAGGAGGGTGAGCGAGTAAAAACTCACCTTTATGAAAAATAAGATAGATTACCCTTCTTCCCAATCCACATAACATATGGGGTGCCAACTCATGAGCCAACTTCTAACAAATTGGAGTCCTCAACAAAGATAACTACACTCCACTATAAGGAGAATTCCCATTGCACTAGGTGGTGTTAATCTAAAAATGGTCTTTTAAGATTCCCACTCCTAGGATTAGCGTATATAAGACATAAAACTAAAGCACATATTCAAAAATGAGAAGCATCCCATCCTTTTTAAATACTCACTATACAAAACACTAGTGATAGAGGTGACTTGATTATCAAGTAAGGATGTAATCCCTCTTGAGGTGTTCGATATAAGTGATCAAAAATAATGTAAGAATCTCTTGTTCATGACTCAAGACTATGCTATGCACTTACCTACCCAAACATATTACATAACCACCACCATCGAGGCACCCAATAAACCAACCCTTTAACAACTCTAAAAAAATATGAGTGTTCTTAAGGTACACACTCAATGTGCCACACACATTTCACTATTCTCCTTTCTGATAAATAGAAAGATATGAACATGCTAGTGGACTTATTATGTCTTAGAGTTTGAGACACAACTCTGATACCACATGTAACATCCCCATTGGGATCTACCTCGAAATATGTAATTTTTTTAATTTAATCAATATATACTTTAACTATATTACACCATGAGAATATAATCAGTTATTATATTAAATACCCTAAGTGTGATAATTATAAATGAAGCATACCACATCATACATCATTGATCACTATCATCATAAGAAACACATCATAATACAGTTATAGAAAGTATTTACAAATATCCATTCATAACTAATAAAACCATACAACCACTATTATCCACGTTTAAATAGTAATTAATTACAACTCATCATGATAATACTTAAATACTAAATACAATATAAGATACATGGCTTTTTAAAGCATAAGTTCCCTGGACTCTAGTATTTGTGGCAATCTCAAGTGTTGTCTCAAATGTAATACTACTATGAGGAGGGAGAGCATCATCTGAGTATTTTTCCACACCAATCATGGATCAACAATCCTCCATACTAATCCCATTAGGGAATGGCCCTCCCTTCATCTACGAGTAGATAGTTATGGCGTGGGAATCTAGAGAGACAAGCTAGTACCCGTGTGTTTTATGATTTATAAAATTAAACATGCGGTGTATCATAGAAACTTGTTCTACTCAAGATATCACACAAACATGTAAATCATACTCATAAAATTATAATTTATCATTAAACATTAATTTGGCCAAAGTTTTCAAATAATAAATGATCTATGGATCATTCAAATTCATACACATCACTTAATCGAATTACCTTCATCTAGCATTGTGATGTCAGTAAGCTAATAAAATCCATCTCACTACTTACTCAATATCACCAATGCGAGATGTGGTTAATATAGTATAACCAATATATTCATGCAAACTACATCCTACTTACAATCACATAACATGCTAAGTATAGAAATAATCAAAAAGCATACATTTATTCCATCAAATGTATGAATGAATCTCACAAAAATATCTATCCCATAATAGAATTAATAAGCGAACAAGTTCAGAATATATCAACTGAGTATAATATATATACTAGGTTGCACACTCTATTTTTCATAAGTAGACACAATATAATACTTTCTACTAATTGTCATAAAACATGTTATTCCTAGAAATATCTAACACACATACATTTAATTCATCAAACATATGAATGAATTTGGACATATTAATTATAGTTTGTACCACCTGAGTATAACATACATTTAGATTATAGTTTTAAAATAAAATACCCTCTATGACATCCTATAATATCATAATCCATCACACACAATCACACTACTCAATCACAAATAACTAGTCTAATAATTTCAAGAATCAAATGTTCATAATCTTAAATAATACGTAAATAATTATGGATTATACCAACTAGGTATATCCTATTTTTAGACTACAAAATCTAATCTTCGTAAGTAGATTCAAGTATATAATATAATCTACCATTTTTATGTACACATTACTTATTTCTAGGCAGTGAGTCATAATATTTGCAAAGAATCAGATATCTCATAAACCTATTATAATCTTTCATTTAAACAACTCATTATGTTTCTACAAGACTGTTTTAATATGGTTATAGTTTTTCATCCCTAAGAAACTCTGTCTCATTTTAACCATCCCTTGCTATAGGTATATTTTCTATATATGAGTATTGGTACATCATAATATGCACCATCTATAAGTACTCAAATGATATGTAAATGCTATATCAATGTTCATATATACTTATTAATTTAGAAATCCATATGATTTCAACAATCCTTAAAACTTTCCTATTCACAAAGTATATTGACAATATTTATAAGATAAGGGATTCTATAATGTAATTCTTCTTCATAGTTTTTATCCCTAACTAGATAGATTTTCATCCTGACATGTTCAAAATGTACATAACTTCGTACACAAGTTCTCAAGATAACATAGACTTTCATATTTCGGTTTGCATATGAGTATTTGATAATATACTAATTATTCTTTTATGATATACAATAGTTTCATTAAGTACATATATATATATATATGAATAAATCAAGCTGTGACACTATACTAGTCAAAAAATATGCAGTAGGTTTACATCTCAATGTATGTATATACATAAGATAATTATGCATACACCCTCATACATATTTATACACTCACAATACGCATTGTACTCAAGTTTATAATGAAACAATACAAAAATCAATAATTCTCAACAAGTATTTGTGGTCTATGCTACGGAATACTAATCATTTTCAATACACCTAGTCCATAAATGTAATAACCATAAATGAAACAATCATAACATATACCAACCACTAACCACTAAGTCAACATTAAGGAATACATTCTGAGTTACATTATCTAGCTTAATATAATTATACTTATGAATGAAGAGTTTTATGTCCAATATATCAAGCTAAGAGGGCACAATCAATATGATATTTAACATGCTCATAGATTTAAATGATCTCATATCTATATATAATAGATCAGTTATAATAAATATGACATTTTTACCAATAATAACCATAAATGATAACATGTATTATAACCAAAAATGTTACAGTTGATAAATCCAAGTATGGTCACTATATCGCATAATATAACTTCTAGAATAATACAACCAGCACATGATAACCTGATTCATATAAAAATACTAACCATATAGTAAAACGGTTAATATATAAATGATGATTAATATATTACCATAGCAACATAGTAACTGTTAATATATTATCTTAATAAACATGTCATAACAAATTTGGATATATTTATAGTTGACAATTTATCTCATTTGGAGATATATCACATACAATTATAATCTCTAAATAATAATGGTTATTATCCTTGTAACAAATCACTATATTTTATTTAATTATAACAATTAATATAATGGTAAATATATTAACTAGAAATACTAATATACGGGTGTTATCATCATTTCATATGGATTGTACTTGATTTTATATGGGTGTTTTCAACTCGGCTCTCCACAAGAGAGCACCCTATCCATCACCCAACCAAAAATCCCAACCAAAAATCCAATATCATGTGTTAGGAATTATTGTACACAATATCTACTCAGCGCAACTCACTACATATTATATATAGTTACAACAATATATATAATGATACTCAGTGCAACTCGATATATATATATATATATATATATATATATATATATATATATATATAGTTGTATGGTTACAACGATATAATATATAGTTCACTGCACATTACCTATGTTAGCTATTACCAACACTGTCACTTATATAATTGTTAGGTATAGTTGTACCACATGTTGGATATACCCTACAAGTCATATTTTGAAAACATGTAGGTATATATACAACTTATCAAAGGATTGTTTTATATACCTATATAATTTTTACTACTTATATATATACACTCT
This sequence comes from Torreya grandis, assembly GCA_037957365.1. Taxonomy (NCBI): domain Eukaryota; kingdom Viridiplantae; phylum Streptophyta; class Pinopsida; order Cupressales; family Taxaceae; genus Torreya; species Torreya grandis. Next base: position 5,135,509 of record JARHVA010000331.1, read on the forward strand.
CAACACGTATGTATATGTTTTTCACTACATCAAGGGATTGCGGCATATATTTTATAAATTGCTACCTATTTACGAGTCGTTGTTGAGTATATAATAAGTCACTTTTGGCAAATATAACATAATATTTCACTATATATTAATACAATATAGAAAATATTTATAAGTAGATCGTTGCTTTCAATTAACTGAAGAATAATATCTTATAAGTCACTATTTTTAAAGCAGTTCATTATTTTATAAGGGGATCATTGTATCTATGTTTTGACTTGCTGCGAATATCTTATAATATTGGTTCATTGTCTAGATTAAAAAGTGTGTTAGAATAAATAGGAATATACCATAATACATGGCAAATTATAAGTTCAGGTCACCATATATGCCACACTAATCAATGCTATATAAACATTTCCCAGTTCGTTGTATATTCCTTTATAGTGGATCGATGTCTATGTTTGAATCACCCTATATATTGGGTTTCATATAAATAAACATGCATACAACTTTTTTTTATTTATATGGCTCCAAATCAGATATATATACATATATATATATATATACATATATATGTATTTATGTATATATATATATATATATACATATATATGTATATATATATACATATATATGTATATATATATATATGTATACATATATATACACATATATATATACATATGTATATATGTATATGTATATATTTATATATATGTATATATATATATACATATGTATATATATAAATATATACATATATATGTATATATATGTACATATATATACGTATACATATATATACACATATATATACATATGTATATATGTATATGTATATATTTATATATATATATACATATATATATATATATAAATATATACATATACATATATACATATGTATATATATGTGTATATATATGTATACGTATATATATGTACATATATATACATATATATGTATATATATATATATACATATGTACATATATATACATATATATGTATATATATATATATACATATGTATATATATATATATGTATATGTATATATACATATATATATATATATATATATATACACACACATATATATATAGATATATATATGTATATATATATATATATATATATATGTGTGTGTATATATATATATGTGTGTGTGTGTGTGTATATGTATATATATATATATATATAGTTTACTAAAACACATATGCCTATCAATATATGATTTCCAAGTTACTAGATGTTTTAATATCAATTTGTTATATACAAAATTTAATTGCATCTCCTACCTGGTAGAAACCTTTATCTGAACCAACTCTTTCCTTCTTATCTTGTCCTTTCTCCTCTCCTCTTTGCTTCCACGCTCTGCCTTCTTCTGCACTATCGCGCTTCTCTTCCATTTTTTATTACCCTCCATGAATGTGGCATTTTTCTTTTAAAACCTGCCCTTTTCTTTTTCCCCGAGCTTTATTCCATAATTATTTTATATTTTTACTTTTCTCTTATTTTTCTTTTTTCTTTTCCCAAAACTTATAATTTTTCTACACTTTCTCTTCTTTCTTCCTTTCTTATTAATATATTTATTTTATCCAAAGATTCTCTTTTGTTTTTATTTTCTTCATTTATATATATATATATATATATTTAAAATAATCGCTTATAATATAATTTGCTAATATCTACACAATATAATGAAATTTGGTAATTATAATAAAATTACTTTATTTGCTATCAATTTAGTATGAGCAAATAATTATCATGACCTAAGGACACAGAGTCTGTTATATTCTTTTAATATGTTTGTTAATTCAAACATCAACATAATCAAATTACAATGATATACATTTAACTATATGCATAACATTTATAATGCAATCACACCTGATTCATTTCCACCTACATATATTAAATTAAACTAACACAATCAATTTTTCAAATGCAAACAATCATAAAAAATATATTAACGTTAACAATTCAACTATGCATTTAATATGTCCTATTTAATATGGTATATGCAGGGTTCTAGTTATTCCTTTATCATCTCCACATGTCTCCATCTATGTCACCCTCTCTAATGATGCTCTCCCTCATCATGCTCTGAGGGAGGAACCTCTCCTACGTCCAACTCATGACAAGCATGTAGTTAATCCATAAAATTATGACATGTATATCATAAAATAATATTGAAATAGCAAATTAACATGATCACAATGTTGAAGGCTAACTCATAGTAATGAAATAATGAAATCTAATCAACATACAACTACCCCATAACAGCTTATAACTTACATCTTAGTTGGTAATAATCAAATCAAATTATCAACTATAGAAAATCCACGGATAATCAAGTAAATTTACTTAGCGGGGAATCGGGATGTAACAATATGGAAAGGTTTTGGATTATGTTTTTGTGACTGAATTTCAATATAGGGGAAATGAGCATTTGCATTTCATGATCTAGGTACAAGATGCACCTGTATATGAAGGTTTTTTCAATACTAAAATCAAAAATTTTGTAGACAAATACATATATTGTGATTCAGTATTGATTGATAGCAATTTAGCTAGAATGCAAACCCATCATCATATAAGCACATGTAAAAAGTATATAAATTCTCATTGTAGATTTAATTTTCTATTACCTCCAATGTGAAAAACCATAAAATTAGAGTCATTGGATGAAACCAATGAGCTATACCAAGAGAATGCCATAATAAATTTTTCTCAACTTGAGGAAAAAAAAGTATAGCAAAGACACAACATTCAAGATTTTTTTCAAGAAACAAACTTGTCTGAAATAGAATACATATTCTCATTGTGATCTTGTATTTTGTGGCCCATCATAATGCTAAAAATACATCCATCAGATACTTGGATAAATGCATTTTCAAAAGAGCTCCAAGAATTATGGTATGCTAACACAAATGCACAATTCATTCTTTATGCATATGTTGTTGTAACATATTACTGATTTTATATGACAAAGTTCAATCGAACACTGATGAATGCATTTCAAAAAGTCACAAAAAATTGCAAGCCATAAAAAAATTAGGATATATGCTTATACAACACCAACAAATATCTAGTTACCAAGCCATTCACATTGTACTGTCATTGCCTTTACATCATAGTTCAAGGAAAATAATTTTCATAAGCACATCACCAAAGACAAAAAGAACATACATTTTAAAAAGTCCAAAACTATTAGCACGAGAGCAAAACACTTAAGAGGACATAATATGTGCTTCTCCTATATAAAAATATGTTGCAAGGCCAACATAGTTACAACATATATGCTTGGCTAGATTTGTGGCATATTACTTGTGTAAATTTATAAATAATAAAAAAATTAAAAAAAGTATACATCATTCGACATGTTAGATTTAATATCCACATAGATCTTAAAAACTATTATAGAGAAAAAATGATGTTGTTTATACCTTATCCTGACAATGAAGAGACACTTTAAAAAAACTTCAACATGTGGGGTAATGCATACCTTGCTCATAAGAGATAAGAAACAAGAATTAAAATCATGTTTATTGCAAAGTCCATAACAAAGTGGGGCAATATTGACATTGATACATAAAATCTAGATATTACTTATGGCTCACTATTTGCTATTTTTGATGATAGAAAAATAATCAAATCAAGAACAATATTGATACATATGACATAGGCTATGATTTGCATTGCATAAGAAATCACAAACTAATAAATGGTCAACATTTAAAAATGTTTCAAACAACCAAATATCTTTTTCTAATAAGCAAAGAAGAATACTTCAACTTACGAAAATCACTGAATAAAGAACAAGAAGTTATTGTCAAAGACATTGCAATCAAAAAAGTGCTAGTATCGAACACGATAATCTATTTGTTTTTAACAAGAGGAGTAGGCACATAAAAAAAAATTATTGTGAAAGTAACATATGAAACTTTGGCATGGATCTCCAAGTTTGAAAATTAAAGGTCTAATTATTGCATACACTGGCAAAGTAGCATACAATGTAAATGGTCTAACTACACATTCTATTTTTCAACTTTTATATAAATTTACATGGATGATGTCATTGGAATCAAAAACTTTGGATACACTAAGCAAATGCTATCAACAATTGTGTATGCTACTTATTGATGAAATATTTTTACTAGGAGGTTGGATGCTTTGCAATATTGACAAAAGACTTTGACTGATAATGCACACACACACACAAAAAGCCATTTGCAAACATAGACATTAAATTTGTTAGTGATTTTTACCAAACAAAGCCTATTCGAGATAAATAGGTTTTTCAACATCCATTTGTTGCATGGAGAAATAAATCCATACACTTTTTGTCTTGACAATGTAAAATGCTTTCAACTCTAACAAGTCATTCGGTAAATTGACATTCAATTTGTTTCCATCCTAAACCGCATCAGAACTTGTCAATAGATAATATCAAACATTGAATACTTGAATAATACATGTTGTATATCTCCTCCTTATGACCCAACATTTTCATATTTGTTTCATAAGAATGATGACGTTAAAAGACACAATGCCAAAATGCTTGCACTTCTCAATGAATATACTTATACATTGAATGATGTTGACAAAAATATGATTTTTTGTGATGAAATCATTAAAAATAATCAAAAGAATTACTTGCTTGACACAATTATTTTCAAACCAAACATATGGTAGAATTGATTGGTGGAAACTATGATATACAAGATGGATTAGTAAATAGTGTTGATAGAATTATCAAGCATTATACGCCTGGACAACTACACATAGTTTAGATACAATTTAATGACATTAAAATTGGGAGACCACATTACAAAAAATGTAGAGCTTCTATAATGACCATATTCCCAAAAATTGAACTCCACTAACAAAAATTTCAAGGAAAAATTATATTAAGAAACCAATAGCCAACATATGAGAATAGTTTCTAATATAGATAGCATTTGCTCGAACCATACATATATCACAAGGCCTTATAATAGATGTATTGGCATTTGATCTTGTTGGTGTCAAGCGCCATGGACTTGTCTATACTACACTTTCACAAGTAAAAAATATTAAATCATTGTATCTTGTGAATAAATAAGAACCTTAGAACTTTTTCATATGCGATAAAGTAAATGTTGAGATGTAAAGACTGCAAATTTTTACACAGGGGTTTGCTACTTTTTACAAATGTCCCTAAAAAATATATTAGTCTCACTATTTTCTCATTGAATACAAAGAGTTTGTGATTGCATCTGGAAAGCATAACACATGACTATGAACTTATGAATGCAAACATTCTATGTTTTCAAGAAATAAGAACTATATAAATAGAAAATACTTTCATTCTTACACAAAACTTCGATTGTCACTTGTCAATGGATGTGCATGAGATAATGTCATGTTTTAGAAAAAACAATATTGTATTGAGAAATAGAAAGGTGTTTGTTGCACCAAACATAGAGACTATGACAGATGATATATCACATTTAGATACCTCGATACAAATAGTTAATATATACTTAGTCCCAAATGCTTCAATAAATGATGCATTGTTGTTTATAGAAATAACAACTATTGAATTGCGACCTGATACCAATATCATATTTACTGGTGATTTCAATATTGACATGCTTCAGCAAACAACATCTAGAGAACAAATTTTATACACAATGCATATATGTGGTTACTCTTTGATATCAAACATGCTGACGACACATGCAAGTACTTTAATAGATCATTTTTGGACAAATATATATATATCCAGAATACTCTATTTAGCATTTGTGATGCCTATTAGACAAACCATCCTATAAGTTGCCTTCAACTTACTATATAATAATACAACAACACTCATTTTGTAAAGATGCAAAACTTGTTCTTTACCTTATGCAATGTTATTTACATATGACAAGTATGATTGAAAATGGAACTTGTGACTACCAATAATCAATAGAAAATTAAAGGATAAAAAAAAAATTCCAAAAAAAATACTGTTGTATGCCACTTGCATTATGCATAATTTTATTATATTTGCATTTATATATAATCAAAAGTTATTTATGCAATTGAAAAAATCTTGCAAGAAACTAGATATGGAGACAAACATGTGCATTATTCAAGAAAACAAAATGGCACAATAAAACATGTCACAACGGTAATACTTTATTTCTAGTCATCACGATTTGTTATTTTTCCATGCTCACAACTCTTATGTGTCATTATTTGTTGGTTAAAAATGTCACAAATAGAAGATCTTAAAGATCTTGTCATAATCCATAGGTAAAACTAAATATGGAAATAGAAAAATATAGACATAAATAAACAAAAATAGACCACTTATATTATGTATTCATTTTTTGTCTTTTTTTCTCTTGCAATCAAAAAATGTTTATGGATCGTAAAAAAAAGTATCCAGGAAAGTAGATATGGATCCAGCGAAATACATTGAGCAAGAGGTAGAAATAACACAAAAGAAAGTGTCAAAATGGTAATATTTTATTTCCAGTTGTAACAAGTTAACTTTTTTTTATTACCGACTTTATACATCTAAATTTTTTCACTTCATTTATCATCACTAATATTACTATTAGTCGACATTAATCTCACATATCCCATCTAATCTCATTTATCTCTTTTAATTTTGTCCAAATATCACCCCTTCTAGTCATTTATCTAACATACCCCTTCATTATTCTTCATCCACTGACCTTACCTCATCACAAAAATCAATTAATTCATTTGAATCCTCATTAATTACTATATAATCTCACTTGTATAATATTTGAGAATTTAAAATTTTCGTAACCCACCTACCTACCTACTCATAGGCTTTCCTACAAGCCTACCCCACTAGATTCTCTAGAACCCCCTAATCACATGACTAATCCACCACTAATCATGATTAGACTTTCAAAGAGATTCTAGAGGCTTCTACCTATAGAACCTTCCCTCCTCTAGAATCATCCAAGGATTTTTTAATTCTTTGAATAATCTTTTACCATTGATCTTATTGCATCCAACTTCGAATGTTGGCCATTGATCTTCCCTCCTTCCTTCTATTTAAACATCTTCACCCCTTTATTTTGAGGACAATGAGCAAGTCAATTATAAATTCATGAATCCATGCTATTATATAAGTCAATGATCAAGCTATCATTATGTTAAAATATTAAGTCAACTTGTAAGCAATGTTCATCCTTAAGCTTTAGTATTTTCTTATTTTGCATCTTGTTTAGAGCATTTAGTTTTAGGTTATGATGTTGGCTTCAATGTTTACTTTGCTCGAATTATAGTCTAATGGCTCTAAATTATGAAGTAGATTGATGTTTTGAATGATTTTGGTTAATTTGCATATCCAAAACTCATTTGCTCAAAATTTTCATCTTACAGCAGTAATTTTTTTTCTTGCATTTTTTTTCTCTTTAACAATCTCAAAAATCCAAGATCTTAATAATATTGCTACAATACAAACATAAAACTAGATATGGGAGAAAAATAAAATATCAACCAACAAACGGAAGCAGAGCAATAAAATATTGACCAATAAATCAAAAAAGAGAAACAAAATATCGACATCAAACATAGAAAAGAGCAATAAAGAAAGCAGAAATGATAATTTTTCATTTGTCTGGCTTGTTGTGGGGTGTTATCATCCATAAAAAATAGTTTTTTATTTTTTCACATGTCACTTGAAATTTGCTTTGACACTTTCAACTCAAACAAAGAAAAAAATGTGATTATAGGATAATATAAAATAGTTGTATTCATAACTTCAATTTCAAAACTATTGTTGCAATGCAAAAGATGCCAATTTAAATTATTGACCTCTCAACAAAAAAATGTGGCAATGTTTTTGTAGGTGATATATTGGTTGTCTATGGTCTTGGTTTCATAAAGATTCCAAATTTGCCATCAAATGCAGACCTTGTTGATAAATTTGGTCAATTAAAAATAACTATCAATATCAACAAAAAATTAATTGACAAATTATTACCACACTTTTCACCTAGCAATAGTCTCTGCATCATAGAGTTTGACATAAAAAATAGAAGTCAATATGAAAGAGGCGATCTTGGATGTTGTGTTGTGTTAAACACGAAGTCAACTATGGAAAACATTACAATTGTATGTAACGAATGCATAATCACTCTAGATATCATGGCATATGATATTGTACAATCAGATAATGCATGTGCAATAGGCTCATCAATTGTTATCATAGTCAAGTATCAAAAATGATACAATCAATATGAGATTCATCTCAAAGATGGTGAAACTGAAAAAGACTTGGCAACTGTAAGTATTAATGTTAGAAGATTATACTTCTTTTTCTTCATCTTTTAAAATGTTATTTGCTTTGATTTAACATATGCATCTTCTTTTCCAAAATACTAACATTAAATAATTTCTTTGTAGCTTATGATAAATGACAACTACAAACATCTATATTCTCACCTCAGAGAAATATTGTCAACAACAAACATGCCAATAATGTTATTCAAGAACATTGTTAGAAATAACATTAAAGGCACTCCCTTGTTTCATCCAGGCCAGTCCACATTCTAGATATATTAAATGATAAGTATACAAAATATCATTTGGAAAGTTTTGCAAAAACCAATATTGAGACTAGTATCTATCCTTGACTCATTAGTTTTACTGAGAAGGAAAAAATAGATTAGAAACAAAGAATATAATTTTAATACTTTCAAAATATGAATTTTTTTTAATTTTGATTTGCAGGTTAAAAGCCTTTTGAAAGCAAAAAAAAAGCCATGCATCACCTTTTTATCCATTGTACAATAATTGCAAGATCATGATCATGATTGGCATATCTTCAGTAGACAATCGTGCATATTGCACAAATTATCAACATAATCAAATGTATCCATACCAACATTCATTGTAGTGCATCATATAGATAAAGATTGGACAAATAGATTGCATCTTGAATCAAACACTCTAAAATGAAAAGCTCCAAGAATTAATTAAAATCTCTTTCGATTAATATAAGCAAGACATATCAGCTGCTACATTTTTACTATGAAGATTCCAACTACATGGCAGCTTCACAATTGCTACAAACATTATCATCATATCTATCATCAAGTACTACCTACTTATTCAATTTTTATAATCTTTGTTGAGATTGCTTTTATGGAAAAAAATGACAACATAGACAAAAAAATGCAATAATTTTAGTGCTCGAATTGATTTCAATGTAAAATTTTGTTATAGTCAACCAATAGGTTGGTTGCTATGTGTTTGTAGTTTTAATTTTCTCTCTCTTTTTTGTTTGTTTTTTGCTCCATAGCCATGCTAATAGAAATTGAATCTCTCCTTGCATTTTCATTTCTTTGCAGGTTGCCAACAAACTGAATATATAAAACATCATGCATCTAACATTACAAATTTTAGGATATACGATTAAAGGTGTAACCTAAGTAAAGATGTTTGTAATTTTGAAAGTGACAAGAACACCAACTTTATACATATTTTGTTACATCTGACTTGATCTTTGGTCTATAATTGTTATCACAACTTATTGTAGTTTACAAACCTAGCAATAGCAGTTACTAGTGATAGTTGAATGATGTGTAAAATATATAACTTTATTAAATATAGTTATTTCTATTAGCTCTCAAAATATTTTCATGTGCTTTCTTTGCAACTGAATGTCATATACAATTACGCTGATTTTTTATTTTAGTTTATGTTTTTTTTTGTTGCCTGATCTTATTTTTACCTTGGAACATGCTATGAAACTTGATCAAAGCCACTATTTTATATCATTTGCTTCTGTTTATTGAATTTTAAGATCACCTCAAGCTCAAATAACTTATTGATTTTTTATTTTATTGTCTCAATGCAATATGCTTATGCTAAATTATAATATACACTGCATCATTTTACATTTCCAATGCTCTTTTACAACATTTCATTAGACCATGTTCAGATTAATTAAGCACTTTTTTTAATTGATTAAGCTCTTTTCTTTAAATTTGTTTTGATACAAGAGTTTCAATACTATGAAAAGCATTGGATCCATAATCATGGAACTGTTTATGCTTTGACTATGTTTTGATTCAGTGCTTCTAGTGATCTTAACATTTTGTTGTTGACCTTAAGTAATTACTACATTGAGAAAGTTTATTTTTTGTAATTGACTACAACTTTGTTGTTCATTTATTACATAATTTTTCTTGTGCTCGATTCAAATTTTAATAAAATTTAGATAATATGCATCTGTTGCAATGAATTTTATAGTTGCATTGGAAATTTACTTGGAAACAACCAATGGCATCTGATTCTAGAAAAAAAAGGCATACATGAGTGGGCTAGAGATTATTATCTAGGACATAACACTTATAAAATTCAAACAACCTAATACAAAGACTAAGATTAACTACACTGAAGAAATGCCTCTAGAGTTTCATGAACAACAGCATGTGAACACGAAAGAGTTTAGTGTAAACTAATCTCCTTGTCAAAAAGTATACTAACAAATAGATCCTTCCAACTATAAAGATTTAATTTATGTATTTTCTATATCAAGGACACATACAAAATTGTTCAAGATCAACAACAAACATTTAATTAACGTTATCATGCACAATACACTAGTAAATACTTAGCAACTTCATTTTGTATCCAACTACAAAAGAAGAAGAGAATAAATATTGAGAAAAAAAATTTATACAAAAACAAACACTAAGCATTTTTAACTTTCTTAAGAAACGTATGTATTGTGACTCACAAAGATGTACTTGTAAATGGCTTCAAATAATGTAGAGATAGCCAACACAACTAGAAACATTTATGGATTATCATATAGCTATTAAACAAAAATAATAATTGTTTTCATATGAATCTCAATGCACCCTATCCCTTCTTCTCACCATAACACACATGCATATGAGTGATTGCATAAGCAAACTTGTATTAACTATATCTATTGCTATTAGCTTTGGAAATATGTTCATGTGTTTTCTTTACAATTAAATGCCATGTATGACTAAATTGATTTTTTTTGTTATAGTTTATGCAAATTTTTTTGTTGTTTGATCTTATTTTTACCTTAGCCCATGCTATGGAACTTGATCAGAACTACTGTTTTACATCTTCTGCGTTTGTTTATTAAATTTTGCAAACACATCATGCTTAGATAACTTTTTGATTTATTCTTCAATTGTTTGAATACATATGATTATGCTATATTATAATGTACAATGCATGGTTTAGCAATTGTAATGCTTTTTTACAACATTTCATTAGACCATTTTTAGATTGTTTAAGCATTTTTATTAATTGATTAAGTTCTTGTCTTTGAATTTTTTCTGATACAAAGTTTGAAAATTGTGAAAAACATTGGATCCATAATCATGCAACTATTTATGCTTTGATTATGTTTTGATTCTATGTTTATAGTGATCTTAACATTCTGTCATTGATTTTGAACATATGCTACATTTAAAAATCTTGGTTTCTATAATTGACTAGAACTTTGCCATGCATTTATTCCACAGATTTTCTTGTGCTTGATTTAATTTTTAATAATTTTTGGATAGTATGCATTTATCGCATTAAAATTTGTATTTGCATTTAAAAATCGTTCTTTGCACCTCTAAAGGTTTAATTTAATCATTTTATATATCAAGGACATATACAAAATTGTTCGAGATCAATAACAAACATTTAATTAATGTTATCATGTATAATTCAATAGCAAAAAATTAGCAACTTCATTTTTTACCCAAGTGCAAAAGAAGAAGAGAACAAATAAGAATAGAAGAATAATTTTGAATAAAAATAGACACAAAACATTTTTAACTTTCTTAAAAATTGTATTTATTGTAATTGTTAAGGATGTAGTTGTAAATGGCTTCAAATAATGTAGAAATAGCCATCACAATTCCAAACATCTATGCATTAACATATAGCTATTAAACAAAAATAATTTCTTGGATATGAATTTGAATGTACCTTATCCATTCTTATCACCATAAGGCACATGCATTTGGGTGATTGTATTAGCTCATTTATAGACATAACTCCAACTACATTGATGAATCTTTTCAATTCTTGTATCTTGCATCAATTTTCTTAGCTTTCAAATGTCGCTCCACCTTCTTCTTTTGGCATAAATATTTGACAGAAGAACATAAGGCACAAAATTTTTAGAATCCAAATCCAAAATGGCTGTTGACATAAATCTTGATAGCCATATAAATTTGTGACATCTGAAATCATCAACTAAATACATTCGCATAAGCACACTAGCTATCATTGGCATTTTGATGAGAAATTTAAGAGTCTGGACAATATAGCCAACACAATCAAGAAAGTCAATTATGCATACATAATGATTAATTGTAGGCATAATGCAATAAGAGTCATGTTGATGTGGGTTTTATACACAGTAGAACTGGTTCACGACATGAATATAATCATTTGTAACTAAGGTGCGTAGGAGTGTAAAAGAAACCATAAAAAAAGGGAAACATAAAGCAAAGAAACAAAGTCTGTCAAAAATCCAAGCATGAAGCATTTTAAGACTAATATTTAAGCTCAAGTAGGACAGGGTATCTAGACCAATACTTACTAAAAGTTGTTATGGCACACAAAATAATCAAGTATAGTTAAAGAGTCAAAAGAAACAAAATAAAGTATAGTCAAATATGCATAAATCAAAAGTTGTCTGATAGTTGGATTTCTATTGCACATATACAAGAGAATTATGATAAGCATGGATCAGATTCTCAAATTATCTATTGCTAAAAATTAAAAATTGTATTCAAAAATAAATACCTTATACATAATTTTGGCCACTAATATGCCAAAATGATGAAACATCTAAGCCATCCACAAAATTGGAGAAAAATATAAATTTGAACATCAACACAAAGTAAAGCAAAACTCCTTTGAATTTTCTATTAACATTAATATCCAAAAAAATTATCCCCTTGTGACTGGGACATTACATGTATATATAACCTTGGGATGGGGAAGGCCTCGTCTATTCGAGCTTTGCCTAAATTTTACAAGTGTAAAGAATGTTAAGTTCAGAATTTATGCAAGAATGCATGTTACAATGATAACATTAAAAAATAGATTTTCCAACTAAATATAAATTATGCATATACAATAATAGACAAGGAACCTAAGTCCTAGTTTGATAAAAATGATGCAAATACATAGTTGTTGCAGAATTAGAATATGAACACTGTGTTATTTGAATTAGATGATAAGAATATTGTGCTTATGATTGTGGTTTGGACTAAAAATAATGTAAGGTTGATACTGCTAATTGCTACTTGCATATGATATGGCTCTAGAAGCAGCCTTATTCACCTTCAATTCTTCACCCAACATATATCCATTGCCAAACTCTTTATCAATGGTTTCAAAATCCAAGAGAGAGGGTTTCAAAATGTTGATAGCTTCTACCATTAATCTATATTGCTCTGTCATTGAGTTTTTAAAATTAGCTGCTAAGGCTTCAACTCTTATGATCCTATCTTTAGCAAAACTGACCAACTGTATTACTTTATCGTTAGTCTTATATACTACACCTTCCACTTCATGTTTGAACTCTTATGAAAATAAATGGATAAGGTTGTCAAAATTGGGTTGATTCACCAACTCCCTTATCCAGGTGATCATCCTAGTTATTCTCATATTAGATAAAATTTTCAATGCTTCTATTTCATGACTTGCAAAAATAACCAACAGTTTCTTTATTAGTGTATGCCAGTTCAGGGAGGCATCCCTTTTGGAAATCGCATAGTTGAGGTACCAAGAAGCATCCATGTTGGTCATCAATTTTAGATGATTGAAGGTACTTATTCTAAAACACTGGACCAAGAAGCTCAACCTTCTTTCTTTGTCCATCATTTTATTCCATGGTGTGACTATCTCTATTTTATGTGCCTGACTAGTTGCCCTAGATATTCTAATCTTAAACAAGATGTCATACAACTTTGCAACTACACTTTGTACCTCAGCTATAAGTTCCTAAGGAGCTCGTATGGTGTTCATTTATTTCCATCTCTTCAAGTCTCTCCTCAATGCTTTGATGTATTTCCTTCAATGCTGACCTAGTAGAATCAAGAACAATATTAAAGTCCTCAATGTACTCCGTAGGATCATTGGGATTGCTCTTGCATCTTTTGACCAATTGAAACACATTCTCTCTCTAGTCAAGATCTATCTCTCTTTTTTTCTTTGTATTTATCATTTTCCTCTTCCTCACTTGTTGTATGGTCCCACTCTCTTTATCAAACCTTGTAGAAACCATCAGGAGCTCAGCCATGACTAGATTCTACCTTTGATCCTACAAAGTATTTGCATTTCCTTTACCCATTAAGCAATTATCAATTCTCCTATACCACATTCTTGAGTAATTTTGGAAGATGTAGAAGGATAGGAGTCATAGGAAGGGAAGTGTTTAGTGTTAAAGATATTATTGACATTAAATCACGTATTTGTATGGGCACTTGTGCAAGTTTCTAGCTCACTGCTTGCAATGAAAAGGTTTCCTTTATTGGTGTAACCTCAACGAAGCCTTTGGTCAATCTAGGTGTTATTCCATAGTTATAGTTATTTTTGGCAAAGCTTATGACTCCATCATGGGAAGCTCAAACTGGGTCAACTTTATTCTAGCAACTAGGGTTTTATTGAAAAGAGAGACAATAACCAAATTCTCAAAATGGGCCATTTTGGGTGCCCTTATTAAAAGAATGTCTAAATTTATACTAGTAACTTGAGAATAGGAATATGTAATAGAGGGCATTATTGGGGAGAAACTTACAGTTGGAATTTGTGCACTACATATAGAAGAAACTACCTCTAAAATCCCTTGTGTTGGTTCTGAGGTAAGCCTAGTGAAAGTTTCTCCTTCTTCTAATTTGGTTAGACTCAAATCCTTTGCTCTCTCAAGCTCTGCCTCCTCCTCATCTAGTTGGAAATATTTTGTATTCAGGTCTTCTTCTTTTGATGTGTAATTAACTAGAGATATAAATTGCTCTAGTTTCTCCTCTTTTTATAAATCCATTGCATCCTCTATTTCCCTAATTCTTCTTCCTCGATAGCTTCTTCAATAATAGGGAGACCAAGAGATGGCCAAGTCAAGATCCATTGCATTCTCTTCTAATTTTCTACCTTAGCAATAGATAAGGAAATTCTTGGACTTCTTGTGACAAATCAAGATAGGAGGAGTGGAGGGTGGATTGGATGGTGTCGTAATCATAGTAGCAATAATGGTAGGAGGTGAAAAAGTATGTGATGGAGTGGAAAGTATGGAAAGTGTAGTAGTTCACTGAAGAGACCTAGGGCATTTAGGAGAATCTGGAGGAGTTGGAATTGAAGCAAAAGAAGACTATAAGAACTCATATAAACTTACTTGTATAATAGTTGTAAGTGGAGGTAAAGGATTTACTCTTCCTTTGGCTGGATAGAGTGGCTACTAGATTTTCCATAGTGATACCTATGCCTAAGACTTGTTCACTTGAAATTGTAGACAGAATATGAGGACCAAGAAGCCCTCAAAATTTCCTTCCTTAGCAGGGGATTTGACTCCCCTTGATTTTTAGGTTGATCTTCCTTTTTTTTGTGGCTTGAGCTTTTGGAGATGGGGGTTGTTATCGTTTCTAAAAGATGTTAGGTGCAAATGAAGGCCATTATTCACTCCATTTTTTTTCACATCTTCCTCAATAGCCTCAAGGTTGTATTGCAGAGTTAGCCAAAATCATTGATATCTTATTATCCCTCATCTTGATCCATACCTAGGCGTCATCAAAGGCATTCAAGAAAACCTGGTCATGGTCATAGGCTTGATGACCATAAGAAATGTGAATCTTCTTCTTCTCAAAGATGATTTTCAAATAACCCCTTATCCTTTTATTAGGGTCTCTTTCCCTAGATAGTGCCACCTACAAATTATAGGTTATCCTGGGCTTATTGACTATTATAAAATACGACCTAGTCATATATTGGTGTTGTACAATGCTATAGGGTGTTTGGAAATAATAAGCCAAGTATTTATGGTTGAGTTCTTCATTGATATTGTTAACAACCTGACAAGTTATTTCTTGTTCTATAATGTGGTCAGGGACATGATGAGGTAGCAATAAAGAGGTAGTCCTTGTTCAATCTACTTGAATGACAGTCACATCAGGGTAGAGCTAGTAGTCACCCATATTGGTGAGCGTCCTTGTGATGTTCTCAGATAATCTGGGCATTGTTGTACCCTGCATATTTTGGAAGATGTGAGGGTACACCTCATCACTTATTCTCTTGATATAGTTTGTGCATCTGTGAATAAACATGAATGAGAAGTCTTCTCCAACCTTGTTACCTGGATACTCGATGGACGGTTGCCATTCATGTTCATAGGGCTTGTACACAGTTGCCATGACTACATCCAGTAGATAAGACATCATATAAAAGTTATCATCCTTAGGTCTGCTATCGAGGTACAGAATTTGAGATTTTGATCTTATGTTTATAATCTACCCTAGGGCTACCAATTTGTCACTAGTTAACAAAATGTCTAGGAGGGGTACCCATTCAAATTAGATGTATGCAATGCTTGGGAATCCATATAATATGTTCAATAATGCCATTTCAATAACAATTCTAGGTCTGAACTTAATAATAGAGTTTGTGGGAATTGATCCTTTTGGATTCAATCTTTGCCCCTTTATCAACCATTATTTAAGTTTTCTATCCACTGTATTGTGTTCAAGCCACACATTGGTTGAGACCTTATTGTATGCCATTTTAGGGAGCAGAATCCTAAGATATCATTCAAATGGGTTCCCTTAGATATAGGCAAAGATAGTTTGAACTTTACTCACATGAACAATATCACCCACAGTGGTCCCATTGCTGAACATAACTTTTAAGAAGTTAATACATGGCATTACCTCTGGCTAGCTTATAACCTGATGAATAGTATGTACTTTGATGGGGAATAGGTCATCTATGTATTATTTGGCTTTATGGGAAAGTTTATCCTCAGAATAAGTCTGAATAGACTCAATCTCTTCCCAAAGTGCCAAGTAGTGTAGGAATTTAAAATTCAAATCACTCTTTTCAAACTCTATATCCTTATATTTTGTTGATCTTGTGAATGAAAATGGGGATGGTACTAAGCTCTTACCTTGTTTTGATGTTGGGGCCATTGATAAATAGTGGTTATTATGATTGATTCGAAGTTAGAGACTAGTTCGTTTGGCACTTTGCGAATGAAGAAAGTTAGGGCTCACTGCACATTTAAGAAACTCAAAAATACAAACACTTAATGATAAGATCAATAGCAATGTGAAGCAGTGTTCACAAATTTTGTATATATCATTTGCAAGATTATATATTAATTGAATTCATGCACTTCGAATGCCAATAAAGAATTCTTAATTTTAATTCTTGTTTTGATTTGAATACGCCAGTCAACTTTGGTAGATGCTCATTATTTTCCAAGTAATAATCTCTCATTGATTATTCACGTCCAAATATTGCTTTGAGATAGTTGTCAACAATTCATTAATTTTCTTCTTTGCTACGTTGTTACATCTATGTTCTTATACTTTGGCTTTTCTTTCACCAGATAATGTCGCATGTCATGCTCTTGTTAACTTAATCCTTTGGGTTTTTTTATTGTGTTTATTAGGTCCCATAGTGACAACTTGATGTGATTAAGCCACTTGGCATGATATCAGGAAACTCAGAGACTCAGGAAGTCAAAACATTAAGAAGGAAACCAAAATACTATTTAACTTCTCAACGATGCAGATTAATGTAAATATGCCATACAACATCTAGACATGTGTAGTGATCTCTGAAGTTGAGAGACTTGGGAACTTAGAAGATTGGATACTAGGGAAATAAAGAGCTATTAGGTTTATCAAGTTCGTGACTGAAGTTCCATAGTTTCACTTCAGCATAGATATGTTGAGTGGCATGTTTGCAGAGGTTGGGAAATTTGTAAGACTTCAATAAACTTAATATTTTGTAAACATCCAAAATTTCAAATAACGCAAAAGAGAAACATGCATGCAAATAAAAATCAAGACAAAAATTGATAATTATGCATTAACATGCAACCAAAATCAATTATACAACATAACATAGATTTACATTGCTTAACTTTGTCTAACCACAAAAACAAATTCTAAAATTTTCATCTAGAAATGAAGCTTTGAGCTCTTACAATAGAAGATATACATGCCATCTAGTGGATAACATTTGGTGAAACAATCTCCAATAAATCCATTGGTCTTTTCGCAAAGAGATAAACCATTTTTGAATAAATAGTTGACAATAAGTTAAATAAGTCCTCTATAAGCACTAGCAAATTGTTTGAAACAACCCCCTGAGATAGAACCAAAATAGATTTAATAAAATTTCATCATTATTAACTACTCACAAATTTGAGAGTGATATATGTGTGCTTAAACTTTGCATCAAACCTTTTGGTATCTACATCTAGATTGGATTGAAACAGAAATGTGTCGAATATGATTACTAATAGAGAGACTTAAATGACAACAAGAGTTAGCAGTTATAATTACCAATTTTTACACGGTCAAATTCACTTTGTTTCAAATTCCAAGAGGCTACCCAGTTTCAAGATCGTGCCATGTGGTAAAATGCTAGAGACTCATGATAATCCATAGTTTGGTTGGCCAGTACTTGACCTTCAAATCTCAAAATGATGAAGGCTAGAGTCTACCCCAAACTAGTCAAACTACTTAGTACATCAAGTCTTCAAGATCATGACACGTGACACAATCTCAGGTGCTCAAAGGATTAATAAACCAAATTAGACACATCAAACCATTGAGACCCTAAGCCTTCAAGAATGTGCCATGTGGCACGATCATGGATGTTCGAAGTCATTATGGTTTACCTCACCTGCATACACTTCTCATCCCTCTAACCATCTAAGATTCTGTCATGTGGCACAATCCCATGCATTGGAAACCTCAATGCTATATACTCAACATAGCTTACATCATATGGCTGAGTCTCCAAAATCATGCCACTTGGCATGATCACAAGTGCTCAAAGGATCAACACAAGATTTAAAATTTATGGGACGTATACCTAGTGCAGGTCAGCTAAACTACCAAATGCTCTAAGTTCTTAGAAATGTGCCATGTTCCACATTCTCAGTTGCTCAGAGAATTGACATGCTAAATCAAAGACATTGTGCAGTCTGTTTGACAAAGTGAAATTATTGAAGTCTTTAAATTTTTGAAGAAAATGTACATAAACAATCAGAACAATTGTTACAAACAAAAGTATTAGAAATTCCAAATCTTTAGTAAAAGTGTTGAGACTTTGCCGAGGGTTTTATTTACAAAAAAAACTTGAACAAATATCAAACTTGTGACACCGTAAATGCTAAAGGCAAAGTAGGTGCCACATGTTCTTCAACATGCCCAAAAAGGACTTTCAACACTTAGTCAATTTCACAAAGGTTGCTCATAGACAAGTGTCACTTTTCCACTACTTTAAAGGACTTATCCGATTCTGTAGCATGACTCCTGGCATCGTATGTCAATATCCTATAGGTTACAGGCCCATTTGAAATGCTTATCAATACTTCATCAATTTTCTTCAAAAATTTTAGAAGAGGCAATGACATCATCAAAGATCTAGGCTAAGTGATTAGCAAATTGATACCAGTCAGCATAATATTATTGATCCACTATCTTGGATGGTGACACTTGACCAAATCCCATGGTCTTGCTCTCCCTGGGATATCATATTGCCTTTCATATTTGCACATGTTCCAAGTGAGCAGGATGATGACACATGTCATCATTTTGGTGCCCTGCTTGCTCAAAAGTGTCATACTTCTCACTTTTATTGTGTAGTCTTCAGATGAGTAGGATGATGACATGTGTTATCATCTTAGTGCTTCACTTACATGGAAGTGTCATACTCCTCGCTTTTATGGTGAGGATTTGAGTGAGTAAAATGATGATGTGTGTCATCATCTTGGGGCTCCATTTAGTTAAAACTATCATACTCCTCACTTTTACTTCACATACTATAAGTGCACGAGATGATGACACACATCATCATCCCAACGTTCCACTTGCCTAGAAGACTTATAAA
This sequence comes from Torreya grandis, assembly GCA_037957365.1. Taxonomy (NCBI): domain Eukaryota; kingdom Viridiplantae; phylum Streptophyta; class Pinopsida; order Cupressales; family Taxaceae; genus Torreya; species Torreya grandis. The sequence goes on from JARHVA010000331.1 coordinate 5,155,635, forward strand.
CTTTTTAGAATGCTTTGATGTATGTGGGCTTATGGGATTGAAACACGTGGATAGTTATGGTTATTCTACTTCATCATGAATTTTGCACTTTAAAACTTTGATCCTATCGACCGTCAGGTGAGTAGTATTACGAGATTTGGTAACATCTCATTACTCCACTCACCCAGAATAGTTAAAAAGCTTTACTAAGTGTTGTAATAGCCATAGTTTAGCGGGTTGTTGTCACATGGCACTGATTTATCTGATTGACAAAACTTTCAAATAACTTATATATGGAACATAAATAATCTCAAAGAGCCTGTACATGATAAACATCAATAAATGATTCACTCGCCATAACACTTCCTCTATAATATGGTTGAAATGGGTCCATACTAGATTTTTTTTTATACAATGGGGTATGTTGAGTACAACAGTTTTTCATGACATAATGTAGATATTATAATTTCATAAGTTTATTACTTTTTATGTTCTTCAAAACTTTAAACTTCATAATTAAATCTTAATAAATTATTGATTATACTAAAATGGAAATAATTAATATGCATTTTAAAACATTACAAACATCATTATAGCATATCCCCATTTATTACTGAGGCTCCAAAGTTACTATAATCTTATGAGTTATAGACTACTAAAAGCTAATTTAGAAACCATATTGTTGTTCTGACTTTTGTACTTTGAAACTTTGATCAAGCCAATCCTGAGGTGAGTGGGATTATGGCACTTGGCAAAATCTTGGCACTTTACTTGCTCTAAAGTTATTTTCAAAGTTTCTAAGTACTTGAATGGTCACATATTATCAAGTTGTCAACAAATGGCACTGATTTCTTTGAAGATTGAAGTATATAACAAATCGCCAAGGCAAAAAGACTAGTGGAAGTAGAAAGTAGTAAAAGCCCAGGAGATCTAATTCAATGGAGAATATCCAAAGGATAGAAGTTCCAAAGAACTTGTGTGCTAAATAGAAATGTCAAACAAAAGTACTGAACATAAGAATGTCGAGCACAACCTTGGAGAACCTGCACACTTAACTAACTTCCAAAAACTATTAATGGGCTAGCTTGAGTAGAATAAATAACAAAAACCTAGATAACCTAGATAAATCTTATTAGCATCAAGACAATTATTCTTAACCAAAAACCCGAGCATAAGAACACTTTCAAAATCCTATCATTGTTAAGCACATGACAAACATCAATAAATAATTCACCCACCATAGCTAGTTCATTTTAAGCTAAAATGGGCCCCTACTCAATTTTTTTTTAGAATGGGGTATTGTTGCTCTGAGTTTTATACACACCAAAAAACATATATGAGGTAGCCTCTAACATTTTGGGATCTCTGTGAAGATTAACTTCACTCCAAGGCATGAGTTTCAAGTATTGGATCTTGTAGTGACTAGTGGTGGAATAATGATGAGTGATGCAACTGCTAACTTGATCAATTTTGATATGGATGTGGATCCTAGTTTTACTTGAAAGGGGTGATGATGGATTTACTTTGAAGTGGATACGACTCAAAGAAACTTCAAAATAGAGGGTAAGGTAAGGCAAAAAAGGGGATCTTCAAATAGGGAGCATGAATTCTTTGAAACTAGCTTCAAGACAAGGACAAACACCAAAGAACTAATGCTTGTAGGTTGCAACTTTAACACACATAACTGACAAACATAATGAAAAGGTATGGTGAATATGATTCAATTAGCTCTAAGTTATTAGCTAAATATTACTTTTATTAAGACTATTATAACATGGCTCAGTCTAAAAAGTTGCACCAAATGGTGTATCTACACGAATTTTAACAAGTAACTTAGCTAGTTTATTACCAAAAAATAATATCTATCAACCTGGATTGCTTATGCACATTCCAATTGATAAAATTTTATTAATTGATTATAAATTAATTAATAGTGTTATTGCATATATCAAGAAATACTAAGCTACATGTTATATCAAAAAGCATAAATAGTATAACACATAAATGAAAGAGAAAGAATGAATTATGCAACACAAACTTACAAAACAACCCAAAGGATTTCTTATATATATTACTATGTAAAACAAAATCCTCTTTTTGAAATGTGATAGATACATGTATATATAGGCTTAGGATGGGGATGCCTTATCACTCAAACTATTCTCCAAGTTTACTTTTGTTTTATAAAAAATCTCCCAAAGGAGTACACAAAGGACACTTGGCAAAAGATGCCACCAAAAAATAAAACTTGTTACAAAAAAACTCCAATACCACTAACTAACAACATTCCTCACATGATGAAGCAGTTCCAATGGTGGACACCTCTACTCTGGTGGTTGTTGTTCTTGAATTTGTTGTAATGGTGGACCCAACTGTTGAATATGTTGGTGTAGTCGAGATCACTGATGGGAGTGACATGGCTTGAGAAGCCTGCTTACTCACTTGAATTTGCAAGTAGAGAGCATGGTTCACCTAAAAATCATTCTCTATCATTCAAAAGTCCAACATGGGTCTCTTGAAGAGCTAGGGGAGCTTGTCCATTAATTTTTTGTGTGCCTTCAATGCAACGTTGATATCTACATAAAGAGTCTTTGTACTAAGGACGCTAATTTTAGCAAAATTTATCAATTGTTGTAGGTTGTTATGGGTCTTATATATTGTGCCCTTGGCCTCTACTCTAAAATTATTTATAGTCATCTTGAGGAGGTCATCAAAGATGGTCTCAAGGACTAATTCTCCACTCTAGTTAATCACACCATCGAATCTCATTTCCCCATAATGGTGATGGCTTGCCCCTCATAATTAGTGAGTTATCACACTAAATTTTGCATCTCCTGATGCCACTCAATCAAGCTATCTCTCTTGGCAACCATATAGTTTTGGGCCTATGCAGTCTCTAGATTAGTTATCAAATTTAGGTGACTGTAGGCCTCGTCTATGGTTACTCGGCCCAGAAAAAAAGCTTAGCCTCCATCTTCTTCATGGTCTCTACAAGGGAAAATATATCCCCTTATTTGGGCTAGGATTCTTTCTTTGCATCTCTTACTAATTGGAGGATGTTATATAGCTTTTGGGCTACTCCCTACACACTACCTATGAGATCCCTTAGAGGCTGGATGGTGCTCCTTCCCTATAAGGCCTCCACGGATTGATCATAACCCCAAAACATCTCCTTTAATACTCCCCCTATAGATTCTACAATAGTATAGAGGTCCTCCCTATGACTGCCCAAGTTAGAGGGGAGAGTTCATTTTTTGGTCAGTTGGAACACATCTTCTCTTTATTTTAACTCCACTTGTTGTCCTTTAGTCATTGTAGTTTTCTCTTTGTTTTTCTCATAGTCTTAGTTTCCTTGTCGAAGTGAAACTTGACTATGGGATGCTCCACGATAACCAAGTCTTGTCTGCCTGCCTTCACTTGTTGTATCTTCTGTATCCACTCAGGTATATTCAAGGTAATGGGTTATTGCAAAGGTATGCCTGGCTTATGGGAGTGGAAGAGGGAGACTACCTAGGGAGAAGCATAGGCTTAGGAGAAGATGTTCCTAGCTAAGGGAAAGGATGAATGGCTCTTTTCCATCTAGTGACCTTCTTGGGAGCCACTATAACAACTATTAGCTTTTCCTTCTCTAACCCCTTTTTTGATGTAATGGTGGTAGAATCTACTTGGTCTACCTAGTCAATTGGGAGGTCTAATTGCATAGAGGGTTGGGAAGGAGTGACTGTGGAATAAAAAATGGCTAAGGAGACTAGATTCTCAAAATGCTCCTATTTATTAAGTCTAGAGGACTAAGCACTAGAGTCAACAAAGAATGAATAGCTAGGAGGGGTATTGAGCAAGTTTTGCAAATAATTAGGTATGGATGTATGGGCATCCCCAATAGGTCCTTTTGAAGTTTGGTTAGGGGGTGCCACAGTGTGGATTATAGGGGTTGGGGTTAGTATTTACAAAATTGGCCCTATAGTTGCCTGGGCCTTATTTGTTTGAACCAAATAATCCAAAACATGAGGAATAGTTATTGTAGGGCCAACTAAGACAAAAGCAGTTATAGCAATATATGGGGAATGAGAAGCTTGTGCACTCACCCTTTTTATAGCAACAATGTGTGAAGTTGTTGCCATATACATCACTATTATGTTGGGAACAACTGAGACTAGATATATATGTACTAATTGCCCTGGTGTTGAAGCTGGAGGTTTTGACTCTGCTTCATCTCCATCATCTCCACCTTGGTCCTGAAGTAATTTAGTGCAGCCCTAATTGGTCTTCAAAACCATAATATCCCTAAACTGAGCTTCCTCTAGAAACAATTCATCCTTCAGGTGACTCTTCTTGGTTTTACTAATGGTTTTAGATAAGGAGGTTTCCATTTTATCTTGCCATTCTTCTTCAATGAACATCTCTCCCTCTGGAAACACTTCTTTATCATCTTCTCCATTATCAAAGATTTCCAGGGGTTCTACTTCTTTAGAGCCTTTTCTTTTATCTCTCTCCTCTCCTGACTTCTCCTCTGAGGTTACCTTTGTTGGAGTGCCCTGAAGGGAAACAAAAGGGGCCTTCAACTTTGTCTGGTACATAAGAGATGACCTAGTGAGAGTAGTATTTGTTGTTGATGGAGAGGAAGCAACATCAAATGAAACCATATTAGTAGTGGATGGCGATCAGGGAATGGCAATAGTGGTTGATGGAGGTGGAAGTGGGGAAACAGGTCAACTACAAATTAGGGGGAGGAATGATAGGAGGCTTACCTATTGGGATACCATGAGTGGAGGGAAATGCAACATAGAAAATAGCCCACTAGGTTGAGCCATGCTCCCAGTACTTGAAGTAGTGATAGCCTAGTGAGCGGGAGTGGACACTATGGTGGTTATTGCTATGGTGGCTATTAGTGTGGGATGTTGAGAAGGCCCCTGAGTGATTTCTTATTCATCTCCCATAGAAGCATGCTCGAATGATCCAACTTGCTCCTGTCCTTGAATTCCAACCCGTGAGAAAGGTTCGAGAGGGGGATTTGAGTTCCAATTTTCTTTCTCAATTCTTTGAGCTTCCTCGGTGATATTCTAATTGTATTGAATATGCCTAGCCACCACTAATGACATATTTACCTTGTTCATCATGGTATGAACTTCTATACCATTTAGGGCATACAAGAACACCTCATCATGTGGATATGACACATGGCCATAATCAAATTTCACCCTACCTTTGAGTCTATCCAAGTTGTTCTTGACCCTTTTTCTTGTATTCCACTACTTGTAAGGTGCCCATTTGAAACCATATGATGTTTTAATCCTGTCCACTAGGTGGAAATGTTCCCATTTAGTGTATTGGATTCAGCCAACACTAATAGGCATTGGATGGACTCTCCTTGTCTAGCACTCCTCGGATTAACATCTATGAAATTTACCAATTAAGCTACAATTTCTTGTTCTAGCACCAACCATGGAAGATACATGGGAAGGGCCTTGGTCCCCTCTATTCTAATGATTATGCAGTCTGGGTAGAGCCAATAGTTCCCAATCTTTCAAAGAGTCCTTATGATGTGATCAGATAATCTAGGCATATCCTTGCCATGAATGGCCTGGTACACCATTGGATAAAAGGTCTTTGTTATCCTAGTCATATTTTTCTTGAATCTGTGGATGTGGATGAGATTGAACTCATCACAAATTCTATTCTTGGGATATTTAGGGGAGGGTTCATAGGGTTCTTCAAAAGTAGAGTGGATTGTTCTAGTTATAATGTCCACAAGATAGGACACCATATTGAAATTGCCATCTAGTTGGTTGTCTGCACTACTAACTTGGTAAATTAAGTTAGTACTGATTATTTCCCCAATGGTGATGATCTCGATGGAAGTGAGGATAGTGTTTAGTAAGGGGATCTAAACTTCATTGACGTAGGTTATAGTTAGGAAACCATAAATTATGTTTAATAGGGCCATGCCAATCTTGATTCTTGGACTAAAGTGGCAATTGGGATGGCTGATATAAGCCCCTGGATCTTGAAGGTGGTTGGGTCGTGTGCCCACTCCTACAACTTACTGGTAACACTGTTGGAAAACATCCATTAGTCAACTAGGGCTTGGTTATAGTTTACCTCTGAGTTGGGAAGTTGGTAATACTTCTCAAAAGCATTCCCACTAATGTAGGCCATAGGTGTGTTATTCTGATAGATATGTAGAATTTTGCCAAAAAATTGGTTGTTTGTAAACAAATCATAAATTAAGTCTATGTAGGGCATTACGTCTAGTTTTACCACTACATCATGTAGGCCTACTAACTTGATTATTACTAAGTCCTGCCTATACCTTCATGTAAAGGCCAAGAGTTACTCCTTATAGCCATAAGGCTTTGTTGCCCTGACTTCCTCCTAGATGACCGAGTAGTGCTTGAAGTCATGATTGAGATCCACTTCATCTAATTTTGTATATGTATATTATTTGGACCCTATAATAAAATATGCAGAGGGTAAAGGTGGCAGCTTTGAAGAGGAAGTCATTTCTATACACTTAAGCTCTGGTTCTTCTGAACTATATACTACTTAATCAGGCAAAAGATCAATTTCACACTCACAACTGTTAATTTGATGGAAATGTAATTGCATTCAACTTGATTAATTGCATATATTACCCTTTTAATTCACTTGCTTTGTTGAATTGAATGCAGTCAGATAATTCATGTAGATTAATGAATCCAATGGCTTTTGTTCCTTATTGCTTTTGTTTCTTTATATATGAATTTACTTTGTGATGTGTTATCCTCTTGCATGTCTTGCTACCAGGTGGCTTTTCCCCAATAGACCATGAGTGCTTTGTCACCTTTTATTTGACACTTGTCAACTTCTTGCCCTGCACAGAAGTGTTGTCATAAGGTTGTAGTACCTTTGTATAGTTTCAGAGATACATGGTGAAATTTCACTACTCTGCAGTCTCTTAGTTCTTTCTCTAACTTATTATGTGCTAATTAATGTCTCTCACCCTTAGGATGCTGACACTTGGAAAAATCCCATGATCTCACTCTCCCCAGGGTTATTGTATTATTATTATTATTCATATTTGCACAAGCTCTAGGTGAACATAATTGTGACACATGGCAATATCATGAAGCTTTGTTTCCCCAAAAGTGTCCTACTCTTCCTTTTGTTGTGCAAACTCTGGATGAGCAGGATGATGATAGGTGGCAATACCCTGATGCTTCACTTCACATTAAAACTTTGATCTTGTTGGTCATCAAGTGATCAGGATTGTGACACTTGGCAACATCCAGGTACTCCACTTACTCGAAAGACTTATAAAAATTTCTAAGTGTTTGAATAGTCATGGGATAGTAGGTTGTCATCGCATGGCACTGATTTCTCTGAAAATAGAAGTGTAAGAACTTGCACACTTAAGAAACTTCTAAAAACCATTAATAGCTTGGCTTGAGTACAATAAACAATGAAAACTTAGATATTCAAGGCAAAAAAAAATCGTTTTAGTATTAAGGTAACTATTCTTAATCAAAAACCTAGACATAAGAAAACTTCAGAAATCCTATAATTGTCAAGCATACGATAAACATCAATAAATGGTTTACCCACCATAGCTGGTTCCTTTTAGGCTAAAATGGACCCCTACTCAATTTTTTTTTGAAAGTGAAGGTTTATTGGACATAATAAGTATGTTGAGTGTAACACATACTTCTCATGGAAATCTAGTTTTTGGTTCAAGTCTTTGATCTACTTTATTGATTTAGTTTCCACACTTTGTTAAATTGTTAATATCTTACTGGAAATTTGATGTGCCTAGTGTATTGATTGTTGCAAGGTTTTTTTTTTTTTTTTTGCATTTATATTTCTAGTTATATATTTGACATGATTATGGCTATCTACCTCTTGGTCATTATAACTTATAATTGTAATTTTAAAAAAAAAAAATATCTCGTACAAATATCTTGTACTTGTGCAAAACACATAGTTTAAATTTCTTAATAGTTAAACTAAATTTATTATATAGATTTGTCTAGTGTATGAAGCTACATGCAAAATGGATCAACGAACCCTTGGGTTCGTGCATTATGAATAAATGCATTATAACTAAATTCATTAAGTTCAATATGTGTCAGGGAACCCCTATGTCAAAGCATTAGGTACTAATAAATGAATGAAAACTAAATTCTTCACCTTCAAATCAATCACATTAATTAAATATCATCACACATGTTATAATAATATAACTTGATAAGCCAATAAGGTTGTTGATGCCTTGGCGAATATTAGAATTGACCAACCTATAGATCTTATCATTTATAATCATAGTGATGCTCAGGGTGATGCGATTGGCATTGATATTGCCAATTTTATTTAATTTTCTCCTTCTTTCCCTCCACCACCACCATATTTTTGCTATGATTGCTTCTTGTCTATTTAATTCCTTTGGGAGGTGTTTTTTTTCCAATAAGCTAACTTTTAACTCTTCATTATTGTCAGTGGTTATTAGTTTTGGAGCTTTTTAGGTTCTATTCGGAGTTTCATGGAGTTTGTTATGCAGGAAGCTTTGGCGTATCCTTCGGTTGTGGGCTCTTGCAAAAAATCAAAAATGGCTTTTGTTGGTAGAGTTTTGTGGGGTTGCCTGCATAATTTTTTTTGGGATTTATTCTAAAGAAGCTTTCGCTGCCATCCTTTCCATTATCGGGGAGGAATTCTTTTGTGCTAGTAAGATGATCAAAGTTAATTCAATGGTTGCCTTCATCTTTGCTAGCAACATCATGTTCCTTGTCTCTTACAAAGAGGACATGAAATCCATGGTTGAATTATTTGTTAATTCAACTTCAAGGTGGGCTTAGATGAAGCTATGACAACTTTTGATGGTGGACAGGAGGAACCCTACCCTTCTTTGATAAAGACAAGTTTGGGTTCGTGTTAATGGCATCATTTAGGGACTTGGAAAGGAAATTCTCTCTCCTTCGTAAATACATTCAGTCTCTAATTTTTGAGTTAAGGGTGAATAGATTGTCTAGTTCATGGTTTCCCCCTCCACCTTTAGAGGAAGCTTTCTTACCTTTGCCTGCTCTACAATCCATGTGCTCTGTTTACTATTCTTGGGAGAGAATTGAGGCAGTTAAATTATTGGCCAGGCTAGTATTTTGTGAGATTGTCGCTTCTCCTCCATGGTTGGTCAGACAACCTTTGGTGGTAGTTATTAGGGTTTTAAATGAACATTTAGCTTTAGGCAAATGCAAGTCTAAGCAGTTGGGCTCTCTGTGTTGCTCGTTGGTCCTTGGTTCTAGTGTAGTGGTTATTAGTTCGGCTCCTATGAAGCATCCTTTGCTAGCTACAAATTGTTCCAGGCTTGGGTCTCCAGCTAAGTTCACTGAAATTATCAAACTTGATTAGCTTTGTAAGAGGTTTTTTTAATCTGGTAGTTACTTTTTATTTGTATGCCTTGGTGGTGAACCTGAAGTTTATGTATAGTTTTTTGTAACTCGACTGGTCTTTCGACTAACAACTGGAAGTCTTTTTGTGATTTTTTTGGGTATGTATTATCATTTTTTATTGAGCAAGGGTGTCATAAACCTAGTATCTATAAAAAAACAACTTAATTAGTTATTCCAAATCTAGTAATAGGGAAAATGCAAGGATTAAAATTATCATATTAATATAATAAAATTAATTATTCCATATCTAATATTCGGCAAAAGATGTCGTTTTAAACCCAGATTAATTATGATTGCTTGAATTTGAACCTTTGGATATATATAAATTATGTCACAATTATGATCCATAAATATAAATTTGACAAATACATGAAGCATTTGGAGTGCGTATCGGATAAGTGAAAAGCAAATACTTACATAACTCACTATTGAACCTCATGAAAAGTTGGAGACTACTGAATGTAGATAAATGCATTAAAATTTCTTTAATTTGGAGTAATAATTGACAATTAACTAGATGCACTATTACATTAATAAAACACCACTACCCATGAATGATATAAGAATTGAGCTTAATTGATTATTCTACTGAGGTAATTAACCTAGTAACATCTAATCGAATTGACATTTACTAAACAAGATGACTAGACATTGATGATGTAGGCAATATTTGATTTCATGATATCACAACTAATATATAGTGCGAGAAATCAAATCCCACATTTATATATATATATTGCGGTGAAATTTGTATGCAGTGTTTTTGGTCACATGCATTCAATATTTTGGCTTCAAGCCAGCAATTTTTTTTTTCTATTTTTCTACTTATACCAGGCAATGGTCCCACCAACCCTGAAATCAATTAAAAAAATTATACATATTTAATATCTAATATAATTAAATACCTGCCAACACAACTCGCCCCCTTAAAACAACTATTAGTTTAATTGTTTACCTGAAATAGAACAAAACCTTAACTCCACAAAATAACAAACAAAGCTTCTTTTATTAGCTATGAGTAGGGATTAAAGTTGTTTCACGACTCTTGTTTTTTTTGGCACAATTTACAAATGTTGGATGAATTTTTATTTTTATTCTCATGTTATTATTAAAAAATATTTTTAATAACAAAGTTGTTATATATTAAGTAATTGTAGGGCCTCTCATCACAAAGACCATTATTGCATTTGGTTAGTTTTGACTTTCCAGGATGAGCCAAACATAATCTAAGCACATAGTATAGAAAACCATAGTTTCTATAAATCCTATTCCAATTCAACATAATCGAAGCACAAAGTACAATTTAATATCAAAACTTAGCTTCAGTGAACCTTGTTCTTATTTACATCCATTTAAGCACAAAGTACTATTTAACATCCAACACTGATTTCTATAAACCCTATTTACATTTGCCCTAATTTTGGCATAAACTACGATTGGCCCCCCTATGCAGTATTCCTTCTTTTGCAAACATGCAACCCCCCAAAAAAAATTCTCAGAATGGTATTCAAATAATAACTTAATTTTACGCAACAATTCTTGTAGCCCTATTTAGATTGTCATGAAAACAAATTGCGGTTTTGAATAAGAAGAATACTCCGATCCTATAAAATTGATATATTTTATATGAATCTGCATATTAATTCAATTCATTGAAATGGAAAAAAAAACACAAAGATCTTATAAAATTGATATATTTTGTATGAAGCCACATACAAATTCAATTCATTGAAAGAGACTGCTTTATTGAAAACCCTAAAACTGATTTTTTGAACAAAAAGAAGCGTTACAAAGCCCTATATCTCAAATCTCAAAGCCCAAATCAAACAAATACAACACAAATCACACGTCTCTCTGGTCTAGTAAACATTTAAACCAACTAATCCATTCCTTACAATGTAAAATGAAATATGGTAAACAAACCAAAATTTCTTACCTCCAAACTCTCTACGAAGGTTTTGTAGCAAACAATAATAAGCTTCTCTTCAACCTTCGTCGCTTCACCAAACCCAACAAATAATAACAAGCTTCCACATGCATCTAGATCTTTATCACCCGTTGCCATGTTCCTTAATGAAGTAATTTGACATTCAATGCGAAATCTACAAACCAGACATATTGTACCATCCGAACAAATATAACATTAAATGTCCCCCTATACAAACCCGTCATTTGTCTACTGTACGATTAATGCCCAACTTAGATCCAAGTGAAACGACCCATATCATTAAAAAAATCAGCTAATCAACTTACTCCAAATATTATTATTTTTACCTCCTAATAATTACCAAAATACAAGTTAAAAAAAATATTTAAATAAATAACTACTCATAAAAATCATTAAATAAAATAATTAAAAATAAAAAATCTTACAAATAAATATATATATATATATATATATATAAATATAAAATGTCCAGTAATCTATATGAAATAGAAAGACAAGAGAGACATATTTATTACCTATAATCTCTTTTGAGGAGGAGGTACTAACGCTGCAAACACGTTACTTAACTTTGAGGAGATGTACAAAAATGAGAGATTGAAGGCACGACTAATATTTTATATTCTAGGTGGAATGAATGTATGAATGAGAGATTTTAATATCGTTTACGAGACCAAACGGCCTAATAAGGGACTGAGAACCACAGAGAAGAAACTATGCAAACTCCAAATTCTTCTCAATGCTAAACCTTCTGTTATGGATTTTGACCAAAAAACTAGCAGTCATGTTGATCTTTTTTTCCTCATCAAATAACTCATGTAGATTGTCAATCTTTAAGTTGTCCGCACACTGAGTACGGATATCCTCATACATTGTGCACTCCTTGGTAAAGTGCCATTCTATCTCCACCGCCCCTTTGCTACAAAACTTGTAAATTTTGTCCTCCCATGCTTCCGTACAAATAGCCCACCTTCTGTCTCACCCCTGATATGATGAGACCCGGTCCTCAACGGAGCAATTAACAACCTTACTTTCCCTTTTAATAACTGCCCCTAAATAAAATTTTTCACCGTGTTCCCAAATTAAATTGAACTCTTTGACATAGTGTGCTTTCATCTCAGGGTTTGGCCAAAGCCAATAAATCGAATTCATCCTGCTACCCAAAAAGATAGCGGCTCCCACCCCACCCTGTTCTTTTCCACTGCTTTGCTGTTAAATTCGGGCAAAAACACTAGTAATACACCTTTCGAATAAAGGACCCTGCTACTTTGGCTCCGCAATGCCCTTGTAAAACATTATATCTTGCTATTTCCCAAGTACTGCGATTGCCAAGAACTGTTTTTTAGCAGGTGGTCACATGCGGGCTGGAGCGGCTCTAATATATTGATAGGTTTTATTTTATTCGGGAGTTTGTGGCCATGGGTCGCTCCAGGGGAGTACTGGCCGCTACAGAGGATGATGCTTCTCAACGGCAAGGGTTTCTTCTTTATTTATTTATATATGTTACAAATGTATCAAAGAAGATTGTTGTCCTGTCGTTCTGTTATTATTTTTTTACTTTAAAATTAGGTGTGTTACAAGTAGGACGTTTGGGAATTTTGTTTTTCTTTTCGACTCCTTTCAAATAATGTCAGAGTTCTGGTTAAAATGTTTTTTTAACTTCATCAGTTATTTAAATGATACCGAAATGATACATAAGAACTTAGTATGGTTATTGGGACTTAGTGGTTATCCCAGAAGTAATTTAAACTCTGTGGAAGCCTGAAACATGATGCCCGTGGGCAAACCAGGACAATCCTTGTTACCCTTTCCCGTAGCCTTAGCGGCGCACAAAATTACGTAATAAATGACAGGATTCATCTCATTTAGTAAAAAGATGTACTTTTCAAAAACTGTCACACTGTGTATTTTACCCTAGAGCCTATGTGAAGTATTCTTGCCTTTTAAGTTTAATCTGAACTAGTAAAGATGAATGTCAACCATCATTGTGATCCCTACCCTTTGTTTCAACATCTGACTGGTTCAAAACACCTTTAAATGACTATTTAGTATGCTTATAACTTTATGGATATGGATATTCCTTAGCATATTTGTTTTATTTGAGAAAATTTTACATTTACCATGCTCGATAGCTAATGCTTTCCATATGTTAAAGATAAGACTTTCTGAAAAAACTGTGTATAGATTTTTGGATCAACATTTCTGATCACACTCTGTGAGGAATGAGTATGGATTGCGATCCGATAGGTATCACTCGTGAAGTACTATGATGCCAAAAAGAGCAAACAATTTAAAAAAACAAAATGACGGTGGTTAACTCAGTAAATATAATAATAATTAGGTCAAAAATAATAAATAAACTAGTTCTTATAATGAATAATTTGTCAGTATAGGAGTTTTCAATTAACCAGGTTTTTTATTTTGTTTACGTACCATACAAAAGCATTAAACACTGAATCTCAGCTTATGAATATATATGTGAAAAGTACATTTTCTTCCTTCTGAACAATTTTCCACGGCTAATTGCTTTAAACAGAAATCAGAACATTTCATTCTCAAAAACATGTGTGAAACAGGTTTCTCTTCTATACGAAACATTTAGTTTGATAGTGTTTGTAGAATCCTTACAAGTCCCTTAGTACAAGATATGATCGACATAAAAAAAATGCACGTCTAAACTGACTTTTATATAAATTCGACTGAATGGCAGAACATAAAAGTGAGATGTCCATCCTTGCATAATCATTGCAACTGCAGAGCCCTAGCCAAGATTTTGGCTGGTCTGTTTGCAAAAGAGAAATCATATGATTTGATATATTGAGGATATGTATAATGCAAGACACAGTCACTTTCTTTCACCTAGAAAAAGCAAATTAGAAAGGTAACCTTGATGCCTATACTTAGTGAAAGTGAACCTTGCGTGTTCAGTATGTTTTGTAAATAAAGTTGTCTTTGTGACGAAAATAAATGTGCAGTACACTTTCTTCAATGATATTTTTTAATCAACATAACAATACAGACTGTTCAATGCAGACCATAGAGGATGTGGGAATGAAAGGGTAACATAATTGAAGCTACATCATATTTTATACCATGTAGTTATTCTTTTCTTTTCCAGTCCTCGATTCAATGTGTTTAAGTTACTGTTATTTAGCATGCACACGTAAATCAAGGTTATTGAAATTGTAAATCTTTTAGACAAGCATTTGTTATTATCAAACAAATAACATGATAACTGAAATAATCAGCAATTACTTTGGAATGTGTTGGCCTTCTTGAATCCCCTATGAATGACAAGTCCTACTTAACCTTTCTATGAAAGACATTATACCATTTGACAATGATACGTGCAGGTGACCCTGCAACATGTGTTCAGTGCTAACCATTATGATTTCTAAAATTCTAAGGAATCATTATCAAGTAGTCTTCCAGGAGCAAAGTCTTATCCTTGTCCCTTATTTGGAGGCGATATTGGAATACCACATCTTAATTTTTCCTTTAATACTTTGTTCTAATTTAATGTTAGTCATGTACTATATTGACTCTTTCAGATTTAAAGCCAATGAACATATTTGAGAATTACGTTTGCCATTATCCATGAATAATTGTCTGTCGTAATGTCAACAATTATGTTAAATGGCTATTTTAGCCTAGGACATCTTTTCAAATGTAAGTGTGCGAGGGATATGGCCCTCTAGTGGCTAGTGCTTTCATGAACTCAAAATTTGAAGCTTTTTATACAAGATGTATCTGGCACTACTAAGCTCATTTTTATTTGTGGCTGCAAATATTCAAGAGCCTAGTATTAGGCATGTTGATTGGGCTTATGTGGACAGAGTATAGACTGTTATGCTCCAGCACATAATTCAGTGCAACTGGAGAGTTCCTTGATGCTTTGTACAAGCAGAGTTTGTTTTAGGTTGGCCTCTTATTTACACAAAACTAGGTTAATGTGGAAGTATACTTCCTGGTGCAAAATGTACCTTTCTTTTACAGCATGCTATTTTGAGGGACTAGGTTCTCCGTGCTTATACAATATCCAGGTAGTTAGTGGCTGGATTTTACCTTATCAGATGTCTTTGGGCACGTCTTGTCATCTTCTTCCCTTAAAAAGCAGGGCAATACTGCGATCAGGAAGGATATTAAAATAAGTATTGTCTAGACTAAAGGGTTGCCTCTTTTCAAGTGCCATAGTTGCAAGTTGTCATCCTATTAAAAGTTTATTCTTCAGATTTCAGATATCTGATGGTATGTCTCTCTCTATTGCTTATCTATGGCACCATTTTGGTTATGTGGCCTTATATTCCTAGTCAACCAATTGTCTTCGAGATTGGTCATTGCATCCTTGGTCAGGTTATGCTTCCATCTGCTGCATTGTGATATTGATCTTTGCATCCCTTGGGAAGGTAGGATTTGCATGCTTTGTTCCCTTGAGGAGATAGAGACTAAGGAATATATCATTTTTGGTGCTTGTTCTATTATGAGACTTAGCGAAGGTTCTACTTCTTGTTCGGGGATGCTGGGGATAATTTGTTTATGTCATACAATCCTTTTTGACCCTGATGAATGATGCTTGGTCCCGTATCTCAGTAGGTGGTTAGTTTTAGCAGTAGATCACCCTAAGAGTCCAGGGGAAGGTCACAAGGTTTGTTGCTTCTCTATTCCACCTTATCTCACCAAACAGTAGCACAAAGCAGCCTGCATCCACTATTAATATCTGTGGAGATGATAACACAAATGTAAGGATGTTTCTTCTTCCCTGAACCACACAGAAATTGGCTTCCACCTGGATGCACCACAGAGGTGCTAGGAGGTGAATGAATTTATGCTGCACCCTAATAAGATGTCCAACCATGGATGAATAATCAATTACACTGCTAATAGCGGTCCTTCAAACTTAGATTCCAAGACAGATATCTTTGTTCAAAGACGAAATACCCTTACATCTCTTGCAATTGCTTTGGAGAACGCTTTTAGCCTTTTAGGCTAACCGATTCTCATGAAGATGTTCTTGGAGACTTGATAATGAAGGCAAACTTCTTTATAATTTATGTTGGGCATGGAGACTAATGGAGACCATCCAGTCATGCTTTACAAAGTTATTTTTTTAAGTTTCTTATACTTATGAACTCTAAACTGTATTTTAAGATTTAAAAAAAACATAATAATTTAAAAAAAAACATAATAATTTAAAAAAAAACGTAATAATTTTCATTTCTTAATTTACTATTTGAATATTGTAATCTTAGCCTTTAAACCTATTTTTATATATTTTTGTTATAAGTTAATTGAGGCTTGTTAATGGTTTCCTCACCCAGTCTATAGAAAACAAGAAGTGCCACCGAGGTAAGAATGCACATATTCTGTCATTCAATGCAGCCATCAGGGACAAACGTTCCTATTTCCTATTTGGTATCTATTCCATTAAAACAGAGGATAAGTTAACCATGGAACAGAGTCAATATCAACTCAGCACTTTAAACATAAACAGATTTTACTTCAATACATCCGAAGAGCAATGCTGAAAGAATCAACATCCAACAGGGGCACACAGTCAACAAAAGCTAGATCATTTAGCCAATGGTCTCAGCTGAGATTACCACTCCAAAAACTGTCACCCCCTGCAAAACTCAGTTACTTAGAAAGTTCAAAGCACTTGGAACAGGTGATTTTGTGCATAATCCAGTGCTCATTCCTGTTAGTATGCTGTCAAAGGTTGCTGAGTTTGGCATTACACCATTGCACCACCAATTGTATTTGGCTTTATATCTCTAAAGCACATTTAACGGGCCAATTTCTACATATTTCACAGTTATCACATTATGTTGAGCAATACTGTCAAAAATTTTGAGAGCAAAAATTTGCATACACCTTTATTCCAACAATTACAACAGTTTATGACAAGAATCCACTTCCAGTTGATTACGAAACTCCAGACCCTGTTCCAAAGCTTACATTTTGGAACATGTTCGAAGTATGCAGGTGAAGATTGCTGAGTTTGGCTTTATAGCTGCCAACTGCAATTACCAGAAGATCTCCAAGGTGTTTTCAGCCAGCACATTTTGTGGATATCTTTGTTGCTGAGATTTGCTCCCAAATCGGCATACACTGGGATTATGCAGTCAGAGGTTGCTGAGAATCAGTACGCACCTTCTGATGCCTTCACCATGCAGGTGAAGATTGCTGAGATTGGCTTTATAGCTGCCAACTGCAATTATTTAAAGATCTCCAAGGTGTTTTCAGCCAGCACTTTTTGTGGATATCTTTGTTTCTGAGAATTGCTCCCAAATTGGCATACACTGGGAGTATGCAGTCAGAGGTTGCTGAGAATCACTACACACCTTCTAATGTATATTGGAACACGTTCGAAGTACACAGGTGAAGATTGCTAGGTTTGGCTTTATATCTGCCAACTGCAATTACCAAAAGATCTCCAAGGTGTTTTCAGGCTGCTCATTTTGTGGATATCTTTGTTGCTGAGAATCACTACACACCTTCTAATGTATATTGGAACATGTTCGAAGTACACAGGTGAAGATTGCTAGGTTTGGCTTTATAGCTGCCAACTGCAATTACTAAAAGATCTCCAAGGTGTTTTCAGGCTGCTCATTTTGTGGATGTCTTTGTTGCTGAGAATTGATCCCAAATTGGCATACACTGGGAGTATGCAGTCAGAGGTTGCTGATAATCAGTACGCACCTTCTAATGCCTTCACCATGCAGGTGAAGATTGCTGAGATTGGCTTTATAGCTGCCAACTGCAATTACTAAAACATCTCCAAGGTGTTTTCAGCCAGCACATTTTGTGGATATCTTTGTTGCTGAGAATTGCTCCCAAATTGGCATACACTGGGAGTATGCAGTCAGAGGTTGCTGAGAAACACTACACACCTTCTAATGTATATTGGAACATGTTTGAAGTACACAGGTGAAGATTGCTGAGTCTGGCTTTATCGCTGCCAACTGCAATTACTAAAAGATCTCCAAGGTGTTTTCAGTCAGCTCATTTTGTGGATATCTTTGTTGCTGAGAGTTGATCCCAAATTGGCATCCACTGGGAGTATGCAGTCAGAGGTTGCTGAGACTCACTACACACCTTCTCATGCCTTCACATCATTACAGCATCTGACAGAAGATCCACTTTCGAATATTTTTGGTGGATCTAAAAACCCTGCTCCAAAAATCAGTGCAATAGGTGACAGGGTTTGGCCGTAGATGTGCCAATTGCATTTGTTTAGAAGTTAAGTTTTTTTGCAAAATGTGCATGTCAGCAATGATTGCATTTCCTTGGACTGCAACACATTGAGTCATTTGCTAAGAAATACGCGTGTTTATCCATTTTTACCAAAGCTCTCAATTGATCATTGAAATGGTCTATATAAGGACCTATAGGTCTAGATAGGCGATCAACTTCATTATCTGAGAACCTTTGTCAACCTTCTTTAAAGATATTAGTGGTGAAGGTTTATTCTTTTGAATGTTCAGAGTCCAGACTTCGACATATCATCATGCTACTCTAATAAAATTTGTAGGGGTGAATTATAGTTACCCTTCCATTTGTTTTTCGATAAGGTCAATCAAAAGAAGGACCCATGCCCCAAAGATAAAGCAAGAAGCAGTGAAACCTGAGAAAGATTTCATCAGGGAAGTTAAGGCACCTGGAGGTGAAATACTATTAACTATCAAATATAAAAGTCTGCTGAAGTCTAAAACAACATAGTATTGAGGCAACTGTTTAGGCATACAAAATTGACAATATAGCCTTTGAAACTATGTTGTTTGGATACAGGTACGTGGGTATGTCATTTTTCTAGAACCTTGATTTGGATACGCCGTGGGTACATCTCTCTCTCTCTCTCTATATATATATATATATATATAAACAATGCATATTACTCAATTTTTTAATAAAACTCTTGAAAATACAGTGTTTGTTCATTCATTGCTTCAAATTCAAAATGTTCAAAGTATACATTGCAAATACATTCAAATTTTCATAATGCAAATGTAGAATAAATCATAATTCATCTAGATTGTCCTCATGTTCATAATTATGAATGCCACTCCCACTAGCTCCACTTGGACAACTCCCACTAGCTCCACTCTCCACCCCTGGTGTTGAATTCTCTTCATTGTCATCGACATTATCAACACCAAGTAATGAAATTTGGGCAAATGTAGATGTAGAGGCATCCAAGTCCGTATTCTTTGGAAGGAAATCCCAAAGTTTGTTAGGCCCTCGCATATAGTCCTCAGACTTGTGTGAAAGGAGGCGCAAATTGGAATGCACAAATACCAAATCCTCAGCTTTCTTGGATGCCAACTTGTTTCTTTTAGCAGAATGGATAAATCCATATGTACTCCAATTCCGCTCTGCTGAAGAATTACTAGCCACTTGTCACAAAATGAAGAAAAGGTTGTTAATTGTTAGAATTTAAAATTTGTAACAACGTAAAAAAAATATGTCAATAACTTAATAATTTTTTTGATTTAATTCAAATTGAATACCTGTGATAGAATCTTGATTGCAATAGGTTGTAGGTACTTGGCATCATGGCTATGTACATACCACCACTTGATTGGAGACAAGCTGGATTTGTCAAAAAGAGCCTCAATTTCTCCCATGCTGCCTTCTGAAGCTACAAACATGCCCATTTCATTGCGGACCACACTAGCTATAGATGGATCAGGGAAAAGCCTTCTGAATGCTTACCTAGTTCCATTTGCAACCTCTACATCATCATATGGTGGTTGCCTATTGGGTAGCCGAAGTATTTCATTGCTATAATACTTCGGGTTGAAGGTATAAGCAAGGAGATGTAATGGGGTGGTCATTTTATTCCATCTCTTCATGACTAAAGACTTGATTTCATTATAAAGACTTGATTTCATTATAAAATGTTTCTTCTGGGTCTTGCTCTTTCTTTTGTATGATCTTTCTCATACTTTCAAGCATTGAATCAATCCCATCATAAACCTCTCCCATGCAAGCTGCATCTGTATCCGTAAATCGGATCATAGAGAGAATAGGCTCTGTAAAACTGAGCACATATTCAATCTTGGTCCACCAGTTATCATTAAGGATCAATGTTTTGATTTTATTGGCTTTTTCAATGCTAGTGGTGCTTGCTTGTATCCACACACCCCAAACATTGCTTATCACCATACTGCTCAGTGCCTCTTTCACCTTCACAAGTCATCTCAAGACGAGCATGTGAGAGGCAAATCTAGTTTCAGCAATCTACAAAAATAATATAAGACTAAGTTTAATTGTCCAAATTGTAAACGTTGATAAACAACTATAATTAAATTATTAATTATTAAAAAGTTATAACTTCAAAATTAAGAACTTCAAAAGTAAGACTAAGAATTTGTTTTTGAATTTTTTACTTTCAACAACTCCAATTTTGAGAATTTCCTAAAGATGGCCGGAGACGTGATGATTTGTGACAAATGTTTCAATGTCATTGGCCTCTGCATAAACTTGGTCTATCCATTGAATTTTGCCAATTTTTTGCAGCATCAAGTTGAGGGAGTGGACAACATAAGGTGTCCAAAATATGTGCTCATATCTACCCTCTACCATCAACCCAGCTGCTCTACAATTCTTTGCGTTATCCGTGATGACTTGGACAACATGTTGGGGTCCCACAAACTCAATAGCCTCTATCAAAATGTTTGCAATGAACTGAGCATCTTTCACTTCGCCCTCACAATCCACTGCCTTCAGGAACATTGCCTCTTTAGGGCATACTGCAACAACATTGATCAAAGGTCTATTTAGAGCATCTTTCCATTCATTTGAGATAATGGACACCTTTGAATCCTTCCACGAATCTTTAATTAGTTGCAAAAAAGTGTGAATATGTTCTACTTCTTTAGCCAAGAGTGTGGTGTGGACCTTTTCATAGTTAGGGCCTTTGTGACTTTGTGGAGCTTCATTGACCGCTTTCAACATTTGTTGCCAATAAGGTGATCTCAAAACATTGAAGGGCAGCTCACATGCATAAATGCATTTAGAAATCAACTCATCAACAATGTCTCTCTATGCGACATTGAAAGTTTTTTCCAATGGTCTTTTTGATTTTTTTCGTGAAGTGGCATCTGCATCATCATTAGAGGGTATTGCAACTGAATGAGCTCGAGTTTGACTTTCAATGAAAGGATGACTTGCAGTTGCAGGTGTATGGGTGGTCTTCCTGATCTGCCTCTTTGGAGAGGAATTGTTTTAGAACGGCTTCTTGAAGCAACTGCTGTATCTGCTTGTTCTTGCTCTTTCATGAACTCAACTATTTTTGTTTTGGAAAATTTATCACACTTTCTGATATTTGATGGCCCATACCCAGTCAAATGAGTTTTGACCCGAGTATACGAGGATTTTTATGTGGAATGACAATGATTGCATACCCACACACGAGTCCCACCTCCAATAATGATCTCAAGTATCGTCACATGTTTCCAAAGAGGGGAGGCAGGATCATATTTCACTTGAAGTGAGGTTTCAGCCTGGTTTGCTTCATCATGCCCTCCCCCTGACATTGAACTGGATGCCATAGATATCCTAATTACGAATTATCAAATTAGATTCTAGAACCAAACAAAAATATACAAAATTAAAATTAATAACTAACTCTATTTCTGATTCTCACGATCGCAATTACGCGTGAGAGAAGAGCATACGTAGAAGTTAGGGCTAGAAATTGAGATAAAGAAAGTAAATATTTTTAAAATCTTAAACTTGAAATTGTAATATTTACGAGAAAAATAAAAATTAAATATAGTGTGTCTAACTCTATTTCTGATTCTCACGATCGTAATTACGTGCGAGAGAAGAGCATACGTAGAAGTTAGGGTTAGAAACTGAGATAAAGAAAGTAAACATTTTTAAAATCTTAAACTTGAAATTTTAATATTTACGGAAAAAATAAAAATTAAATATAATATGTCTAACTCTGTTTCTGATTCTCACGATCGCAATTACGCATGAGAGAAGAGCATACGCAGAAGTTAGGGTTAGGAACTTTAGACAAAAAAAATATACATTTGATTTTTTTAATATTTACAAATTACGGAAAAATAAAAAAAATAAGGGACTTACATTAAATTTTAAAATTAAACAAAAATTAGATAAAGAAAATAAATATACATTTTTAATTTTTATCATTATGGAAAATTTTAAAAAATAAAATTAAAAAATTAATACAATGTAGCCTTAAATTAAATTTAAAAATTAAAAAACTAAAATTTAAACTTTAAAAGAATAATTATAAAAATAATTAATAAACTATTCATATAGTTAATAAAATAGAAAAAAAAATAATTCTTTTTAATTTTTATGGAAAAAAATAAAAGCTTAGATTAATTTTATAATTAAAAAAACTAATTTAAACTTTAAAAGAATTTCTATAATAGACTATTCAAAATTAAATTTAAAAGAATTAAAACAATTTTTTAAAAATGAAATAGAAATTTAGAAAATAAAAAATAAAAAAACTTAACAAAAGTAAAACATACCTTAGGCTACCTGCTCACAAATTTGTTGATCGTTGCGTCTGCCCTGAGCCCTCAAACAATTCGGATTTCTGATGCTATCACTCCAACTGCAACAAACTTGCAATTGCTCGATGCATATCACTCCAGCAAACCTGCAATCACTTCAACAATGGCTGCAATTTGCAAAACGTGATGACTTGGTGTGGTGTTATGAGGAGTGGAGGGGCTCTTTTTATAGTGTTAGCAACAACGTTTTAGGGTTAGCAACTTAGCATCGATGTTTTAGGGTTTCGGTGATGCATTTTAGGGTTTTTTAAATGTTTATTTTGACTTTTTTTTAACTTCCTGTTGACGCTCGCCGGAAACCGACGGGCACGCCCGGAGGCATCTCGGAGGTGCCCGTGACCTTGTTGGAAGTTTTTGGCATGGTTATGGGCGCCTTCGAGATGCCTCTAGGAGTCCCCGGGACGTCCCCGTGCCAGAGGCGTCTCCGGATAGGAGGCGTCGAGGGGGGCCACGAATCCTGCAACACAGCTTTGAAAAGTTGTGGTATAATCAACTAAAAACATGGTCCATAATCATCGAACCATAGCCAACAAAACTGCATCAAACTCCAAGCCTACCTGCAACAAGACTAAATCTTAGGGATGGCCATTTCCTCTCTTGATTTTGGGACCAAGATGGGAAAGTAGCTTGGACCTTATTCACGTCTTGGTCTTCATGGATCAATTCATCTAGCACCACAGCAAGGTTGAGGCTCAAGCATGCAATTTGCTTCAATTTTCATGGCATCAATCCCCACTTGGGTACAAACAACATCCAACTTTCTTTGCATAATATTTTCCACGGCCTCCACTTTTCGCAGTTTCCAAATCGAATCCAATTTGCACATTATTCCAAACTCCATCTGTCGGATGTCTTCATTAATAGCTATAGTATTGCTTGTACTAAATGGTATAATCTGCACTCCAATTAATTGAACAACTTTCATTGTATCAAGCCTCAAAGTTAATTGGGTTAGATCCTTCATACCCTGTAGAATTTGGTCCACAGAAGTTCCTTCACCCATCCTTGCTGAAAGTTGAGCTCTAAAAAGGCTTGAAGAGACCCATTTTAATAATTTCTTATCTTCTATCCCATTTATGAGAGCACACTTTCAGAAATTTAATGCCTGCTTAGCTGATATTCTTGCAGATTTGTCAAGAAGCACTACATCAAGAAGTATTTTTAGTTTCAAATCCTCTACCAAGCCTGATAATGGAAGAATGGACATCATCAAGTGAGAAGCAGATCATCCTTGTGTTGCGTTCCTTTATGATATTTTATGAGGATTGCTTTCCTTTTGGTTGTCTTGGACTTTGATGAGGCCCAAGGCTTTTCCTTGCGTTGGCACCACCCTTCCCCTCCAAGCCCATAGTGGATGACATCAGCACCTGCAAAACAGAATATGACCAAAAAAGATACCCAGTTGGAATAGAGTATGAATGCCTATTCGAGGCTTGAGGCCTTCAAATTCATTTATGCCCACATATAACAGAAATAGACAAACCTGTTAACCTGAATAACCAAAATAAACATCACAAGGTCAGTGCAGGAAAAGACTCAATCCTTAAAATAGTTCATGAGATTTAACTGCAACTAACAAAATCATCTTCACTGAATCTACATCATTTTCCTATAGTCAGCATAGACACAACCAAACAATGAAGATCATACCCTGAGGAGGAGGAAAAAGGACCCCAGAGCAGCAAAGCCCTAAGAGAGACCAAGTCCAGAAAGAATTGGAGAGGAAAGCTAAACATTGTCGAAGCTTGAAAACCATTAGAAGTATTTTTCCAGATATATTGAAAGTCGACAATAGTGAGAGAACAGCAAAAGCATGCCATAAAGGAGCTAATCACATAGAGAAGTTAGAACAACCCATCTTTCTTCAAGTGGCTGTCTGGGAAACACATTTGCCCATCATTCCATGAGTGGCCGTCTGGGAAAGACAACATATCACATAAGGAAACCAAACTTAGGGCATAATCTGACCCCCAACAACAACTTAATTTCAAATTTGGGTTTCCATCCAAATTTGGGTTAACAACTTAATTTCGAAAGAGTCTAGCCATTTCCCCAGATTCAGAAAAAACAAGGCAGCCCAAATACTGGAGTGGACAACAAGATGGGCCCACAATGGAGAGCCTCAGATCATAAAGAGGCAGACGTACCTGAAGAAAATGATGTACAGATTCATGCTCCTCTTCCCACTTGCTCCTTCCTCATGATCCACAAACCTTCAAATAAGGAAGGGGCAGGGGAGGGTGCTGAGAAAATACTGCCCGCATGCAGGAGCCAAGATAGCTGGCCAAATATTATTAAGCTAGATTAGAGCTATTTTTGAATGATGATATTACTTAGGGGAAGGGGACCCCTGGTGCATATCATCTGACACCACCTTGACTAGATTAAGATTGGATGGGGGGATTAAAATATGCAATGTTTCTTTGGCAAAATTTAGGTTCACCCCCAAAATTCTTTTTCTTCAGATATGTATAAGTCCCTTCACCTTCAAGTCATTTTTCAATTGTTTGCAGTCTTCAATAATGGGCTGTAGTTGCCAATGTCTGCATACATTTTTGTTGAATAAATCCACCAATAATTTTTAATCCTATTTTTGACTTCAATTCTGAGCGGCCTTTCTTCTTTGCCATGGTCATTCCTCTCCAAAATGCTTTTGCTTCAGTGATATTGGTTGTAGTTTTTCCTAGAGCTTTGTAATAGACGAGGATAAATTCTTCTTTCCTGTTTGGAGGATCCATCAAAATTGAGATTTATTTCATCCTTCTTGGGGGCTGCCCATAAACATTGAGCTTTCTCCTTTCTTCTTCTACCCACCCCATTATCGGGGATCACCCTTCCATATTATTATTGTAAATTTTGGGAAATATTTCTTGATGACATCTTTTATTATATTGCAAATTTGATAGAATTGTCATTTGATTTGTATATTTTCATCTATGGGGTAGACATTGTTTTCTTATATGTCGTTAATGTTTAACCCTTTATAATTTGTTTGGTTTAGGGTTAAAGGGGTAGAATAGCCTATACACAAGGATGATTAAAACTATTCTAGTGCAGGCCAATTAATTGAAAACTCAAATAAACGAATATTTTGAATTAAAATATTGAGTTATGCTAAATATATAAAATACATTCAAAACAATAGTTTGATTGCATAAACACTAGGAAGAGCTAATACTTAGCTTATTTGCAAATGCACGGATAGATGTGAGATATGCAGAGGTGGAAATACGTGGAAACAAGATTAGGATCTAGTCTTCAGATTCTGGAAATATTATTTTTGGAGGCTTGGACACTTGCATTAGCCTTGGGATGTTTGCATCGATGCAAGTGTCCTGATGTTGACGGATTTGTTTAGTATGGAATAATCACTATATTGCAAAGCGACCACTTGGAGCTTTCTAGGTTTTTTGTTGTCTTTTTACTGATGTCTTTTATTCACGTGCTTTTGCGGTAGATGATTGTATGTGGATCAAACCCTAGCTCTTCATCTTAGGTCTTTGAACCTTGCCAAAAATGGGTTAGTGGGCTCACAGTGTCGAGCTAACTTCAATTACCCCTCTGTCAATGAGTGTTGCCTACATAGCCAATACTCTAAGGAGGTCTTCAAACATATGTGGTTCTTCCATAGGTGTTGTCTTGTGTGTGCACAAGAGTGCAATATACTATATGCAAGGACATGCAATGATCTAGCTTGTAACTTGACAAAAACTGTTCATGGTTGTTCTTTGAGTGCTTCAGAACTGTAATATGATTGCTCCTACGATTGATATGAAAACATGGAAGAATAGGGCAGTAGAACTCAATTGTGCAATTGATTGAATGAGCTTGAGTAGGTGCTTGCCTTGGTATTTGCTATATGAATAATGAATTTGCAAGCTTAAATTTGTATTTATACAACACCTTTTGGAAATATCTCATGGAAGGGTTAAATAAAACAAATGGGCCAACCTATAGGATTTGAAAGATTGCAAATTAGATGACTTTTGAGGAATGGACACTTGATAAGAATTTGGATCGATGCAAGTGTCCCTATGTGGGAGACAAGTGTCCGATAGGCTAGGAAGTTGTTGAGGATTTGAAACTGATGACAACAAAGGATATATATCAACCTTTAGGTTTTCTATACAATGCAGGAGATCTGGGTCATCCAAAATGATCCAACCCATAAGATAAACAATTAGGCATAGTGAGATGGCGAATGCAAGCCTTTCAGCAGCAATGAGGTTTAGAACTGAAGTGTAGAGCCTTGATGGGTATTTTTTAAGTATACAAGACTGAGATGCTATATAAATCAGATTTTAGTATCTACAATCAATGGATAAGAGGTAGTTTGAGTATTTATTTGAAGTTTATAGCTTTACATTTCTTTTTTCTTTCCATGTCTTTTGTGTTAATGAGTTAGTGCGGATTGTTTGATGAATTAACCAAAACTGTTCATAATTGAGTTACTTTAAACAAATTCTCACAAAATCAATAACCACTTTCTTTAGCATGCCGGTATAACAAATCTAATAAAACTGGAGTCAATCATGCATTGTTATGTCTTTCTCTTTGTTAGATCTGTGGGTCTTACAGGATATTTTAATATATCTAAGTCAGGGAAGCCTCCCCTAGGTCCTTGTTTGAATAATTTAAAGCACCCTAAAGTGAGAGTAAATTGGTCCCATGGCCAGCGTCTTGCCTGCAGCTTTGCTCTTGTGCCAAGCCTTATGTTAAATGTTATGAGCTGCCATAAAACGGGCAGTTCTTGTAAAATTAATTTGAGATGTACTCCTCGCCTCTATCTCTATGCAAGACTTGAATCTTATTCCCATAGTAATTTTCAGCCAATGCTTTAAACTTTTTAAATTTCTTGAACACTAGATATTTTTGCTTGAGAAAATGAACTATAATTGCATAGCTCGTATCTGTTGCTAAACTCAACTTAGATCTGAAATACAACTTATGCGGAGTTGATTAGTTTATGTTGCTACTTCAAAAACCATATTAATGAAATACAACATACATATGCTTAAATCATGTCACATGCAACTCAATAATCACAAGCCCACAATTGTAGCATAAACAAGGGAAATGGAGCAAAGAAATAAAAAACATTATCCATACAGATGCAATGACACTATATTGATTTGGAGAAAATCCTTTTGGTTTTAAAAAACTCCTTGGGCAAGCATATGACTTTCTTCCTTTAAATATTTAAATATTGAAAAAAGTAAGACTTGTAGATGCACACACAGATATATATAGATCCTGTCTTAGAGCATGGGGATATATGCAAATCACTTTCACGAAGTGCTGCAACTTATTTCTGCTCAACTTAAGCTCTGTCCAACTCCTTGAACCTGCCGAAAATTACCGAGAGTTCAAACCTATCCTATTTGGTATGGGAATGGGAGTATTTAATGTTTAGGTCGATTACGACACCTCCAGTTTGAGCTCCCCAAAATCTGTTACTGGTGGAGATTCCACATTTTGAGCATCACTTCATCTTCCCAAGTAATGTGGAATCTTTGCACTGTGTAGTTACTGGAACATTGCCCCCATTTCTTGATATTGCTTCCGAAAAGTACACAACACTATCAATTCGCAGAACAGTACCACAATGGAGGATTATAATTTTGCTTCTTGGAGTGTAGACATATACTCTGTAGTTTTCTCAGTTTTAAACAGTCCAGTCCACCTTTTTTCAAGTCAGAAAATACACCCAAATGTTGGGCATGGAATCTACATAAACAAGCATTTACCTTGAGCTGCCACTTGGCCGTGTCTTCATTGGTCCACATTACATTCATCGATATGGACCAATTGCAACTGCTGCTTTGCCATTTAAGCATTATTCTTATTGTACACTTCTCTATGCTGTTCGCTGGTTAAACACCTATGGCCTTTAACTGTTACTTATTTGATTTTAGATTATTATTTCCTTATAGCAGCTCCTTCCATGCACTTTCATCCATATCAACTGCTGCCAATGTTGCCTGTGGAGCTGCAACTGCTTAAAATCTGGAAACTCCACAATCATTACAAGCCACTGTAATTACCTTGTTGCCTTGTTTGCTGTCTTGTACGAGGCACTCCTCGCTTTTAAAATTTACTTCAAGCCTTTGCTTCCCAATCTGAATGACTGAAGCTAATTTTTTTTTAAGCCAGGAAAACAAAGCAATTTTTTGATGATTTGAATTTTCAATTTTATCTTCCATCATGATGGAATATACAATTCCGTGTCCCTTCACTGGTAGCTGCTTTTCATCCCCAATCACCACAATTTCCGTCTGCCCCTTATCTCTTTCAAGATAAGTAAACCATTCATATGTTTCCATGCACCAGAATCTAGAGACGAAGTATCACTAGACCTTCATCACTATCATCAGCAACTGCAGCCACTGCAACAAATAGAAAATTACTGTTAATTTTTAAAAAATAGTCGTTCTTTTAAATGTGCCCTGTACTATTGTGCTATATGTCCTGGTTTGCCACATCTAAAACCTATAATAGGCAGCTTTTGATCTACTTTTTAATTGCTTTTGTACTTATCATTACCTTGTTGTCCTTCAATTTTTTATTCTTTCTTTAGTAGATAACTTAAAATCTTCTCAAAATCTCAATCTCTGGAAACCAATGTTAGTGATTCCAATTTATGTCCTTTTGATTCAGGAGGGCTATCATTTATAACTAATTAAGTCTTTAATCTCAATTTCTTAACTGACATAGGCAAGCTGATCAGTAACCGCTTTTAACTGCACTAGATGATCGCCATATTAATTATGAGAAATAAAGTTTAAATTTACATCTTGATTGAATGTTCCACGTGTTTCCCAAGCCTGTTGACCTTCTGCTGCCAGCAATTTGTGGTATTATTTTATCATTAATAGCAACCGAAATAGGTCATATTGCCCTGAGATTTGGAGCATCATACTTCGTTTGTCTATCATTATTCTCCGATGTTTCAATTTTACCAGACACAATGTCTTGTTCTTTCGTTAACAGGAATAAAATCTGCATTCTTTGCTTCCAAATGTCATTTTTTTGCCATTTAGTTTTTGTGTCTGTCATCAGGGAATGATGTGAAGAAGCCATAATTAGATGAGTGTGAGGCTGAATGTTAATACAGAAAATGACACAATGTGGATACAATTTGTCAATGTTTGAAAATTCGAGTAGTGAATGACAGCTATAGAAAGTCCTTTTTAAAGAAACTTCATAAAAGCAGGTGCAAACTTCTCCTTAATAGGTCATGTCTGACTACATTCATCATTCTCCTTCCAGAACCCAATCAAGGGCACAAGGCACAAGCACCACCAACTATTTCTCAAACCACCCTAACTGTATTTATTAGAGGTTGGATTGTATTCATATTGCAAAGATTGTTACCTGGCACTTCTGATACATGTAAAGAGAGAAGAGAACAACAGAGGACAAACGAGAGACATCAGATATGCTTCATTGGCCATCAACTTGCCATTCCATCAAACTGAGAATAAATAGGATTCACCATGTGATTTTTGACTGTTCAATTACTCAGGGACCTTTAAAATTATACACGAGTCTGTACATACGATATGCAGGTAAACTGATTTTATAAATTCCTAAGTTATATTAAAATCCTTTGATTTTTCAAAGGAAAAATCTATGCTTATGCGTGAAGAACAAGTAATTTTTTTGTCTTATCTCTACAGTTGTGGCATCCTTTGCTATGTATTGATGGTATGTGGTCAAAGGTTGCGTAATAAATACAAACATGAATGTATGCCACTTTTTGGGATAGCTGAGGTAAATTGAATACCCAAGGGCAAAAATATTATGGACTCCGTAATGCCTACATGAAACAGAACATGGTGATAAAGTTTTTCTTGATACAAAAGATGAACATATTGAGAGCAGAAAAATATTGGTACGATTGTCTCAATTTTCAAGATCAATAATCTTCGCCCTCAATAAGACATAAGACTATTTTCAAAAATAGTTATTGCAAGTCTCTTTAAGAAAAATCCAAATCGGGGTTTCTAATCTCTAGCTGTCTTAATAGCTGAATGGTTTGTCAAGGAAAATTGTTGAGTGCTGATTATTAAGTAGGTTTTGTTTTGTCATTTCATAAGACACTGAATTGTCTAACATTAATGTTCAGGTCAAAAAGACGAAGGGTTGCATCAGGTGGAGATAATCTGGAGTGTGTAGTTTCAGGTTAGTTATTATTTTGTATATGGGAGTCTTGGAGCAATTATTTCCTCTTCAGTTATACCTTCTCTTCTGCCTATGAATAGTTGTTTAGTTCTGTCAAGGGAATTTTATTTTGGTGCACCTTATAATCTCAGCTACATAAGACGTTTAGATGTAAATGTTGAAGCTGCATGATATGACTATGTTTGTATTGGTAATGTAATAAGGGATACAAATTGTTTGTAATGATCCAACTCTAAGAATCACAACACTTTTGACTATTCTAACCATGGTTTGATGTGATGCATAAACCTTTTATAGTGCTGAAGTCTATTAACAAATCTTGTTTTTATCACATATCCTATCACATAAAGAATGGTTGTATGAGATTTGAGACTTCCACAGTCCATAAATTGAGAAATAGGTTTCTGGAATAGATCTGTGATCTATTTGGGATTTCATTGATGTTCTAGATCACCCTACATGATCCATCATTGGGATGTAGATGGTTCATGTAGAGTGATCCGAAAGCATTGATGAAATCCCAAACACATCACAGATCTATTCTAGAAACCTATTTCTCAAGAATAGTTGTCTTCAAAGGTGTACTGTATTAATGAAATATTAAATTATTTAGACACTGATTTGAAATCCAATATATAAGTTGATCTAGATAATAAACAAGACAAATGACACTATGAGATATTGTTGTGAGATATGTTTTTTGAAGAAGGTCAATGCCAAATGGCTTGTTTTAGAGGTAGAATTACTTTCAGTTGTGGTGTTGACAACCAGTGGCATTGTAAGATGGCAGCTGGTTGGTGACTATATGAGTGCCTATGGCACATGGGTCGTATTATTTAGACTATGTTACCAGATATGCCCCCCAGGCCCTGGGAGCGCAGGGATACGCCCAAGGAGTGTCCCTGGGCTGTGGACACGCCTGGATATGTCTGGGTGATGTATCCAGGTGTATCCTGGCGTTTCCTGCATTTTTTTTTTTTTTTTCAATTTTGCTTAATAAAAAGTCAAACATGGACTTCAAAAACAAAACAAAGCATGAAAACCTCTCTGCAGTTTCAATGGTTGGCTGTGTTTGACTGTTTTCAAAACGTGAGCCTCAGTTGATTCATCTGCATCTTCTTTATTAGGGCTGTATACAACAACTGTGAAGGTTGCCAGAGTAAGTCAGCAAGTCTTCCAGTTATTGGATCGCGTTTCAGCCTTGCCAAAATAAAGAAAATAAATGTCTGTAACATGATCAAGATGAGGGAGAGGTTGAAATCAATTATGCCTTTTTTTGGTTATCCTTTATGTCCCAAAACTATGGTTCTCCAGGACTCTTTCTGTGCAGTACATATGGTAAGATCATTTGCTTAGGTATAATACAAAAGATCAACTCGTGAATAAGCTCAAAGAAGAGAACAGGGCATAGTCTTAAGTTGATTTAACACCAGGGTATCTCATTGTAATCTTCACCAAACTGTAGAGAGTGGATTTTCTTTTGTCTTTATTTTTGTCCATATTGGTAAGTTGTAACATTTGCATTATGTACTTGTAATAATAAATAAAACTAATCTAAGTTCGACAATTGAATATTATGATATTTGGCATTGAATTATTAGTATGTTTTGTGGTTATTTAACTTGTTATGTTTCTTCTATGCATATTATGTGGTTAATTTTGCTTATATATCTATATATTTTAATTTTTTATATATATTTTTGTAGGGCCGTATCCAGCCGTATCCAAACCCCCCCAAAAAAATCGCCGTATCCCCGTATCTAATTCTCATACCTGTTGTACCTGTATCGGTAACGTAGTATTTAGATACTAATTTGAAATCTGATATTTAAGTTGATCTAGATAATAAACAAGACAAATGACACTATGAGATGACGTTGTGAGATATGTTTTTTGAAGGAGGTCAACACCTAATGGCTTGTTTTGGAGGTAGAATTACCTTTAGTTTGGTGTTGACAACCAATGGCATTGTAAGATGGTATTCGATTGGTGACTATATGAGTGCCTATGGCACATTGGTTGTTTGTACTATCTAGAACAACTACAACCCACCATTATGATCAATTCAAATTAGGATGTGATGATTGCATTTAACCCTAAATTCTACTAAACACTATCTCCTAATTTTTCTCTACATATTATTGACTCTCTCTTCATAGACTCAAGGTTTGATATGTATCCCTAGAGAATAAAGCACACTAATTTCTAAAAGAAAGTGAGCAAGATAAAGTAATTTAAAAAAATAAAAAATATTGAAAGAGGGTTTACAAATGACTATATGTTCTGAGGACAAGCAAAAAAACAAAAATCTAGATTAGATTCGTAATATATCCAAGATGAGCTACAACAATAAAAAATAAGTACAAAACACTAGCTACCAGGTCTAGTAAATGTAATTACAATGTAAAAAAGTCAACACCAAGGAGAAACAACGTTAGACAAACAATAACAATAGCATATTAAGCTTGATCACTTTCAAAGGCCTTAGGTTTGTCATGTCTCCTTTTTGAAATAATTAATAATCTAATAATAATTTATTAAGTTGTCCAAAAGGTACTTTAAGTTATAACTTTGGAAAAATGACATTTATTAATTATTATTGAGTGGGGCCAAAAAAAATTAATACATACATGGCCAAAAGTAATTAATATTCATAAGTTGAAAAATGATGAATATAAAAAAAAAAGTAATTCTAATTACTTTAGGGTTTGTATGATTTGAGAAGTGAATCTTATATAAGGACAAAAGGGGCAACGAGTAATGATTATTGATTATTAAACTTTTCACAATTCACGACTGAATTCCAAATTCATTCAACTTCTATTTGAGGACAAAAAACTTCATTGCAGTCGGATCATAGGACGAACCGCTTCAATCCATTGTGGTAGCTCCATACAGGTGTTACAAATGATTTACACATCTGGTTATTCATATGCAATGAAAAAACAGGGTTTTAGCAAAGTTTTGGAGCAAATAACAACAGTTTTCTCAGCAAAGTGAGGGTTGTATGGCTAGGTTTTGTCTATTGGGACTAGTGCCACCCTGGGCAGCCTCCATTGTGGCTGGGGTCATCTTATTTTTTGCAGCGCCCTTCCTGGCAACAGCAGTTTGCAATGCCAAATAAGCAGCCAATAGTCCTACATCACACTTGTAGGTCTACCATATCTGAATAATTACTACAGCACAACAAAGAACGACAATAAGTGGTATTTAGCATTTGTAATCATTGATATTTATGCAAATTCAGTAGGGTTTGATCCAATTGATTGTAATTAGTAGTAGGTTATTCATATTTGATGTTGCATGTAATATTTAGTATTCAATTCACTGAAATTAAGGAAGGCACTTGCGTGTGGATGGAAATCCTATTGCATGTATTGTTCTATTCATTTATTATTTGGTTATCTTGGTGAAAGACATATTTTGTGCCTTTGCTATTACTCAGTGACATTAACAGATTAATGGGGGTTCTAATTTCTTCATGAGGGTTTTGATTTATATTACCTGAGGGTTCTAGTTTCTTCAAGAGGGCGTTGAATTTATTTTTTCTAAGGGAAATTTGAATTATTTTATAAGGGTTTTACGGAAAATCTAGAATTGTTAATATTTATCCAAAAAGGGATATTTCAATAGTATCAAAGTTATGATTTTATTAGCCTAGGTGGGAAAAATAGAATCTTGATCACACATGCAAGAGGAACAAAAAGAGTTGAAGTATTATTAGAAGAGGAAGGGTTAAACACGTGAGGACAACAATATTAAAATGGGTGAGAAATAGGAGAGAGTAGCTTCTACAGACGAGATGAGTTACCTATGTGAAATTTTTGGTCGTGGACAAAAAGACATGTAAATGACAATCCAGATGACCCTCCAGGAATCTATGGCAGGTATAACACAGGTCATACGACAAATCAGCATGGATAAAGGGAAGGAAAAATTAGAAGATGCAAGCACTTCCAATGATGCTAGGGTTTTAGTAATCCCATCTCCAAGAACCTTTCGTGCTAAATTCCTATAGAGGTAGGTAGAACCATCTAATGAAAAAGTACTTGTATAGAGGCATCCAAGTAATGATTATGCATCTCTACATGCCAGGTATGAAGAGATCAGTTATGAAGTGCAACAAGTCCCCTCTTTTAGGGAATTTTGTGACTTGGAAAGGAAAAACAGTCCTAGGGGAGGTAGAGGCAATCAATAGGATCATCCATGTAGAGATATTCAACAATAGTTGGGCAAATCACCCTTCCTACTTTTTATGGGTCTAACAAATCTATAGCAAGGCCCTGGTTTCAAAGGTTGGATACGTACTTTTCATTAAATCCTATGCTTGAGGATGAGGCAATTAAGTTTGCTACACTCCACTTGGAGGGAGTGGCACATCAATGGTGGTACCACGGGATGGTCACCCAAGGGCATATTTCTACTACCACCATAGAAGAATTCAGCCAAAAGATAACTGAAAGGTTTGATAGGAAGGACCTTGAGATAAATTTCAGAGAGTTATCTGAACTCAAACAAGAAGGTAATGTGGACAACTTTGTTGCTGATTTTCAGAAGCTTTTAGTTATCGTCCCTGATGTGACTGAAATTAGACTTGTTTTCTTTGTTGAGGGTTTAGCTGAATCACTCAAGGGTTTGGTGAAAGCTTTCAACCCTATTTCTCTTCAAGAAGCCATCAAAAAGGCTTTAGATTTGGAGACATCAACACCTAAGAGTAAAATTCTGCCCTATGAATAGCCAAAAAGATCTTATGGTCAGCCAATGGCATCAGTTTTTAAGCAACAAAAGAAGCCATTTCAGCAAGGGGTTTCTCTCCAAAAAGAGCTGCCACAAAAGCCACATATTGAGATAGAAACACGAAATGAACTTGGAAAAAACTATGTTTCAAATGCAAGGATCCATGGGAACTAAGTCATAGGTGTCTTCCAAAAAGATAGGTACACTACATTGAGGTGATATTTGATGATGAGTTAGAAGAAGTACCAGAACCTGAAAGAGGAGATGGAGATAGTTCAGGGAACACCCTTGCCACATTTAATTTCGACAGACACATGCTGCATTTTCAGGTACACCTTGGTACTACCCTTTTAGAATTTGTGGAGTCATGTAGGGACGTAAACTTACAATTTTCATTGATAGTGGGTCAACCCACACTTCATTGATGTGGGTTGGGTATCACAAAGAGGGCTGAAATCAAAAATTTTCCAAGGCTAAAATGCGATTGTAGCTAGTGGTTCTACTATTCCTTGCATTAAAAGGATTCAACAGTTGGAGATTGCACTTGATAATCAAAGGGTGTGTGATGACTTCTAAGTTGTGAGCATAGGAGAAATAGGTTTGGTTTTAGGTGTGCAGTGGTTATATTCCATTGGGGAATTTACATAGAGATACTAGACCTTGGAGCTGAAATTTGAATTTGATGGAAAAAGGTTGTACTACATGGTATAGCCAATGGAGCCCCTACAATTGTTACAACGAATAGAATGGAGGGTGTCACTGTTGGTAGTACTTTCTCTAGATCACAACTCATTCATGATTCTGCTATCATGGATTCACTCATAGAGTTTGTTGAAGAAGTTTCAGTAGGCTCAGGACTTTCAATTCTTGATTGTATCAGAGTAGTGTAGTAGAAGCTATCTACATCACCAAGAAGAATGGTAAAAACATCAAGATTCGTTTGGGATCCTAGTATTTGCAGGGTGGTTTAGGCAATTGCTTGAGAAGAAGAAATTTTGGAAAGGGTAGATTGTCATGTCCCTTTTTTGAAATAATTAATAATTTAATAATAATTTATTAAGTTGTCCAAAAAGTATTTAAGTTATAACTTTGGAAAAATGACGCTTATTAATTAGTGGGTCCAAAAGCAATTAGTACATACATAGCCAAAAGTAATTAATATTCATAAGTTGAAAAAATATGAATATTAAATTAAAAAGTAATTCTAATTACTTTAGGGTTTAGGTGAATTGAAAAGTGAATCTTATATAAGGACAAAAGGGGTAATGAATAATGATTGTTGATTATTAAACTTTTGACAATTCACAACTGAATTCCAAATTCATTCAACTTTTTCTTGAGGACAGAAAATTTCATTGCAGTTGGATTAAAGGACAAAACCTTTTCAATCCATTGTGGTAGCTCCATTTAGGGGTTACAAATGATTTACATAGCTGGTTATTCACATGCAATCATAAAACAACGTTTTAGCAAAGTTTTGGAACAAATAACAACAATTTTTGCAGCAAAGTGAGCCCTGTACAGCTAGGGTTTGGTCCATTGGGACTAGTGCAACCCTTGACAGCGTCCATTGTGGCTGGCGTCACCTTTTTTTTGCAGCGCCCTTCCTCCCAACATCAGTTTGGAGCCCCATATAAGCAACCAACAGTCCTATGTCACACTTGCAGGTCTGCCATATTAGAACAATTACTACAACACAACAAACAAAGACAGTGTAACCAGATCTCTGTTAAATCTGGGTTTTGACCGGTAGTCTTTCTGGTGGTTTCAGGTCCATTAAAAACCTGTTTTTGCTACTTCCTTGAAGTTTTTTAGGCTTTGCCTGTGGTTTTGGATGATCTTTCTTTCTTTCCTTGTACTAGGGTTTCGGGGCCCCTTCAAAACCTGCTTTTTCCATAATCTAAAACAAACAAAGACAGTAAGTGTTATTTATCATTTGTAATCATTGATATTTGTCCAAATTCAGTAGGGTTTGATCTAGTTGATTGTAATCATTAGTGGGTTATTTGTATTTGATGTCGCATATAATATTTAGTATTTAATTGACTGAAATTAAGGAGGGCACTTGTGTGTGGTTGGAAATCTTGTTGCATGTAACATATTTTGTGCCTCTGCTATTACACGGTGACAACAACAGATTAACAGGGGTTCTAATTTCTTCATGAGGGTTTTGATGTATGTTACTCGAGGGTTCTAGTTTCTTCAAGAGGGTGTTGAATTTATTTCTTCTAAGGGAAATCTGAATTATTTTATAAGGGTTTTACGGGAAATCTAGAATTGTTAGTATTTATCGAAAAAGGAATATTTCAAGGTCACTTTTGATTTTTCTTATTATCAGTTGCCAACTGATCAAATTTATTATCAACATCTATCACAGAGGCATGTACCTTAGGGTCAAAACCAACCTCCAAATTTAAGGAACTATTATCAACCAACTGGGTAAGAACATGACTCATTTTAAGCTCAGCGACTTGCTCCAACAATTTTTCTTTCCCATCCCTGCCACCTTTGTCAATGAACTCTTGGAGTTTAATCAAAAGATTGTTAAGATTGCTTTCAATGAATTGTTCAATGTTAGGGACAAGAACACTGCCATATCCATCAACAAGACATTTTTAGCAACATAATGCTTAGAAGATCTTGCAGTTTGCATGGGTAACTTGTCCTTGCTAGATGAAAAAACCACATGCATTTTATCACTATCGGATGAGTCAATTCTGTCTTTAACCTGTTTATAATATTCAAGAGACGCATGCAAAATATTAAGAAGTACATTATTATCAGCAATTCCTTCTTTGACACTCATTTCAGATTTAGAGAGTCCAACCAGATTAAGCTCAAGGTTTGAGGCTTGTTGTTCAAAGTAAATATCTTTCAAAATATCCCACTAAACATCAGATATCTTCACATTTGCAACGGTCTAATGGAGAGTTCTCTAGTCAGGTGGGGGATTGTGTCTTGGGTAACCACCAATACCCAGAAGATAGCTAGAAGTAATCTTCATCATTTTAGTGCTTAAGAATGTCTCCATTTCCTTTTGAGGAACTTTTAGTTGCACGAAAATCTGCATCGGGACAATGAGCACAATAACTTCTTTGGAATTGAAAAACCTTAAGATTTCTTTGTTTCCTTCAGAACCATAAAATTTCTTTGTTTCCTTAAGAACCATAAAATTTCAATAGAGAATACAAGGCCATAATTTATGATAAAAATCATGGACTTTCTTTTCAAGAGAAACATAACCAAAGACAATATGAAACCACATAATATCACAAGAAAAAAGTTTAGACAAAGCCTTCAAGCAATTACTCCAAACAACTACAACATAAAGACACAAAGAAAATATGTTCAGTTGTTTCAAGACCACTACATAGAGTACAATAAGGTTTGCCAAACGTTGACTTAGTAAGAACCTCCCCTCAGATGCCACCTATCTTTCAAACTAATTATTTATTAACAACCATCTAAATCAAGATTTCTTGGGCTCAAAACAAGATGACCAAATAATGTCAAATCTCCAATTTCAACTAATAAAAGGATCACATAGTGACCACTTCTGATTAAGGCCAAGGTGGATATCTTTGGGAAATTAGAGCTTAAAATAGAGCATCCTGGTTATAATCTTTTCAAACTTAGGCCCTTGGAGCCATTTGATGTTATCCCATAATTCATCATCATCTTCCATTATGAAGGCAAAAGTTGTATTGCAAAGAGTTTTCTTCAAAAGGGTGAAAGTTCTAAAGATGGGAAGCTGGGATGTTGACTTTAGCTATCACTTCAGCCCAAGAAGCCCAACAGCCATAAGATTGGATGTCACTGAATGTTTTAAGACCGTTGGAAAACCAAGACAATTTAGAACAATCCCTTGTCAAGGTGAGGGGACAATTGTTCACCTTAACATTCTACCATAAGGACCTTTAACCTTCACCACTAAAAATTTGTTTCACAATTACCAAATGTTTGACCATTTCCCAAGCTTTCCATAAGGATTGAAAAATAGGAGAGTCTACAACCTTAATTGAGAAGGAACCAGTCAAAAGATTAGAGATATGCAACTTCTTCCATTGAGGTTTCCCTCTAGGAAAGCCCCTTAGAATATTATGTCTTACAAGCACTTTCCACGACTCTCTCCCCCTTCTATCTCTTGATATCCATTTAATTGCAAGTGTAATGCTTTGTACTCTCAATTTTTTTAATCTAAGCCCCACCCATCACCTTGGGTTTAAAACATATATCCTATGCAACAACATGCCTTTTTCTATTTCCTTTACTGTCAGACCAAAGAAATCTGTGAACAATTTTTGAAGATTTTCAAACAAAAATTTGCTGAACATTTACAAAATTGTCACAAGTTTTTTCAAAGTCAAGCATAATCATATCAAATGCCTTAAGCATAATATTAATAAATGGTCACTCACTTCTATCATAAGCTTTTTCAAAATCAAGTAGAGAAATACCAACATTTGGATAAGAATCATGAGCCCATTGCATACTTTCTGAGCTTGTGATTAAATTATCAAGAATATATCTACCTTCCACAAATCAGTTTGGGTATCAGAGATACTATGTGGAAGTAGGGCAGCAAGCCTTCTCAAAATCACTTTAGCAAGAATATCATACGAGACATTAAGCAAGGTAATTGGCCTTCAATTCTTGGATTCAGTAGAGTCACCATCTTTAGGAAGTAACCTAATGATCCCTTTGTTTATTTTAGGACCAAGGGATTGCACCTCTAAGGGCTCATTAAATACCTTTAGATATTTTAATACAATCCAATCCTTATAAGTCTTGTAGAATTCAATTGGGAAACCATCAATACTAGGGGCCTTACTATTTTTAAGACAATGAATAACAATAAGAACTTCATCGATAGAGAATTCACTATCAAGAGCAACAACTTGTTCAGAAGAAATCTTTCTGGGGATGCTCTTAGTTCAGATGCTTTTATTAAATTCAATTTGTTGGCTATACCCATAAGAGGTGAAGAGATTGGAATAAAAGGAGAAAAAAATAGATTTAATCTCATTCAAGTCCTTGGAGACCACCTCCCAATATTAATTTGGTTTATTTTCTATCTGACATGCTTTGCTTTAAGCAATCTAGAGAAGTATAGTTCCTTTGTCACCCAATTTTCACCAAGTCATCCTGGTTCTAATTTGGGCACCTTTGGCAATGTATTGCTGATGCATTCTATGCTTGTTTAAAAAGCATCAAGTTACCAAGAATCTCAACATTCATGGGATCTTTCCGAAGGGAATTTTCCACAACAATTAATTGTTCTTGAGTATATCTAGCAATATTTCTTTTTCTTGTAGCCTTGGCTTGCCCAAAAGTTCTCATGAACAGTCTACTTAGTCCAATACACTGATTCCAAGCAACAATGTTGGACAAGGATTCACATTAACATTTTTGCAATATTCCAAGAAAATCTAATCCTATCACGACATTCCTTATCCTGAAGGTAAGATTCATTTAGCTTATACAAATTTTCCACTCCTTAAGGTCCCCTTGATATCTTTAGGGAGAATTACATTTTAGTAGGATAGTGATCCGAAATTGAAAATGATAGAACTTTAACCATATTTCCACTAGCAAGTGGTTGAACAATAAAATGATCCTTACTGAGATAAAACCTAACGAGTCTGGAGTATACTCTTTTATTTCCTACCTAATTTTTGCACCATGCAAACCAAATACCTATACTAGATTTAAGGGATCAAAGAGCTTGTGGATATGTTTCATTTTAGAATAGAAGAACAATTCATTACTTTTCCATGTAGGATGAGATCCTCCTTGTTTATCCTCTCTTTCCTCAATCATATTAAAATCACCCCCAATAATCCAAGGGATATCTTCTAGATTAGAAGCAAACCAATTTCATAACTCAGTTCTGCCTCTGTAGTCATTTGGAGCATAAACATAACATATCCCAAATTGTTGATTCTTTTGCTCGAGTATAATCCAAACAACTCCTTGGCACGGGGAAGAACAAAATCAATTAGATCATCAAACCATATAGGATCAATGAGATAAAGGCTCCTCCCTTGCCTCTTGGGTGGTGAGTAGAAACATGCAAAGCATTTGGCCAAACAAATTTCAAGGCAAAATCAATGTTAGTACCAACTTCTTTCACTTACTGTAGAAAAAGGAAATCAATCTGATCTTTGGAATGTCTAAATTGTCTAGCAATAGGTCTCAAGTCCAGAGATTCCAATCCCCTAACATTCCAACATACAATGTTCATAAAATGGGGGGGGGGGGGTGGAGACGGATTATATAGACTAAACTGGGGGCTTAGAGTCCCCCTTGTTTTAATACAATCTATTGAAGCATCGAGGAACTGTATTTGCTTTATTTTTCTTCTTAGAGTCCTCACAACTTCTTGAAGGATTATCCTTTAATCTCTTAAACTCTTCATTGCTTGCAGAACTAGGAGGAATTATGCTATTCACATCAGTTTTAAGCCTTTTGGCTCCAATCTTAGACTTAGCTAGGGGGAGAGGACCATTGACACCCAAAGGGGTAATTGCTTCCTTCTTAGTTAGGGATGCAACGTTCCCTTTATTAGTAGATGGAAGACGAGAAATATCAATAGAAAGAGCCCTTTCAACCTTAACATCCAAAGAAACATCACCGGGGTTAATCAAGATAACAAGGTTACAATCCTTAAGAGGAAGGGGGTGTTCGCTAAAAGAAAATATATTTCTCAGATCCCCTCCCGAAAGGCGGGTCATTACATGAACAATGACCTTTCTTTTGCAATTCATTAACACCATCCAAAAAAGGAGAAACCAAGATAGCAGGAGAGGGCGCGACTTCAAGGGATGGGTCATCGGAATGAGAGGGAGAGAAAACAACCTTGGGTGTAAGGCTGGAGTAGGGGGAAGGTCACAAGTTTGGTACAGAGAAGGAAGCAATTTAATGCAATCCTCTAGAATTTCTTCTCAGGTGGGGCACTAGAGGGAGCCAGAGGATGAGAAAATAGAGACCACCTTCTTTGAAATGGGGATCGTCTGTCATGACAACATCAATATCGGTATGTCTTGACTACTGCCAACAGAGGCAAATCCCCTATTTTTATAATCTAACTTTGCCCCTATTTGAACCTTAGTCTCCACATTCCTAAGGAGGGAGCAACTTCTTTTGACATGGTCATCTTTTTTGCAAAGAAAACAATAATTTAACCCCCCCAACCCTTCAATAGGGAATGGAAAGGAAGGGTCTTTAAGCTTGAAAACAAGGGTTTCAAGAAAAATTTCAAGGGGTTCTAAGGAAATTAGAATCCTTGTATTCATATGGGTCAGAGGTATTTTTCTAGGTTGCCGATATGGATATGGATACAAGAATCAGATATGGGGATACGGGGATTTTTTTTTTTGGGTTTGGATACGTTTTGGATATGGCTGTACAAAAATATATAGAAAAAATTAAAAATATAAAATATAGCCATATAAGCAAAATCAGTCCCATAATATGCATAGATGAAACAAAATAAGTTAAATAACCACAAAACATTCTCATAATTGAATGCCAAATATCATAATATTCAACGGTCAAATTTAGATTAGTTTTATAATAGGTACATATTGCAAATGTTATAATTTATGGACAAAAATAAAGACAACTCAGCATATTCATGCTTCACCATATTCATGCTTCACCATATTCATTTTCCTCTTTAGCTACAATGTTTTCATCAACGTGTGGTTAATTAGAACCACAAGCAGCGACAATGCCACTCCCACAATCTCTACTATGCAGGGCATGTGAAGCACCGTCTAGCTTTGTGTCAAGCAATGAAAATAAGGCAGCAGGGGTATCCAAATCAGTAGTCTCTGGGTCCACATCCCAACACTTTGTTGCCCCTGTCTTGTACTTAGGTTGTTTGTGTGAGAGAAGACGCAAGTTGGAATACATAGACCAAATCCTCTGCCTTTTTCGTTGCCAACTTGTTGAGGTTAACCAAGTGGATAAACTGTAGGTGCCCCAATTCTGTTTAACTGAGGAAGAACTTGCAACCTATTGAGGGAAGTTGCAAAGTCAATTAGAATTTATAAAAGTAGAAAATTAAAACAAAATGTCGAAAAGAAGGGTAGAGAGGTAAAAAAAAATCAAATTCTTGTGATATAATTTTAATTGCAAGTGGTTGGAGGTGGGTAGATGCTTGCCCATGCAGGTACCACAAAAAATGAGTTTTCATCTTGTACTTGTCACGAATAGCACCAAGGGAGTGACTTGTAGAGGTTATGAAATGCATAAACTCTTCCCTAACTTGGACTTTTACTTTTAGATCGGGGAAGAGTCTAGAGAATGCTACGTTATATCC
Organism: Torreya grandis; assembly: GCA_037957365.1. Taxonomy (NCBI): domain Eukaryota; kingdom Viridiplantae; phylum Streptophyta; class Pinopsida; order Cupressales; family Taxaceae; genus Torreya; species Torreya grandis. Next base: position 5,199,780 of record JARHVA010000331.1, read on the forward strand.
CTCACCAACCTCAACATCCCTATATGGTGGGACCCTCCTAGGCAAAAAAAAGATCTTTGTGTTGTAGTATTTTGGCGTCAAGGCAAGAGCAGGAAGATGCAACGGGATGGTCATTTTGTTTCACCTTTCAATGAGATGTGATTGCACTTCCTTGAAGAACAGCTTTGTAGAATCCTGCTCTTTGGCATTTATGATGGATCAGATGTTCTCAATCATTGAGTAGATTCCATCATAAACCTCACCCAAACATGGATGATCCACATCCACATATCTCAACATGCCGAGGATGGGCTTAGTAAAACTGAGCAAATACTCCACATGTTCCCACCACGCGTCATCAAGAATCCACCCTTTCACATTTGTGGCCTTCTCAATGTTTGGGTGCCTCCATACACTCCAAAGTTCGCTGATGACCATGCTACTCAATGCCGCATGCACCTTAACAAGTCGTCTCAAGATGAGTGCGTGTGAGGCAAATCGAGTCTCAACAACCTAATAGGAAATTAAAACAAATAAATTAAAAAAAATGTTTAAATTACAATTTTAAAACATTAAATTAAAAATATACACGATTCATGAATGATTAAATAAAAAAATACTTTCAACAACTGCATCTTTGAGAAGGTCATGAAGATGTCTTGGGACATGTGATGGTTGCTTATGAACATTTGGATTTTGCTCACCTCCTCATAGAGTTGTTTGATCCAATCAATTTTTGTCCCCAATTTTTGCAACATAAGGTTGAGGGAATGAACGACACATGGTGTCCAAAATATGTGCTCATACTTTGCCTCAACCAACATGCTTGCAACTTTGCATTTTTTAGCGTTGTTGGTTACAACTTGGACAATGTTTTGAGGCCCTATCGCCTCATTGGACCCGATCAGGATGTCGGCTATGAATCGTGCATTCTTCACTAGGCCTTTACAATCAATGACCCTAAAAAACATTGCCCCTTTAGGGCTCATTGAGACCACATTAATCAATGGCCTATTTGTTGTATCTTTCCATCCATCAGAAATGATGGACACCTTTGTTTCGATCTATGAATTTCTGATAGGCTTCAATGCATCTTCAACTTGTTTTCTTTATTTTGTCAACAAGGTGGTTTGCACCTTTTCATACCTTGGGCCAGTGAACCTTTTAGGGGTAGCATCGATAGATCTCACCATATCCTACCAGTATAGTGATCTAACAACATTAAATGGCAGCCCACATGCATAAAGCCAATGTGCAATACTCTGCTCTATTGGGTCTCTAGATTGATTCTGGAATGACCTTTCCAATGGGCCTACATCTTTTATTCTCTTGTGACCAAGAGGTGAATCCACTCCCTCTACGGCCACATCGGGTGTAGCAAGAAATGGGTGCGATGGGGCCACCATATTAGCATGAGGTTGATCAACATCCACAGGTGACGTTCCTCTCTTTCTCAAAGGATGCTTTGCTTTTTGCACAACAAGGACATCTGCTGCTTCTTGCACTTTGATGTATGCAAGAATCTTTGCCTGTGGCAAGCCCTTTCCTGGTTTTCCATTCATGCTTGACCCACAACAAGCTTTGATTCCAGTGCTAGGAAGTGCACACAAATGGGCTTTCACTCGATTATATGAGCTCTTGTATTGAGAGTTACACTGTGAGCATTGCCAAAGGAAACACCCTCCACCTAGCAATTGTTCTAACACTGTCACATACTTCCAAAGAGGGGCTCGAGAACTGACTTTGGAGGGTAACCCTTGGCCCATTGAAGTAGCACTTGCCAGGGCAGACATTCTGGTAAATCGAAAATCCTTATAGCACCTAATAAAATTATAATAATATTGTTGTTGTATTCTATTATAATTTAAAACATTCAGCAGTTGTTGAAAGAATCTTTAGAACTTAGTAAAAGAACAAAAAAAATTACAAACATTTAAAAACTAGAAGAAAAAAAACTTCAGAAAAAACTTGCAAAACTGAAAAAAAGTACCTTGAATGAAGAATCTTCTTTGTTGCAGTCTCCTCAAGCTCCTTGGCAGCAATTAGGTAAGGGTAATGGTGTAGGTTTAGCACAAGGAAGGAGTTTTAAGCTTATGCAAGTGAAAAAATGAACAAGAGTGAACAAATATGCAATGAGAGGTAAAAATGTTGTTATCTTTTGATAAAATGAGTGTGAATGCTGCTTTTAGGGTTGGGAATGCACTTTAAAATGTTTTTGAAAGTTTTTGGAGGTCTGTAGTTGACTTTAATTGCAACGAAATTGGAAAAAAAATTTAAAAACACGTTTTTCTGGGCGAATACTTGGGGGCAACGTGCAGTGTACATCCCTACCCCTGCAGGTAAGCTCGGTACATCTAAATTGGAAAAAACATGAGTGTTTTTTTTGGGCAGATATGTGGGGGCAATGTGCAAGGTACGTCCCTGCCCCTGCGGGTACGTTTGGGTACATCCATGGACGTACTTGGGCATACCCGTAGGGCCAGGGTGCACCCTTTACATTGCCCCCACGAATACCCTGCCGAACCGTATCCAAATGCGAATCGCTTCGTACCTGCATGGCCCGAAGAGTGTATCTAATAACGTAGGTATTTTTGTATCTTGAATTTTTAAAATTTCCCCTTAAGGCTTAAGAGCTTGAGGTAAAAAATTCCATACTTGAATGGGGACATTTTTAATGTCCACTCATCTAGGATCAGTCTTAAAGATGATATCTTTGCAATCTACGCTAGGGTTCTAGGGAATCGCCCTAAAAACCAACCGAGCCACATTCCAAAGGGGTCTGCTTATAGCTCTTCTCTGCATATTTGAGTTCTTGAACAAAACCATAAATACACCTGTACTATTCTGCAGAAACTCACACGTAAACTCATCTTCTTTCCCCATGAGTTTAACCAATTGTCAAAAAATTTCTTAGACGACAGAATTTTTATTGAGACAAACAAAGAAATTACTAATATTTTTAACTTAATGTCCTTCATCTGAAGATCTTTTTCCATGGCCTCATTAGATAAAAGGGTAAGGATTTTCAGCAGGGTAGGGGACTTACCAATTTATTCATCATTCTGCAGGTAGTTCTTGTTACTTTTTGAGCTGAATCCATGAAAGCAGAACGCTGCTCCTTCCGTGTGCTTGGAAACTTCTTTCGTAAGCTGGACTTCGCAAAACAGTTATTTAGCCTCAACCTGCTTCCTTGGGGATGACTTCTCAACAACCAGATTAATGCCCTTGTTAAAGCTATCTTTACTAATATCCTCTTCTGCGAACTCTTCATTAATGGTTTTTCCATTTGCTTGAGTTGCTGTCTTATCATATTCCACACGAGCTGCTTGAGAGCCATCAGCAATTGCCTCCATACAAAGTTAGAAGGGATAAAATATCAAGGGCTATAGCTCTCATTTACCAAAGAATCAATCTTCACTCAAAATCCAAGGCACATGCATAAAATTAAGACACCACAAGGAAATAAAACAACCAAGCAAAAGCCACAATTCAAAAAAGGGCAACCAACCACCAACTAAACAAGGTACACAACAACAAAGACATGCACAAGAAGGAAACAAAGAGAACCAAGAGGACTAAGAAAGCCAGTAGTGAGCTATCAAGAAGCAAGCTTGAATCATCTCTAATGGAGGATGACTTTTCGTTTCCCCATATGCAGATCTCCAAGCTTTCCTTATGATGTAATTTTATAAGAACCTGAATAATATTGTTAATATACATCAGTTTTGGAAAATATGCAACACAAACATTTTTTGGATTTGATGCTATTCATTTTCCCCTAATACTTGTTATCAATTCTGCTTGCAACTGACCTATTTCACCTTTTCAAATGTTCTCTTGGAAGTGTCTAGATGTTACTCGTAGTGAATTATTGGTGTGTAGACATTTATTCATCATTGGAATGTACTCATAGTATAATTCCATTTACATGACAGTGACCTGGTGTTGCAAAAGTTTAAATGGATTTCAATTGCTTGGGTTTAAACTGGGAAAAACTTGGCAAAAACCCAGGAAACATTCTTTTTTTTTAAATATCTGTAAATATAGAGAAGAATCTGATTGTGTTATTTCATATCAAATATAGTGCGTAGAGATTAAATAAATCTAATCCATTAAAAAAATATGATTCAGAAAAAAGCTAAATTTTAGAGGCAGGGTTGTGTTTTTTCACCTAAATGCTCATCAGGTTATAAATTTAAAAAACCTCATTAGGTTTTAATATTCAGCTTTTAAAATAAATCTATTCAAAGTAAGGCTTAAAAAAAAATGTCTTAATGCTGAACTGAAAAATTTCAGTCTACTTGTGCTCTGTATTTGCTGCTGCTAATTGTAAAAATGAGGAGAAAAAGAGATAGGTATATATTAAATAAAATTCTAAACCACTGTAGACATATATTAAAAAAAGTTCTAAACCACTGTAGACATTTAAAAATGGCCCCTAGGAATATATAATTGCCAAATTGCATGACTTTAGAATTGTGCTAAAAAAGGATAGCTATATATAAAATAATTCTGAAGCACCTTTTGGAAAAATCAGTAAATGTCACAGCAAATGTGGCGGGTTGCAATTAATCATGAGTTTTTTTAAGTAATTTCTGCCCCTAAGGCCTACACTTTTGATTATTAGTTGGCTTGGTAGCTGACTAATTACATCGTATATAACATTAGAATGGATAGACTAGTATATAGCTAATTCATCGTATCATATCATATTATCTTATATCTCATTAATACTTATCTTTTATCCCAGAAGTAGTGTGCTCCGTGGAATATCTATCAGGTAGCATAGTGGTCCCACCATCAATAATTACATACACCAAGTGTGGTGTCTTTGATTTTTTGACAAAGGTCCTTATAAATGTATAAATGTGTGTGCATGCGTTGATGTATATACGTGTACAGAACCACCATGAAAGACAGTGAACAAGTGTACATAAAAATATGGAAACCTAATTATTCCGAAGGTGGCTTATTGAACTATTGAGGTTATTACTGTTATTTAGTAATGAAAACCTTATGCCCATAATTATTTTGGAGTTTTGTTTTATAGATAAGAGACTAAATATGGTTGGTATCTTCTTCAACAGTGTATGATATCTACAGTATCCCAATACAAGTATTCATTAAACAAGACACCTCCAGAAAATGATGTAATAGTTGGAAATGTAATACAATATTTTTCAATGCTATTACAAACCTAACTAAAAATCTGGAACCAACATCAATTGGCCCTTTAGTTATTTTAACATGTAAAGGTATGATATTACAGCACTAATCATCTCTTAACAAATGTGTATTGAAATTTAATTTTCTGTTAGTATATAGATTAAGTACCTAAAGAATACATATTATAAAGAGAAACAGAAGCTTTGTTTATCAAATATGGAAAACATGTCATTTACAGTTGCAGCCTGGACAGAGAGATTTCTTGAGCACACTCTTGTCCTACATCTGCCTGAATTTGAGCTTATGATAATCAATCATTTTAACATATGGTAGGTCTCCAGCTAGTAACCTACTATACTCGTGCGATTACAAACTCACTATAGCCCACTAAATGTTATGCCACTATATTTGATCTTATTTTGCAGTTGATGCCGTCTGTTGCCATAACTTTCTACAAACATTGCAACTGATTTTGTAGCATGCCAATCGTTACACACCAGTCATTAACATCTATCTAGCAAATGGCTATCTCTTATAATATTGATGGTTTCACTATATACGAATCTGGTTCCACTACCAATGCGAGTATGGAAAATCCGTTCTTACCTTATATAGATAAGGTTATCTGTCCTTCCGTCAGTTAGCGAACAATACACATAACATGGTCATTGTGGTATATTTTGGGTTTGCAGCAACTTTACACTTGTAATGACACTTCTTTATTCTTTTGCAACAATGCATATAAAACATTGTAGCATTCCATTTACATGGCAAGGACACAGTGTGTAAAAAATGTAAGTGGTTTTCGGAAAAAAAACAGCAAAGCAAACAATATGGTATTCATAAAAATACCAAATTAATTTGATCTTATTTTTTCAGGCACGATGTAGTGTGTAGACATCAAAATAAACATATAACATGTATTTAATATGAAAATTCTTCTTCTAAGCTCGTAATAAGATTAATAGGTAGTGGGGTTTGAACTCTTTGCCTGAGACTTGGTTTTTTTCTCAACAACAAAGCTTGAGTCAAAGCTAGCCCATTTTTGTGCTGTTTAGTCTATCAATGGTTGTCGTTGGGGGAACGACTTCATCTTTTGGGATTTGTTAACCTAAAATGTTCTACCTGTAACAGGCTAGATCCCTTAAAGCACATATTCTAGACTTGTCCTCGTGCCTGGTGTGCTTGGCAGTGGATTAGAAGTATGTTTTTGCCTTATCACCCTGATCCCATCTCTTGAAGGATTTCCTTGACTGGGGATACAGCCCAGTGGCCAAGTTATCTCATGTTAATTTAGAATTTCTCTAGGGCTACCATTTTCTTTCAGCTCTAGAAGTCTATGAATTTTGCTATTTTGAAAAGCGAGATTATTTCCTTCCAGTTTTCAACTAAGGAAAAAGTAAATGTGCTCACCTCGATGTTACTTCAGATCCAGACTCTAATAGAAAAAAATTCTCTGTAATTCCAGCATTTGCAGGACCTTGTTAATCACTGAGAGAGTGCTCCATGTACGATAAGTAGAATCCCTCTAGACATCCTGCCACAAGTTTCCTTTCCTCTGACATTGCAATGGTGATGGAGCCACTAACACATCCGCTTCTCTTGCCCTCCCCTTCGATGGGGTGGTTGGAGTCTACCTGTATGTGGTAAGTTTTCTGTTGGGTGTTTGTGGTGTCAGATGCTGTTGGTACTAGTGTGTTAGCTCCTTTCCCACCTGGGCGTGTTGTTCTTTTTCCTTTGGCTATTCGGGATGGTTAGGATGGTTGGGTCACACCAGACCTCCAATTAGGGGAGCACATTGCTTGGGATTCTCCCCCTCCATGAGATGATCCACCGCTGCCTCCTACTAGTACAACAGCTTGTGCTTGACATTTTTCTATGGGATCTTGTGCCTGGCTTTGGCTTGATGTTTGTAGTTTGAGACTCACTTTTTGGGCTGTGGCCCATTGCTTGGGATTCTCCCCCTCCATGGGATGATCCACCGCCGCCTCGTACTAGTAGTGCAACTTGTGCTTGACATTTCTCTATGGGATCTTGTGCATGGCTTTGGATTGATGTTTGTAGTTTGAGACTCACTTTTTGGGCCATGAATACCAACTGACCACCTTTCTTATCTCTTAATTATGAATTAATAGATATGCGAATGGATTTCCAATAAAAAATTATAAAGACCATGATGAAAATGTCATTAAACAAATAAAAAGGTTTTAAAACATTTCAATTTTCAATACTATCAAATTTTCAAAAGCCAAATTCCAAGAAACATTTGGGAGCCTTTTATGGATCAATAGATATGCAAATGGATTTCCAATAAAAAATTATAACCACCATGATGAAAATATTATTAAACAAATAAAAAAGATTCGAAGCATTTTAATTTTCAATACCGTCAAAGTTCCAAAAGCAAAATCCCATGAAACATTTGGAAGCCTTAAGTAACTTAAAATTTAAAATCCATCACATTTTTTAATAAAGTGTGATGAATTTTGTTTGTATGCATTTAAAACTCAGGTTTTTGAACTAAAGTGGGTTTATTTTAAAAAACCACTGGTTTGAGTGGGTAATTCCGGAGCTTCAAATTTTTTTGCAGTTCTAATAATGCTACTATGGTATCAAATATTGTTTTTATAATGTTATGGACTATCAATGGTGCTTTCTTCAGCTATCTATTTATTCTACCTTTTTATTGTTATGAATATAATTTGTTTTTTTTTGGAGACATGCAACATATATTATAAGTGGATACAAAAGGGTTACATCTTCTTAACAAGTTGGTTACAACGAAAAGCCCAACCTTTGAAGATGAGAAAATACAACAAATGGGTCTTTCTCCAAGTGGCAGGATTTCACATCTTTGTGAAAACTAGTAAGTTTAGATTTGATTAGATGAGCTACATCTTGCCTGAACAATCTGATCTCTACTAACATTGCATAAGGATACAATCTTACCAACCTTACGATGTCTTAATGTGAATGCCAAATCCTTGTCAAGCACCAGCCATCGCAAGACCTTGTGTTCAAAGAAATGATCTTGACTCTTAATTACTGTGGTCTTTGCGCAAGCATACAATTTTTTTTTTTAATCTTCTACCCTTCCTAGCAACCTTTGTTTCGCTTGGCCAGTAATTGCAATGTGACTCTGTAATGCTTATTTTGATAATATGTTAAACACGATTGTCATTGTTATGCAAAACTATTAGTGTCCTTTTAGGTATTCTCTCCTTGTGGATTTTGATTTGCCCCTTAAGAGGGACACTTGCAGTGCCATTGCTTTTTGTGAAATCCATGGCATTGCCTTAGGGCATGACGTTCCCTTTTTTGTAAAATCTGTGACACTGCAACTTGTGACTATTGTTTTTGATTTATCCTTTTAGGTCCCTAACTTTTAGGATTATGGCACTATGACACGTCATCCCTATCTTCTAGGTCCCCTATATCGAAAACTTTTCTAATTCATAGGAAATTTTTATTCCACCCTCTTACTCTCACCGTCACTTAGTCTACTAGTTATCTGCATCAAAGTCATTAGAAATTTAGATCTACATTGATCATATGGGACTTATGCCTTGTTTTATATTGCATATTGAGGGTTTGGCATATTAGATTTCATTAGGGCTATACCACTATGAGGATTTTTGAATGAACCCTTTAGCTTCCCATTGCCATTCCTCTCCCTAATCCATTGCCTAAGCTTTCAAAGTTCCATGACATTCCCGATGAGTACTCTTCTAAGTATGTTAATGCCTTCTTGACGACATCTATGAATTGGGAATATGATGATGAATTATTAATATTTGTGCTCGAACTTTGCATAGTGAAGCTCTTATTTGGTTCCAAAACCTCCCTCTTGATTCTCTCATTCATTTCCAGTATCTTGTTGAGGATTAAATTTCTCTCTTTGATGTTGCTAGATCATTCAGCATAGGCATCCAATCCATAACTATTAAATGTGAATCCAAATTTAATTTTGTTTGATGTTGGCCTTGAGACATGAAGTCTATCTAGAAGACCTTAAACCTGAACCTATTTCAAATGACAAGGCTTTGAAAGAATGTCTTAAATCCATGTTGGTACTTGACCCTTCTCCCTTCAAGGATTCTCCTCTCATTACGATCACAACTAGAATGCATAGTAGAGTCTCACATGAAGATGAAAGATATGAGTGATTTCCACGAGCTTATTGTCGTTTGTAAGAAAGAATTTAAGAAAGATAAGAATGGAAAAAAATCTCAAAAAACTTGTGATTTTTCCAATAATTGCAACTTCCAAAAAGCTAAGGGCCATTCCACCAAAGATTGCAAGGCCCAAAAGTATGAAGAAAGCTAAGGAGGGGAAGACTTCTGAAGACACATCTCTTGTTTAACCTTATTGTAAGTTGGATACTTGTAAGGAACCCCTCCACGACCATGAGAAGAAAAAGAAGAAAAATAAAGAGGAGACGCGCCCATTCTTTACCTTCTCGCTCTTCTTATCATGATTATCCTTAGTCGTGCTCTTTTGAGGATGATTCCAAACACAAGGATTTAAAACTTGTTGCTGCTATTATGATGGAAGATGGTCCTAGCTATGATCGTTTTGTCGCTACACATTCAGGACGTACCTTTGACCCCTCTAAAGATGTTTGCAGAGTAGCCTTTTATGGTGAAGCCTAGGTGGAAGCCAGCCCCAAAATTAGAGTTGACTTCTGATAGAGCCTCCCACCACATGCCAGGCTTTGACCATATACTCTGTAGAACATTATTATTTATTTGCTAGAAACTCCCTTTGGTACATGTTGCATCTTTACATGAATTAGAGAACTCTCATTCCCAAGGAGCTAAGTCTCCCTAAAGTGACAATTTTGCAAGCAACTCTCGAATTTTTGCATAGGTCATGTTCCTATTGATGGTTCTCTATTGAGATTTGACATGTCAATGCTCCCATCATCCAAGCCAGGCTCGCTTTTCTGTTTACATCTAGACTTCAATTAAGAAACATGGCATCAAGCATTGTGTTGTGGACAAGGGAACAACTTTGATCATCATGCCCATGCATGTATTCGAGGCTTTCAAAATTAGTCAAAAGAAGCTTTATAAACTCAATGTCAAGCTTCACATTGCATTTAGCATTTTTGATCTTGGTTTAACTTACGTGATCCTTGGCTGGCCCTAGATTGCCGATATGAAGGGTGCTATTATAGTACTTTTTGACTGGCTCAATTTAAACATGAAGGTAACTAAGGTTCATGTCCTTTTGGATGACCCTAATCCTTGGGCTTGGAGTAATACCAGATCTAAAGTTTTAAAACTCTTGATACCTGTACCCAAGAATCAATGTTTGACACTTGCTTCGTTAAGGATATCTCGCTCCTAGGGACTATAAGAAGGCGTTTGATGTCCTAGTGGAAGCCTTCACTATTTTTGCAAGCACCTATGCTGATGCATCCCTCTTTGCTAACATCTTTGATGATTTCTCTTATCTTTATTTGGGATGTGACCTGCTTTAGTTCCAAAGTTTCAAAGATATCGGTTGGGATAGTGAACGCTTCTCTTGAAAATCCACTGTTCAAGAAAGCGAACTTGATTTTTGCCTTATACAACTTGAGGTTTGACACATCTTTGATGAGTAAAAGGTCCATGAAAACTTCATGAAGGTATCTCACAAGGGTTGCCTTGCGTTTCATCACCGACTAGGTTTTGAAATCTCTTTGGTCTCTTTGAGGTACTCTCCCCATAGATGAAGTCTAAGCCTTAAAGCTTGATCTTGAGGAACTCAATCAAGAACTTTGTTTGCCCTTGAGCAGTTTGAAAAGCTTGTCCACCGTTGTTCTTTCAAGATTGTGACAAAATGCTTGTTTTTAGTAATGTACAAAAATAAGGGCAAGTTAGTGACAAAATGGCTTGGCCCTTTCATCATCACTGAGTGCTTAGAAAATGGTGCTTACCAACTTGCTAATTTTGAGGGTGAACCCCTTAGGAACTTGGATAATGGCCTTAAGACTTATTATGCTAATGTCCAGGAAGGAACATATCTAACAATAGTGTGGATCCCTCCCTCGTTATACTATGTCGCTACCATGGATATACTTGAGTATGCGCTCATGTGTAATCATAAATGTGTTGAAAAGACAAAAATACATTCATTTGAAATTGAACTATGCACAACACATATATCAAAGCATAAAAGTCTATATATGTTCAATGTCTTAAAATCATATGGTGCTTTCCTTTTCCTATTGTTACAATTTAGATCATAAATGAACATGAATTGACTGCTATTTCTGGCACACTATTATATGATCTTTGGTCATGTACAATCTTATTGTTTTGCACTATTGTTTCTGGCCTAGCTCGTCTTGGTTATATTTGCTGCTCCTAGTTGGGTCCCTTGGCCTGTGTCGTGCTCTCTCTCCTTGTTACCAAAGAGTCACCCCTCCTAGGTGCATGAAGACACCCTCTCGACGATTAAACTCGGTTTAATCGACTTGTGACAACATGATGGCGCCCGTGTAGGGCCAAACTTTTGTCACAAATGGGTCTTTTATGTATACCCTAGGTACATCATTTGCAAAATTGTAACGTTGGCCCTGTCTTAATCTTATCCATGATGATGCCCATGTTGTGTTCTCCTTAATCACTAGCTAGCTAGGGGCTCCTATCCTACGTGTTGGTTTGCATGGTGGAAATGTCTCATAGATCCATGACAACACCAAAGCTCAATCCCCCGTGCCCTGTAACTGTGATTTGATCAAACTACCTATACTAACCCCCTAGTACTTATTGAGGCCATGCGTATGCACGAGGCTAGTTTGTTCCCACAATAGTCCGGTAAGAGTTCATCGACAAAACATGTGTGCTTTGTATTGTGAACTTGTTTGACTATCAAGGCTGTGATGTTAATCCGAGTGGTGCGACCCCTACCACGGTCTTTCCTATTGCGATACCATTTTTGCTCACTTTGGCCCTTGTACCTACCATGTATTTTGTAGTTGCTAGTACATCATTAGCTTGCACTCTGTCCATTCTTTGGCTCTATGCTATCACACCATATAGACAATACACATCCTCTATGTTGAGGATTGTTTCCAAATCTTTGGCAAGGTTCAATATGTGCATATCACGATCCCATTTCTGTATCAGTCTATCTAGCAAATCCTTGTTGAATTATATTGAGGCCATCACTAGATTCATCAACGGGTTCTCACGAGTATGGGTATGATTCTCCTCCCTACACTTTGTCTGTTCTCTAGGTACTTTGTACGCTGGCTTTTTCTCAGAAACATATTGTACATTGAGGGAAAATGTAATTCTTATTTTGATAATATTTTACATCCAATGATTGTGGTTTGCTTTTTTTTTTGATTTTATAAATTCCCCTTATGGGGTGACCTTCGGCTAAGAAGCCACAAGGAATGGGTATCTCTTTCGTATAATTCACCCAGTTCTTGCACATGGCCTTGTCCGTTGGGGTATGCCACACCCAAAATTGGTTGTGGTAGTTTATGCAATTTCAACATTCAACATTTGTACATTTTTTAGCATATAACTTGTTTGTGGGGGATCTGAACATGAGTCTCCAGTATGAAAGCCTCAATGATTTACCACTTGAGCTTCCCTTTTGAGCATTGATTTGCCTTAATTTTAGGGATTCTCCCCTTACGACTTTTGACTTGCCCCTTAAGGGGGCCATTTGCATCGCTCGTGTGGATTTGCAGGAAATGTGGCATTACCTTAGGGCACGCTGCTCCTTTGAAAATCCACATCACCGCCACTCTTGACCATTCTTTTGGTCATGGAGCATGGTTAACCATCAATTTCCTTGGATTTCTCCTTTTAAGTACCATTTTTTCAAGATTATGATGTGGTGGTGTGCCCATCCCTATATTATATGTCTCCCAAATAGTTTTATCTCGGAAACCCTTCTAAGCACAGACAATTTTTATTATTCCTTTGCTCTCACCATCGCTCTGTCTACTAGGTCTCATTGCTTCCTACAAATATATATATTAGAATTTTTAGATCTACAATGATCATAGGTAACTTTTGTGTTGCTTTGTATGCTTCTCACACTAAACTGCATTTTGACTGAAATTCCTCTTGGCTCCTCTGTATGGTTTGGTCAAGGAGGTTCTAGTCATCGACTTTGGACTGTAAATACATCCTTCCTCCCACATCACTTTCACACAACCCAAAATTCTTAAAAATAGGATTAGGAGTCTTTGGACATGCCTCTTGTGGAGCAGCTATATGAAGGCACCTATTGCTCTATGACTGCAACTTTTGGTCTTTATGAGGTGGAAGTTCTTTATATTGCATAGTTGTATCTTTGCACATTGAGGGCTTCGGTTCATATATTGTCTTTGGCATATTAGATTGCTTTAGAGCTTCCTTTCTGTATTGTAATTATATTGTTTCTTACCGGAATCTGAATAGTGCATTTTCTAATCCTTAATTCATTCAAAATATCAAAATTACAAATGGATCTTGTGGTTGAATGGATGTTATTGCTATCTTGTTATATTGCATGTTTTACTTTCATTTATCATTGTAAGTAGCATAGAATGGCAGACATATTGTTTGTTAGTTGGGTCCACACCCTTACACATCCCAGATCTACCTCTTTTGTTTTGTTTCCAGCCAGATATTTGATCTTCAGTCTATAGTGGTGCAACCTGTCAAAACGGTTCTTAATCACTTTAGGCCGTGTAAAGAGACTTTTTTCTTGTGGTTGAATTGCTGTTATTGCTATTGTTAATAATTTGGCTTGCCAAAGCCAAGTTATTACCCCTATTATTTTAAATTTTCCTACAACGGTCTAACCCCTTTTCAGCTGGTCAATCTGTGGTCTAAAAGCATGAATGTACTTATAGCAAAGGTATTAAGAAAAGTTGGGTGAAGACCTCCAGCACCATATAGAGCATGCAGTCCATTTGAGGGAAAGACACCTACAGCAAGTTCAAAGGCCACATCTCTTGTTCACTTTCATTGGAAGCATGGAGTTAAAAGCAACATCATGCATATGTTTATTTTCTCGGGTTTTTTCCAGTCAAGGGATAGAGGATTTCAAGGGATTTGCAAAAACCTTGAGTACTTTGCAATAAAGCCGAGAAAATTACAAAGGGAAAGGTCTTTCAAAGGGCCGAAGGGTAGGTACCCTTCGGGAAGGTACATTCCAGGAATCTCGAAGGGTATGTACCCCTTTGGGAAGGTTCACACTACCCTTCGGAAAATGACATCTTCAAAGTTCGGAAAGGTCACTTGGCTATCCGAAGGACCAATTGCACAAGTCCGAAGGGCTTTTCTTAAGGAACAGGGGTCACAAGATTTTCGAAGGGCACCTGCCCTTCGGAAGGGTCGTTTCATAAATGGAAGTCTTTGCGACTTGACTGAGACAAGTTGTTCCTTCGAACTTTTTGTTCAAAGGAAAAAGTTGAAGGACAATTTCAAAAGTCCCGAAGGGCACTTGCCCTTCGGGAAAGTCCACTTCAAGGTTGAAAAGGAAAAGTTTTTTTCGAGAATGTCATTTACAATAAACCCGAAGGGCATGTGCCCTTTTGGAGGGTATCCTGGCAAACCGAAGGGAAGTTTTCAAAAGTCCTTAAGGGCACCTATCCTTCGGGAATATATACTTCGGGACAGTTGGAACGATCATTTCAAGCGGGTAAAGAACTCCTTTAAAAACCCTGAAGGGCACTTGCCCTTTGGGAAGATACATTGTGGGAAAATGTAAAGAGACAAAAGGTCTGAAGGATTCCTTCGAACATTTTGTCTGAAGGAATACCTTCGGAAAGTTGCTGCGGAGTTTACAAAAACCAAGGTGCTTGACAATAAATCCGAAAAAATTCAAAGGGGCTGTTCTTTGGCGGGAAAATTATAAAGGACTCTTTCAAAAAGCCCAAAGGGCAACAACCCTTTGGGAAGGTCCATTCAAAAAGCTCGGGAAGGTCCCTTCAAAAAGCCCGAGTGCCCTTCAAAATGCCCGAAGAAATTATAAACAAGGCAAAGGAAAGAAAATAAAGAAGGAATTTCTTTGGACTTTTTGTCCGAAGGATTCCTTCGGGAAAATTCAAATCAAAAAGTCTAAGGAAAAGCCGAAGGAGAAAAGGAAATAAACAAAAGTCCGAAAGAACTCTTTCGGAAGATAAATCCGCGGGAAAATTGCTAAGTAAATCCCAAGACAAATAAGCCCAATATAAAGCATAATACAGTGAAAAGATCCAAAAAGTTTGATTGTGCAAATAAACCTGAAAGAAATAATCGTGAAGAATTTCTAAGAGATTTGACTATGTAGAAAACCAAGGGGAAAATTGCCGAAGAAATACACAGGAAATCCGAGAGAATGAACAATGAAAGGCACAAACTTTTGTCTGGATTAACAAGGAGCACACACAGTCGGAAAAGTGATAAATAGAGAAGTCCAAGATTATAAGGCAGGGAAGCAAGCAAGACAAAGAATATACATGCACAGGAATTAAAAGTTGTAAATGGAAAATGTCAAAAATAGATTCTTATCTATGCAAACGTGTTATTGAACTGGTCAAAACTGCTGTTGATTGTTTCATCGTGCCACATGCTTCTCTCATGCGTCCAAACGTTTCAAACGTTTCAGCAGTTCATGAGGAGTTCATCTACTGGCTTTTTGCGTAACATTTCATACAAAGGAGAAGTTGACTGGTTAGACTTGAGTTCCTTCGCCCACTTCCATGCCATCTTGGTCATGCATGTTTGGAGTTTTCTTGGAGAGTTTTGTTTATTTTAAGAATCATTTTCCAAACTTGGCTCCATTATCTATATTCTATGCCAAAGTTTGGAGAAGCATGTAGATTTTTGTAAAAGGAGAATAATTTTATTGAATATTGAAAGCATTGTAAAAGCGGTGAGGTCTTGAGTTAACTAACCAAGATTGACCTTTTCCCTTTTTTGGACTACACTTCGACTGATTTAGACTATTTTTCAAAGCTTATTTATTGGCTGAATCGAGCCATAGAGAAGGGCCCTGAAGTTTGAAAAAGAAATTGAAAGCTGGACCAGTGATCAATAAGGAGTTAATTTTTTTGAATCTGATTTTTGACAACAACATAGTGTGTATTTGATTGTGCATCAGCATATAAGAGAGAATTTTTCTCCTTTTGCAGGTCCCTTCCTCACCTACCTCTCTCTATCTCACCTTTTTAGCAGGTCATTTGAAGAGGTTTTCAACCCTTCTGAAACACTTTTGCATAGGGACAGAATATAAATTGCATTTTGGTTATATGTGTGCATTGATTTTAGTAACTTCAAAGTATCTAATCAATTCAGGGGTATCAACCCCCCTTAGATTTTCTTTCAAAGTTTTCCCTTACTCTTTTCACCCCAAGAATCACAGTTTCAGGTTTAATTGCAAAATCATAAGGGAACCAGCCCTCTCTGGAGGTTCTTCTCAACATAGAGGCACCCACCCTCTGAGAAGTTCCCATTGTATCAGCTGGAGAGAAGTTTTACTTTGCACATCTTCAAGCAGGGTGCACTCCAGAGTGATAACATCTATCTTGATATATTGCATGTTTTACTTTCGTTTATCATTGCAAGTAGCATAGAATGGTAGACATATTGTTGTTAGTTGGGTCCACACCCTTCCACATCCCAGATCTACCTCTTTTGTTTTGTTTCCAGCCAGATATTTGATCTTCAGTCTATAGTGGTGCAACCTGTCAAAATGGTTCTTAATCACTTTAGGCTGTGTAAAGAGACTTTTTTCTTGTGGTTGAATTGCTGTTATTGCTATCTTGTTATATTGCATGTTTTATTTTCATTTATCATTGCAAATAGCATAGAATGGTAGACATATTGTTGTTAGTTGGGTCCACGCCCTTCCACATCCCAGATCTACCTCTTTTGTTTTGTTTCCAGCCAGATATTTGATCTTCAGTCTATAGTGGTGCAACCTGTCAAAACGGTTCTTAATCACTTTAGGCTGTGTAAAGAGACATTTTTCTTGTGGTTGAATTGCTGTTATTGCTATTGTTAGTAATTTGGCTGTGAAAAGAGACTTTTTTTGATTACTTGCTTTTTAGGATTTCTATAGTTATTGGCATTTTTGCATCTACAGATCCGAGGAGTCATGTCATTTAGGTTTATAATTTCTTCTTAGTTGAGAAGATCTTATTTAATAATTTTTTAGTATTTGTATAATCTATGCATGTTTTATGTTCTGTTTTAATTTGAGGAGATTTCTGTGTTTGTTAAAAGTAAACCCCATTTCTTAAGAACAGTTCTACTGGTTTAATTAAGGTCTGTATGTCTGTTTCTTGGCGGAGAAATCGGTCCCTTTGTGGATGGCCCTGTTAGTTGTTGCCCCTAATCATGCTCTTCAGTCCCATATCTACTTTGGTCATCTGTGAAAATTATTATGATTTCAATTTCAATTTAAAATTTGTATTATTACATCTTGTTTGCAGAAAAAAGTTTAATTTCAAGGCAATGGGACCACCTTAGCACACAAGCACATTAAGAATTTGTTAATAGCTGGGATGAACGGTGAATGCAATCCACTGCTTTGGGCTTCTTGCCCTCTAGCCTCTTACCCATTGGCAAGAAAAGCTTTTGGAGTATATAATGCCTTATATGTCACCATTGTCTCATAATTCTTACCAATGTGGGATTAACCCAATTAAAATTGTATAAAAAATGTTATCGACTATACCAAGAAATGTTACAAAATGAGCATTCCATTGCATGTTAATTTGTTTTTCTCATTACTTGAGTGTGAAAGCAACCATGTTTCCAGAAATAGTTATAAGTAGCAAGGATATCATGCTTTGTTGAGTATTATTTTTTAGATTCCTGATAAATTCTTTTCCTTCTTCTTGTGCATTATGCAGGGACAAATGAAGGAAAAAAGGCATTGTATCACTGTAACTATTGTAACAAGGACATATCTGCAACAATACGCATCAAATGTGCTAAATGCCCTGATTTTGACCTTTGCATTGAGTGCTTTTCCGTAGGTGTTGAGGTCACACCTCACAAGAGCAATCATCCTTACAGAGTTATGGTAGGTGATCAAGATGAGTGAAACCATTCAGTTACTAATTTTATAATGGAGATAATATTTGGCAACCATTCAAAAAGATCAGATAACTAATTTTGGTTATGTAATATGATATTAGTTACACTTGATT
The DNA here is from genome assembly GCA_037957365.1 of Torreya grandis. Taxonomy (NCBI): domain Eukaryota; kingdom Viridiplantae; phylum Streptophyta; class Pinopsida; order Cupressales; family Taxaceae; genus Torreya; species Torreya grandis. The sequence continues at coordinate 5,218,063 of JARHVA010000331.1, forward strand.
GATTAAAGTTTATCATTTGCCATCAATTTTGTGTAGGATGTTCATTAGGTCGGTAACTCACCTTTAGTTACCACCAAACTTAGGTATAGTTATATGTTCACATATATTCTTTTTTTTGGAGGTTCGTTCTTGTGGATTGCTGTTCTGGTTCTTCCTTCTAGCAGAGATGTGCTGTTCTTGGAGTTAGATGTGAGAAGAACTATCTTGTTTTTCTTTTTCCCCTTTGTGCCACACCCCTCTTTTGTCATCCAATTGAATTTGTATTTCAGCCACTGCTTTGTTTTGTCGTTTCATCAGGCCTTGCATTTCTCTTTACCTTTCTCATTTTATTATTCTTTTGATATGGTCCACTCCTCTGTGTGTGGATCTTAACTGTGGTACAATTATCATAGTTAGTTTTCCCTACACGTGGACAACCAAAACACAAATGATGCAAGGAGCTATATGGATGCAAATATTATAAAGTATTTCCTTGGGAGATCTGAATGTCTAGGAGCATGTTGAGGGACCAATGAAAACCTCTAGTTGGCTCCTTTTCTGACAGTCCGTGCCATTGTTCGTGCCATTGTTTTGTAAGTTGTATTGCTATTAACTGAATTGAAAATGGCAATGCCTCACACGACCTCCCCTTTGACATTGACGCTCTGCAATAATCTGTTACACTTAAAACCTTGAATGTTAGCATGGCTTCAATCACAGTCAACCTTAACTTGGAAAGCAGATTTTGAGTCTCGACTCCAGAAACTAACTGCCTCCGTAGGAAGAAACTGGGCTGATTAACTTTCAAGTCAAATTGCAGTTTAAAATGGATTCTTTCTACAATGTTCTGCTCCCCTTGAACAGAAAAATCCTTATCTGCTCTCTCATTCCATATATGAAATGTGAAAAATGTCAGTCATGATGAAGTGTGTATGGTTTCTTGAATGGCGCTAACTTTGTTTTGTTGTGGTTATCTCATCACTGTTGACATGCCACTTGTTGTAGTTACTTGGCTCATATGTGTAATTTGTGTGTAAATTCTGTCGTATCTAAATCTGAATCAACTTTTGACTGGATGATGATCGAACTATTCTTTCTTTATTCATTAGGCAGCAAGTCCAGATTCACATGTGATTGCATACTATGCTCGAATACAAAAAGTAACATTCAGTGTACAGCATGTGAATGCCGTAAAGTATCAAGATCATCAAGTTGTACATCATTTTACATTTGATTTGTAGTTGTCTCATGACTGGTGGGGTCTTATGGCTGAAATGTAGATCCTTAAAAGGGTTTCTACTTTCAAGATTAGTGAGACCATTAACCGTTTTATTTTTGTAAGTAAAAAATGGGGGTTAATCCTGGGTCCTCACCCCTAGAAAAGAAGTTGGGGTTTCAAAATGAAAGGCCAGACAAAATGATTAGAAATTCATCAGCCAAGTGTTCTGAAAGCTATCCGTATAAGCCATGGATGTACTCAGATAACTTACCTCAAATGGAAATCCAATAATATGAACAAAAATAACCGAGATATAATTCGTAGTACTGTCCTCTGACTTCCTCAACATCACATAAGACTGGTCATCTATCACAGTGAAAATCTGAACTGAATTTAATAAGAACATATCACTGGGTGTGTGTGATTGCCTCCGTCTTTGTTATTACTGCTTGCCATAAGGATCAGCATCTTTATTAAAGACATTAAGCAATGGAATAGGGGCGGGTGTGGTGTCCACATTTAAATGCATGCCCCTAGAACTTCCAATTTTCAGAGTTGCCCTTGGATAGGTTGTCAGTGGGTCCAATTAGAATTCTTTTCCATCTCCAGCTTAGAAATTCCTTACTTGATTGCTAGCTCAAGCTGATGGAAGAGTGCTCTGGCCTCCAGGATGTTGTTTATAGCCGTCCCAATGTCTTCAGCGTAACAAATGAGATGTTTACCAAATTGATTCTGATAACGCTTCCTACTCTGGCCATCTGGATTTCCATCAGAATCTGCATCAAAGTTGAGCTTAACCCACTCTTTTCTCTGGAGGCTATATTAACTAGAGGGCATTTACTGTTTAATGCTTGACCATCTTTATCAAGGATATGGAGGAGTTCTCTCTCCCAGTTCTTTAAACGTTTAGAATCCACCTTTGATCTGCCTGACTTCCTGTTTGGCCTAGTCTGAAGAGTATCCTAAAAACCTAAGAAGCCAATTCATTTTGGGTGCGGCTACGCTGGTATGGCGATCTTTCTTCCCTGGATATGTTTTGGGTAAAATATAAATTATAAAAAATATGGCCAAATAAGCAAAATTAACCACATACTATACAAATAGTGGTTGGAATGCCGTAGGATTAGCAAAATGAAGGAGTTTCAGCCCTAAGCTATTGAAAAAATGAAGGTGAGAGAGAAAATGTGCAGTGAGAGGTAAATGTGGTGATGGTGTTGCTTTCTTCTGATAAAATGAGTGTGAAAGTTACTTTTAGGATTCCCCTATACTACATTTTATTGTTAATTGTTTTTGGAAGTCCATATGTAGCTTTTTATCAAGTGAAAACAAATAATAAATAAAAACAGTTTTTTGCTGTGGATACCTGTCAGATACGACCAGGGTACTGCTAGGCAGCTGTGAATATGCCCGGGTTCATCCTGGAATGAATGTGGACATATCTATAGCTGCCCAGCAGTATCCTGGATGTATCCAGTGGTATATTGAACTTGTACCAGTACCGTTTCGGTAATGACAACACTGGTAGCAGTATTAGGTAATGTAGCGGAAAACCCATGACGACTTTGGAGATGACAATAGTGGGCTTTCTTTGTGTATTATTAAAAACCTTTTGTTTCCTTTCCAACAAATGAGGGGAGGATCCAAGCTATAAATCCTTCTTGAGTTTGTCTGAAGAGAAATGCGAGTAATGAGCCTTCAATTCTTGCTCCAGTTTTGGCGAAGAGATCCAAGCCAGCTGGAAAATGGATCAGAACTATGTTCAAATTTGGTGGGTACATATACATTGGTGCAGCAGATGATTAGCTGTCTCTTCTGATTTTCTGCATATTACACAAATGGATGGCCTTAAGACACCCTCCTTTCGTAGGCATCATGTGTGTAGGAACTTCTGATGAGCTGGTAGCCATCAGGTTCTAGATGTTGATCCAGATTGGTTTCTGTAGGAATCCTTCATCAGGTTCTAGATGTTGATCCAGATTTGTTTCTGTAGGAATCCTTCATCAGGTTCTAAATGTCCAAGCAGCTGTAAACATCGTTGTCTGTATAGCTTTCAGATTTTGACTCATTCCATATTAAAGTGTCCTTTTTGATGAATGAAGGAACATGCGAGTATCCAGCGGCTTCCTTAGTTTTTCCAAGATTGGGCAGATGCGGGTTCTCCTGAATTTCTAACTGCGTCCACTCTGTTGTTCCCAAATTCTGATTTGTTGGATGAAGATAATCTTGAGCAGTCACCTTAAACTTCGGCTGAAGTGATGTCATAAGGATATTTGGAGGTTTGTCTTCAGCTAGGGGAATATCTTGCAACCATTTTTCTTCTCACAATTTAATTAAGTTATTGCCCTTTTCCCGACTGCCATTCAAGTCCAGGTTTAATAACTTGGAAGCAATGCCTAATGAAATTCCAAATAGCTGATCCATTTGGAAGGTTGTCCATTTTCCACATTCTTGATCTGGAAGTGTTCTCAATATTTTTACTACAAATGGCTCTGTTCTAAAGTCTATTGTGATCCTCAAAAGGTTTCTAGATCAGCTTAGCTCCCATAGTTCTGTATGCTAGATTCGAAATTCTCAATCCTGCAGTTCCTGAAGTTGATATCCGTGCCACTGCGTAAGAGTTACCTTTCATTTGGGTGACAACTGTTAGAACTTTCCCTAGGACCTTAAGGATAGACATACATGAGATGGATGCAAAAATATCCCTTAGGGGATATTCAATGTTGTTTAGTCTTGGATATATTATAGTTTTCATTGGAATTGATCACTCTTAACAACAAATAGGTGAAACATTATGTACATCATGCTGATCCTGGAGTTTGCTTGTATCTTAGAGCTTCTCCACTAGGTGGGGTTCCAATGAGTTGAGTATCCTCTACAAATTGGAGATCATGTGTGTTAGGAATATTCAATGTCATTGACAGGGCTTTTGATGTGTGAAAATTGAGATTATTTGCCCTAATGCTTCAACAAATAGATTGAATGGGCAGAGGGATAGAGGATTTTCCTCCTTTTTATATTGAAATGAAATGATTTTAATTATGTCCACAAGACCAAATGGTCTATGGGTCCATTGATAACAATGATTCCTCCAGCCGCTTAAATCGTGGGACCGGGGGTATCCTTTAGAAGGCTGCTCCGCCTCTTGCAAATTTGAGATAACAACACTTTTATTCTGATTTCCTCAAATAACTCTACCATGGATCCAACTCTTAATGTTTCATCATATTTGGCTCTGATGTACATGTACATTGGATATTCAAGGATGACATGCTCCTTTGTTTCAACTGCTCTTGTATTGCATAAAACACAAACCCTCTCTTCCCATTGTTCTTTAGGTGTCGTCCATTTGACTATCTCACATCTGAACCTATGGGAGCTAGCCCTTAGTTGAGCAATGGGGATTTTTTCCCTCCAGTTAATTTTAGCTCCCTTATATGTTTTTTCACAATGCTCATAAGTTAGGTTGAACTTTGTAGTATGGTGTTGCCGTTTCCTACTTGCTCTCTTTATCCACATCAATGTTGTAAACTTTTCGTTCAAATAATTTTTAATGTCTGTGTTAAGGTTTGAGCATTTGTTTAGGCTGATATCCCATCTACTCATCCATTTGTGGTTCTATTTCATCCACGTGTTCTTCTGTCTATGCAACTCTTCGTCTCTTCTAGCCCTAGGCCACCTGCTGTGTAACAATATTGTACATGTTTGTCATTAATCTTAGGTGTCTTTTGTCTTATTCTAATAAGTTTAATTTCCGTTCTCGTAGAAACAAGGTCATTTGGAAATTTGAAGTGAACAATCATTTTTTAGCTTATTTATTGTATTGCTTCCTCTTTTCAATTGGGATCGTGAAATGCAACTTTGGCTTGCACCAAACTTGTTAGTTTATTGTCATTCTGAATAATACATCTAGCTTGACATTGGTCTAATATCCCTTCTCTCTTCTTCTCTTCATTATTCTAGCCATACGGCTTGCATAGTCTCGTTCCCATTCAATAATTTGTTCTTGGCTGTTTGTAGGCAGCATATTAGCTATTCTGGAAGGCGTATTAGATGTAGGAGGACTCATACCTATTTTCTGACAATTTTCTGCTGTTTTAGATAGTCATATTCTCCTCTGACTGTACCTTTTCCAAATATCAAGGTGTTTTGGATTCTTCCGTCACTGTTGGCTGTCTTTAGATTGGGAATCAGCTGTTTGGAAGCGTATTGATTTATTTCAGGCAATGCGGGCCATCAGCTGTCTGGCGTTTCAATCAATTCAAGACCTGCATGACAGTTCGGACTTTGTGGAAGTTGAAGATTGAATTTTTTGTCAATTTCTGGATGTTTCTTTTTGCTGCTGGGACTGCGCATCACCTACCTGCTGTGTATCATCATCATATCACCTGTTGCATTTCATCTTCCTGAGGTGTTTCATCATCCAGATGTGTTCGAGGACTGTGTATCATCTGTTTTGACCGTGTTTTGGTGCTATACAACTGCTTTCTGCCAGATAGAGCTGCGCTTGGACTGTTTGACCTGCCAAAATTCTGATAGTGACCTGCATAGAAGCTTGTGGAGCAGGGCGTAGACCCTGATATTTAACAACGTATTCCTTGACTTTGAAGTTAGCTTCTTTCCATACAAAACAATTGCCACGTGGAGGTTGGAATATTTGATCTCTTTTAAGGAGGCCGTATCATTTATTCCAATATTGGATTTTCCTTTCTGCATATATGCCAAGATGGAGGAGAATTAGAGGTTTTTTTTAATTAAAAAAACAAATTTCATTTTTTAAGTGTTTTCTTTCAAATTTTGAAGCATATTGATTGCCTTGAGCAAGCTACTCTATGCAAATTTGACAAAAAACAATCAAATTTGCAAATAAAGGAGAAATAAGGAGAGTTACTCTTTTATCCATTTGTTTGTGTCGAAAAATGTAAATTTGGAAATCAAGAAAAAATTGAGTATATTGTTAAGTATGAGGTTTTCTTGTTATGCTGGGGTTAATGACTGGGCGAATCTTTTTCACGTGCCATCTAGATAACACATACCACTCTGATCTCACATTCCTTAACACCTCTTTCATGTATTGCCGAGTATAAAGAAAGGCCTAGCTTCTTCCATGTATCAACGTATATAGGAAGCGCAGGTATAATAAAGAGAGGTTTGATATATTGGTTTTGTTGTATATAGAAAATGAGACCATTTGGAGTGATAGGGAACCAATTTGGAGGTTTCAGAAACTCAAAACTCAAACAATGCATTCAATCAAATCAATTGTTGGCACAACATTGACTGACAAAGACAAATGGTTAGAATGGTCCCGGCAAGTGGAGAACACACTCATCTTCAATGATCTATGGTTCGATATTTACGACGAAGATACACAATGGATTGAGCCAATAGGGAATGCAAAAGATATTTAGACATGGAGACAAAAACAAAAACTCATTAGCCTTGACGAGGGCCTTAGTCGACGGAGATGTGTTTCGTCATATTCAGGGGTGTAGCACTCCATGGAAAGCATTTTACAAATTGAAAGAACTATATGATTCCCACTCAGAGTTGGAATTCATTTAGTTGCAGTTGATATTGTTCAACTTCGAGTTGAAAGATGGTGATGTGATGAGATTGGCTTCAGAAATACGTGCAATCAAGCATGATGTGGGTGCCATGGGTGTCAAAATCAACATCTATATGACCGCATTCATAAAAGCTTTTCTTCCCAACTATTCAACCTATTTGGAGTTCCTACAAGCAAGCGATTAGTTGAAGACTCACATTTGATCAATTGGTTGAAAAGATGGCAGAAAGAGAAAATGCCTTTGAAAGAAAAACTGAGTTCACATGAGAAATTGTGTGCTATGTAAAGGGCGATTCTTCCAAAATATTTAATAAAGCCATGTTTTCCAAAAGTGATGGTAATGATAAATACGTGAAGAGAAACAAAGAAAAAGATGGAAAAAATGACAATCAAGGTGGTCAAAATAAAAAACAAACTAACAAGCAACACCTCTATTGTGAATGGTGTGATAGAAAAGGAAGCCATGAAACCCACCAATATAGGACTTCATGAGAGAAAATTGAAACATATTGTAAGAAAAAAGAGGAAAATTCAAAGAAACAAACAAAAGAGTCAAACTCTGCTCAATTCATCAGTGAATGTGTGCTTTTCAGTTCAGATGATGAAACAATGTGTTAGTCAATTCATCATGGTTAAATTGTTGGGTTCTTAATATTGGTGCCACCATACATATGACTTTCCGAAAAGGCTTCTTTGAGGAGTTTTATGAAGAAAGTTGTGGTTGGGTATTCCTTGCATATAGATCAAGTCTGTAACCACAAGAAAGAGGTACAATCCCACTCAAGTGTCTAGGGCTTCCATATTTCAAACTCCTAAATGTTCTATACCTTCCTCAATTGAATAGAAACTTGTCTCTTGTGATCTTTCTGCAACAAGGCCATTCCGTTGTGTTGCATATTGGTGACATCACTATTAGAAGAAAATGTGACAATCCAGTCGTCTTGACTGGATATGAGAAAGGAAAATTGTTCAAATACAGGGGTAAACCATCAGTTTCAAAGGATTATGTTCATCTTGTTGAAAACGAAATATGTCCAAACATGTGGCATGCGAGATTTGAGCATTACTTCACTATAACAACATTCGTGTGTTGCAAAGGAGTAGTGTTGCTGGGTTGCCTACCTTGCCCACAAAATTTGACAAAAAGTGTGAAGCCTATGTTTTGGCCAAACATGCAATAAATTGTTTCTAAAGTCACAGTGGAAAGCCGACATAAAGTTGCAACTAGTTCACTCAGACTTGTGTTCTCTGTAATTTCTCTCAGCTGGTGGTCAGAAGTATTTCGTGTTGTTCATTGATCACTACAACGAAATGACTTGGATATACATTCTCAAGTAGAAATTAGAAGCATTCAAGGCATTCAAAAAAGTTTCGAATGATGATTGAAAATGAAGCTTAAATCTGCATCAAAACACTCAGGATTGATAATGGTATTGAATACATTTCAAATAAGTTTGAATCCTATCTTGAGCAAAATGAGATCAAACATCATCTCACAGTTTCTCACACTCCACAACAAAATGGAGTTGTAGAGAGGATGAATGGGACCATGATGAATATGGTTCATGCTATGTTGTACTTCAAAAGGGTAGATCTGCACCTCTGGGCCGAAGCGATTAAAACAATAGTATATCTCCGCAATAGATCACTATCAACAACCATTACTTCAAGACTGTATGAGATGTGGCATGGTTATCTTCCTTCAGTGCTGGATCCACTTGTTACACATTGATTCCAAAAGTGAAGAGGAATAAGCTGGACCATAGGAGTCACAAATGCATCCATTTTGGATACCCTGAATCCTCCAAGGCATACAAATTATATAATGAGAAAAAGTTGTTTCTTGTCACAAGGGAAGTTGTCTTTTGTGAAATTGCAAAGGACAAAGAAAATGTTGATCGACAATTGAGTCGATTTGATAAATATGCAAAGGTTGATGTCTACAAGGAGAGTGATTTGAATGTTCCAAACAGTGAGTGGGGGACATACAACTAGGAATCAATTTATTCTTTATTGTCTTTTATACATGAGAGTGAAACTCCTTTTGAAGGAGAAAGTGCAACTTCATTAGACAATTAACAGGGCCTAGAAGAACCGAGTATAGAAAGTGAAGGAACTTCAGAAGATGAATTTGAAGCGCACCCAAACTACAGAAAAAGATGCCTAAGTGGGCCACTCAGACATTGAACAATGTCATACTTGATGATGTTGGGAAAACAGACATTAGAAGTGCACATGCAACCGCATCACAATCAAACAAGTTCCTTGAAGAAATTCAAGATAAGATTGAAAAGCTCATCTTGAATGATTCTACAGAAGAAGTCAATGTTGCATTTGATTCAGAACCGTCTTTCAAACAAGTTGAGAAGCTTGAACTTTGGAGAAAATCAAACCAATTGGCTGCAAGTAGGTCTATCGCAACAAATACACGATCGTCGGCTCATTTGACAAGTATAAAGCTAGGCTTGTTACAAAGGGATATACTCAAAAGGAAGGAATTGACTACAACGAAACCTTTGCACCTACAACAAAATGGACTACCATTCAAACCATGTTGGTTTTGACAGCTCACAATGGATGAAAAGTTCACCAAATGGACGTCAAAATTGCATATTTGAATGGTGATCTTAAGGGAACATTGTACATGACATAACCCAAAGTTGTTTGCAGTAAAGGGCCAAGAGCACAAGGTGTGCAAACTTGAAAAATCGTTGTATGGTTTGAAACAAGCCCCTCGAGCACAGTACGACAAACTAGCTGAGCATCTCATAAACATGAATGTCAAGCATTTTGAGTTTGAAGATGAAACTCTTTTCATTTAAAAAATTGTATTTGTGGTGGTGTATGTTGATGATTTGCTCATCATAGGGAACAATGAATGATACACTCGAAGTTCAAATCAGAGGTGATGAAAATCTTTGAAATGACTGATCTGGGTTATCTTTATTACTATTTGGGTATTGAAGTAATTCAAAAACCAATGTATATCTTCATCACACAACGAAATTACATTGGTGACATTCTGAGCAAGTTCGAAATGGAAGATTGTAAGCCTCTTAGCACGTCCATTGAACATAATTTAAAATTGACATCACCGGACCAAATATATCCTTTGCTGTTGTTCTTTCAAGATGCATGCAACAACCTAGAGACAGTCATTGGGTAGCAACAAAAAGAGTCTTTTGATATTTCAAAGGAACACATAATGTTTGGCTCAAATACTCCAAGGTAGGAGACTTCAAACTGGTTGGTTATTCAGATTCCAACTATGTTGGTGATCATGAAGATGAGAAATCCACCATGGGTTTTATGATGAACTTGGGAGCAACATTTGTCAGTTGAAAATCCAAGAAGCAATTAGTGTCGACAATTTCTTCAACAGAAGTAGAGTATATGGCTTCTTCAAAGGCAATTAGAGAGATTTTGTGGCTCATAAGGGTTTTTTCAAATTTGTAGGAACAAGTTTTGTCAACACCTCTCATTGTTGACAATATTTTTGCAATACAAAATGGCAAAAAATCTAGTCTTTCACGACCGAACCAAGCATATCAATACCAAATTTCATTTGATTCGACACTATGTGAAAGATGGTGGTATCAAGTTGCAACATTGCCATACAACAGAGCAACCAACGAACACCTTGACAAAAATGTTTGGATGAGAAAAATTTGAAAAGTTCTGAGGATTGCTTGGTCTGACAATGATCCTTGCAGATTAGGGAGGATGTAACAATATTTTACATATTTGTTATCAATCCTAGGTGTCTTAGGTAGCTTTTGTCTTATTCTAAGAAGTTTAATTTCCATTCCCGTAGGAATAATAAGGGTCATTTGGAAATGTGAAGTGAACAACCATTTCTTGGCTTATTTATTGTATTGCTTCCTCTTTTCAATCTGAATCGTGAAATGCAATTTTGGCTTGCACCAAACTTGTTAGTTAATTGTCATTCTGAATAATACATTTGGCCTGACATGCTAGTCTTCTAGCCCTCTAACGGGAAAGTTCCTGTTTTGGCAAGGATAATTGCATTGCGAATTGAAGCCTTAAATCTTAAATTGTTTGTGATTAGGTGCTTTTTGGATCCTTTCTATTTGCCTTGTTTTCAAACTTGCCATTCCACTGGCGCATACTTCGCAGACATATAATACCAATGGTGTGACAAGTAACCCAAAGAGGACCGTGGTGGCCTTTCAATCCCATAACTCAACATTCTTGCACCTTTTTTGAAGTGCATAGAGCTCTCCAACCTCCTTGTATTCTTTTCATTCTACATGTATGCCAACTGAACTTATTGTGAAAGTCAAGGCCGTGATACTTGTATTCTGACACCACTTCAAGAGACTCTCTTGCAGACTAAAATTTGAGATGTTGCTTCTTCCTTTGCACTGATAAAATCATAATTTTGGTTCTGCCAATTTTCACCGCCATCTCTACCTCTTTATAAAAGAGCTCTAGAGCCTGTAGGTGGCCTCATAGACCTTGATTTGCCTCTGCCATTAGAATTAGGTCATCGGCATAAAGCAGTAGTTTCATTGCATATTTGGCCAAGTGGACCCTTTCCCCTCCAAATTTTGCTCATCCAATATTCTAGCTTGTCAATGTATAGCTGAAAGAAAGTTGGGGATAGAGGGCAGCGTTGGTTGATGCCTATATCACTCTTGAAACACTTAGATAACCTTGCCTGCATTTTGATTTTAGCCTTGACTTATACAATTTGTGAATTACTGCCTAGTAGTGTGTTGGGAGCCCTAGTTCCTCCATTCTGCTCCATAAGTTGTTCCTTGGAACTGTGTCGAATGCCTTTTGGAAGTCTACGAAACAACAATATACATCCCCTTTTTATCCCAATCTCTCTCAACTGTGTCTAAGTGTGACACAATGGTCGATAGTTGAGTGTTTTGGGTCTATAACCTGCTTGCCCCATTGCTCTCTTTTTTTTTTCCTCCACCCAACTGCCAATCTTACATTTTATCATACTCCCAAACAACTTTGCAAAATGAGGATTGACCATGATGGTTAAATAATTTGAGGGTTTATTTGTATCTTTGATTTTAAACGAAGGAATGGTTAGGCTGGTTGTCCACTTTGTTGGGAAGCCATTTTGGATGATCTCATCGAAAATTTCTTTGATTTGAGGTGGTAGGATATCTGCTCCCCATTTCAGATGTTCTACTTGAAGGTCGTCTATGTCTCGAGCTTTACCTATTGCTAGTTTTTAAATATCTTGTATGATGTCTTCAATTGTGAAAAGTTTTTCATTAACAATGATTGTGGGAGGTGCATCGTGTTCATTTTCACGCTCATACATTTGCTTTGAATACTCCAACGACTTGTTGTTTTGTTGTTGGTTCTTGTTTCCCCAAGTAAAACAACTCCTTCCTAGTTCTTGTATATTCTTTTTTTTGCCCTCCCTAGTTGGTCTGATATTTTTATGTTTGCCTTTGTTCTACCTACTGGTTCCTTTAGCAATCTCTACACTACCTTGCATGCTTCATTGTACCACGGGTTTGTTGGGAAGCTATTTCTTTCCTTATTTTTAGGTTTAGCTCTCTTGCATGTGCTTAGGGCTTCTTGAGTGGTGTGCATAAACCTCTCGCTCTTACTTTAATCTATACCAACGTTAGGTGCTTCCTTACTTTCCCCTTTCTGCAGCTTGCTATTCAACGCCAACCTAAAGGTTTGTTGATTCTCCTTTGTGAAGAGGATCCTTCCTTTGAATGATGCTTTATTTTGGTTGACCCCAGTGTGCTCATCACGCTGCTTGTCTCCTTATAATTGAAGTTTTATAAAAATTGGGCTGTGATCTGATTTAAGTTACACGAGAGAATCTTCTACTTCTATTTCTTCTATTCTAGCCTCTAGGTTTAAAATTTTGTGAACATATAATGTAGTGGATTATGCTTTGCCCATTGTAAGTCTTGCACGTATAAATTCCTGATTTTCCCATTTACTCATACCATTACATATTATCAAGCTGTATATTCAGCATAAACCTAATAACTCTTCTTCAATGTTCGTGATTGCCACATGCTCATCATCTAAAGCCTTGGTCGATTGTTGATTGTCTTCTTCTGCCAACCAAAGAGAATTCATATCTAGATCCTTGTTACTTCTTTGAATGTTGGCTTGTTTGTTTGCTGTCCTTGCATTAAAATTTCCTATTGACAAAATCTCCCTGATCTTATTGTGGACTGAAATGTCCCCTTTCAGGGACGAGTATGGGTCTTCCCAATCTAGATCGCACTTATGAAATTTGGAGTTGTTGAGCACAAATCAGCATGCAACTATGCTAATATTTGTGTCATTTTCTATGACTCGTATCCAAATGAACTGCTTATTTTCATCTTGTTTTTTTTTTCAGATAATTCTGCCCCATGATTCATTTTCTATTGAATGAAGTTGTAAGAATTATATTGAAGTGGCTGATTGAATAGATAGACAAAATACTACCAACTAGGAGGCAAACTAGTCAACTCAACAACCCATGTGTTAAACATAGCACAAGCAGCCGCAGAACTAGAATATAACAATTAGCCCATATTAGGCTTTAAAGATTGACTTTGTCTATAGGTTAATACTCTAAATAATCTAATATCCATTATTTCTTAATTATTCTAGTACCCTCCCTTAATGACTAAACGGAGTGCAAACCAAATGATTTAGTCATTACTACAATAATTTTATTAAGTTTAGACATGAACTTAAGCAAAATTCAATTTTACCACTAGTGCAACAAATGCCATCAAGTGTTTGCATGGTCGCCAATCCATCTCATCGGAGTACATGGGTTATTAGCCACTGCAACTGCCGAGTAACATAGGAAGTGGTGTTGAACACTGGGTGCACTGGATTCTCTTTATTGTATCTTGGTGTTGTCTTGTCTTGAATGTATCACCCATTTTTTGTTAAAGTGATCAATTCCAACAAAAACTATAATATATCCAAGACTAAACAACATGGAATATCCCCTAAGGGATATTCTTGTGTCGATCTCTTGTATGTTTGATGATTAATACTTTCCACCTTTGAAGAATTTTGAGACATACATTGCATACAAAACGATTGTGCCCTATTTGGATGCCCCTATCACCTACACCATTCTTCGTGGAAGCCTTGCATTTGAATTTGACTGTGGCCTCTGTAAGTGTGAACGACTTAACTACCAATGAAACAATAGTAAGAGCAAATTTTACCTGCTCGTTACCTTGCCCCATTTGCCTTTATGATCTTGTAGATCGACCTTCCATTGACTTAGGTAATTCACCTTCTTGAAGATCCTTCAGGGTGGTGTGGTACCACTTAGATCTTTTGTGTTGGCCCTCATGATCTTGCTTTGAAGAATGAAAAACACTCTCTTCTCTACCAGATCCCTCCTTGGAATTTGACTCAAATGTTTTCAAGTCTGAGCCTTGTACAATTTTAACATTAGAACTTGTCCTAGAAATATCATCAGCAGGTATCAATACAACATTATTTTTAGATTTACCATTATCAGAAAAGAATGGTATTTTCTCATCTATAACATCTCTACTTACCTCAATTCTGTTTGTAGAGACATCTAATATTTTGTATGCTTTAAACTGCTCGTTACAATGAACAAATATATATGTTTCGCTGAATGCAAAAGTAATATAACTGAAAATATGAAAGTCACCTACATTAGGTGCTTTTCCTGACCATGCTTCTTCAGGAGCAACATTCTACAAGGCTTTACGAGGACTTCCATTAAGGATGTGAACACTTGTATTCACAATGTTTGCCTATTACCAAAAAGGCATATTCCGGCTCTTCACCATGCACTGTGCCATCTCCATAATTGCCCTGTTCGTCCTTTCCATGACTTCATTTTGTTGTGTAGTTAACGGAGTAGTATACTATGCGTGTATACCTACTTTTGTGCAGAATTCTTTAAATTTGTTTAGAGATGAACACATCTCCATTATCTGATTTGCGAGCTTTGACTTGTCTAACTGTTTGTTTCTCTACAGAAGCTTTACATAAAAACAATTTTAGAGAAACAATCTGATTTTCTATTCAAAAAATAAACCCCTTTGGTAGTTTGTCTTCAGCTAGGGTCATATTGTGCAACCATTTTTCTTCTCAAAATTTAAGTTTTTGCCCTTTACCTGACTAGCATTTAAGTCCATGTTTAATAACTTGGAAGCAATGCATAATGAAATTCCAAATAGCCGATCCATTCACCATGTTAGTCTTACTTATTAGTACATTTAAATACTAATAATCGAGGTGACCATACCTCTCATGTCAAAGTGCGCTAGTGCTTTCAACTGCTGCTAGCAAATGTTATTTTTCTGTTTTGGGATCAACCAATTTATGCAACCGCTTTTTACCAATTTATGCAACCGCTTTTTACCATGAAGATTAGTGACCATACATTTGCTTTCTTGAAAACTTACACAAAGATTATGATTTGCAGTTATCTCACTTATAGATAGAAGATTTTTGTTCACATTTGGCACATACCGAATATTCTTGAAAGTCTAATTAACGGAATTGTTCAAAGTTACACAAACATCTCCACATCACCTAACAAAGTGAGTCCAACCATCACCCAAGAAAACATTCATTACTACTATTGTCTTCAATGAAATTAATGTAATAGTCTTTGTGACACAAATAGTGTTGGGATGCCCCTGAGTCAAAGTACGTTGTTCTAGACTCTGCTGATTATGAGATGCCACAAATGCAAAATCACTTGTTGCCCCTTGTTCACTTTCTTCAGCAACATTTGCATATCATGATTGCCTTTGACCATTTGCTAGCTCATATGGTCTCGTCTGACATTCTCTCTTAAAATGTCCTGGCTTCTTTCAATAATGACATTTCCATTGTGACTTATTACCACTTTTGAAAGCCTCTATCATATGAAACATTGCTAGCACTGTACTGTCTACGTCTACCCTTGAACCAATGTACATTGAATGCACTCTTAGGTGATTTCAAAGTTGTTGCTTCTGCACGATCTCGTCTCTGTTCTGCCTACAAGAATTGTTGACAACTTCTTGAAATCAAGTGTTTGTGTTTTTGCAATCAGATGCTGCAATTACACAAATGAGTCAAAAGACAAAGGTAAGCTATGGAATGGTATGGTTAGATTGATGCCAATCGTTCATTGAGATCCTTCAAACGTAATAGGTACTTTGAATAGAACCACCTTCCTGTAGCTTAGTGGATTTTTTTTTTCCAATTACAAAGCCCTTCTAGTTTCTGATGCTTGATATTTAGTAGTCAAATATTTTGACAATTTAGATGCTACAATAGCATTTCTAACCTCTGGGACTAAGTTATTGGCAACTGATACTTTTAGCAACATTTATTGTACCTGTCTTTTATTCCAGTCTTT
Organism: Torreya grandis; assembly: GCA_037957365.1. Classification (NCBI taxonomy): domain Eukaryota; kingdom Viridiplantae; phylum Streptophyta; class Pinopsida; order Cupressales; family Taxaceae; genus Torreya; species Torreya grandis. The sequence continues at coordinate 5,234,191 of JARHVA010000331.1, forward strand.
AACATTATTTGCAGGTCTTTGTTCTTTACCTAGCACAATTTGGTCAGTATTTCTATAGTCACACACAGTAAGTATTTTGTGACACTAAATACTGTAATTTTTACTTGTTATCTTTTGTGAATCAGGTAATAAAAGATGTTGTATACCTGCCATTTTGACTTTACAACTACACTACTTGAACCAGTAAAACAATTAAATCAGAAAATTAATGACTTCTCAGACCAAACTACCACCCAAATTGGCTTTGTTTACTCAATACAAACAAACTGGCAATTTTTTAGGTGAAAAGATCCACCCGATCAGGAGCTACAGAATAAATTCCGTCCCTAGCTACATTTAAGGCAATTATTTAAAAATTTACTTGATTACTAACTTTTATGACTACAAACATTAATTTAGACTTCTTATTAAAACCCAAGGTTTGCTTCTCACACATGCTTCATATGGCATTGTATGGCTTTCACCAAGAAATGCATTTCATCTTATTGCTGTGGTGCTCTTATCTGATCAGTGCCCTCTCAGTTTGCACACCCAGATCCTACACTCCCATTCTTCTTTCTGAAGCCATGACTAGGAAAAATGAAGTGGCACTTGGGAGGAAAGAGAAAAGCCACACTTCAGTATTCATGGCCAGCCAGAAGTCATTTCAGTGCCCAGCCAATGCAAAACCAATCTTCGAAATGCCATGCTTCAGAAAATATCTCTCAGCACGCCGCACACCCATGATGAGACCATTCCATGTCTCTCTGCATATTTTCTTCCCACGCCACTCAGCCTCACGCCCTTTGGCTTTGTTTTCAGCCCAGGTCCTAGAATAGAAAAAATAGCCAATATTAGGTTTGAAGATTGACTTAGTCTATAGGCTAATACTCTAAATAATCTAATACCCATTATTGCTTAATAATTCTTATAGCCTCAACTCTCTAGAACTCTTTAAAAAACCAGTTGGGCTGCCATTGACTACAATTGAAAATTTAGGGGAGCTGTAACAGCTGCGTATTGAGCTTCTCCACCCTTGACTAAAGCCAAATTCACTTATCTTGTCTTGTCACAGGCCGCCTTCATGTCGAATGTGATGAACATCACCGACTTCTTACCTGCTTCGAGGAAATGGAGAGTTCCACGTTTCAATATGATTCCATCAAGAATCTGATTCTAAAACTAACCCGGGGAGAAGTGTCTTCAGTCTATTTGCAATGATCTTGGAGTTGGAAAGGATTTTGTAGGCCATGTTACAAAGGCTGATTGTTGAAGGAAGTATTTACCAAAATCTTATTTCTTATAATTCTTAGACAGTGAAAGCCTTTATGTCTTTAAGTATTATGCTCCTTGTTTCTTGGGAATGAGAGCTATAGAAGTTGTGTGTAATTACTTAAAGAGTAAGGACTTGGCTCTTGATTCTCCCACTGCCGGCAATACATCCTCTTTGATGTCCCAGTATTCATCTTTGAAAGTCATCTAGACTGAGTGATTTGACCTTTCAGAATGAGAAAACCACATTGCTCACGTCCTGTACAGATACTGGATTCGCTAAGAAATGATTCTTGTCTGGACCGACGAGTGAACGTATATTTTCTGGGAGAGCTTTTTTGGCGTCCTTGTTTCTTACTTCTGAGTCTCTTAACATTTCTTGGAAATATATAGTGACTTCATATTTGATCCCATCAACTTCTGTTAGTTTTTGCGCTTATGGAGTAATGATTTTTGAGTTTCTCTTATTCTGCCTATAAATCTTTTATGTTGAGGTGGTAAATTGCGGTATGATCACCCTTCTTCAACCAGGTTTGTCTTAGATTTACTCTGGAGCAATTCCTCTATTTTGAGTGCACGACGAAGTTCCTAAACAGCTTCGTTTTCTGGGCTGTTGAGTTCCACTATTAATCCACTAGACTGAATATTATCTTGTATCCGTTGAATTTTATTTTCCAATTCTGACTTCTTTTGGGATGGGTTTCCAAATTTATCCTTATTTTATTTCTTTATCTGGTTTTTACATTACAAAGTTTTTGTGCAAGACACATATTCTAGTTCCTTGTATTCGCTGCTCCTGAATGCACTCTTTAAAGGCAGGGTCCATGTTCCACATAAGTTTTAATTTGAAGGGGCTATTGTTTGGCTTGATATCCATGATAATTTGTAGGCATATAGGCCAGCGATCTGAGCCACTAATGCATATGGGTGGAAGATTTGAGTCTATGATCTTTCTTAAACCAACCAGTGCATTCTAAGAACATCTCCAGATTTTCTGCTAAGAAGTTTCTACCTAGTCTACATTTATTCCAAGTGAATTGAAAATTTGAACTCAATGTCAGTGAGGCTCAAGTTAGAAACAAATTCATTAATTTCAAGCATGGGCTGAGACAGGCCTCTACCAGAAGAATTGCTGATTTCCTTCCGGTAAAAGCTTCCTATTGCCTCGAAGTATCTGCCAGCAGCTTACTTATTTTTGATAGCTGAGGTTCCATGGATGTTATTTATGACTATTGTTTTTGTGTCCCAGTTCTGACTTTGGTCTATGATTTTGTTGGAGAGATTTAACCGGCTCCATACAGTGATCAAACTGCTTGAGGTGCCTGCTGCTTCCACCATCTCAAAATGAGCTAATTTCCAAGTTTTCCTTAAATTGGCTTCCAAAAGATGTACCGGTCTTAGTTTCCTGTAACATGATAATATCTGTCTTATGAAATGAAATCAAGGCCTTTATGAGCCTTATTTGCATCGGAATTTTTATTCCTGATATTCCATAAGATGACCTTTATGACCACCTGCTTCTGGTGGTGGGCTTATCCCCACCCTTCTGATGAGAGGTCATATCCTGACTAGCTGATTCCATGTCTGGATCTAAATTCTACTTGTTTGATTGCTTCTGGGCTGGTTTAACTAGTAAATCTTTAATTTTCTATTGAGTGCCATTTTCAATATTCAATTGTGTTTCCTTATTTCTAATTTCTACCCTAGGCGGACTACCTGAGCCATCTTGTCTTTTTTTGCCAATACCAACTATTCTTTTCTCCTTTTCTGGGCTCTTAGACTGTCTGATTTTGTTTGCCTTTGCTAATTGTTTGAATCTGGCCATGTCTTGGGATCCTTGTTTTGATGACTGATACCCCAAAGTGTTTGGAATGAAAGTTCGCTTCATCCGATTCTTCCAAATTCTCAGTTGGTCTCTAAAAGTGATCATATTCTATTGCCCCAATTCATTTGGAGACGAGGAAATGGTCTGTATGATCGTCTTGTCTTTGTCTTTTTTCTGGAGATTACCCTATTTCAGCTAATCTAGGCACTCTGCTCATTTCCTGCTCTGAAGCTGAATTGTTTGTTTCTGATTTATATGCCATTTGATATGATCTTGCGGCTTTGGTTGCTGAAATTTTCTCATTGCATTCGTAACATGCTGAGCGTTCAAGTTCCTGTTGCGACTTTTGTTGATTGGCCTCCATTGGCAACTAGCTATTTTTCATGGCTTTGGAATCCGCCCTAATTAGTATTGTCCTGCTGGTTTTCATGGTCTATGGTTTGGAGTCTGGACCCATGTTTTGGTTTCTGGTCTAAGAGTTAATGCCTTTGGGAGTGGTTGGGTGTGATCCACTAGAAGACAGATTCTGGCATAGAATGCCATATTTCGCTTTGGCATCTCTTCTGCTTTCTGACATAATTCTCTAATATTGTTACCTATACAGGGTGTCCAACATTTCAGCGGAGGCCAAATAATCTAAACCCAAATCAGAACTTTGCATAGTGGTCCTGTGGCTGGGTTGAAATTCTGTCGAGTGCCTTATATGTGTAAACCAGTCCTTTCGATCAACAATGGCCCTCCTAAATTGATACATTCCCTTTCTTCTTCTGACGAGAAGACAATGAGGAAGAGTCCCTTCAGTAGAAAGCTCATTAACTATTCTCCTGTCAACTTTTATCTGGTTGCTATCCAATTTCAAATCTTTGAAAACCATGGCCAATATCCATTAAATTCACATATAAGTCCTCTCTTTTGCAGGATTTTGATGTCATCTTCCAAAAAATTGTCTTCCAGAAGAATTTCTGGAGCCCTCTGCTGGCATATGAAGAGTTGCAAGGGAGAGATTTGTCATTTACCGGTTTGAAATTGTCCCCCATAATGGTCTGCCCCTGATCCTCTGAGGCCTGCCTTCTTGTCGGATTTTCCATTGATCTTGGAAGTCATGGATCACTTGCTCTTCTTTAAAAATTGCTCAACTCCACCATTATTTATTTTTTAATTGACTATTCTTTTTTACTTTTTATGAGAGGTTGAATGTGCGGAGTTGTGTTACTAAAATAAGTTAAAAAGGTGAACAAAAATAAGAACAAGATTGGCCAGAAATGTATACCCAAGCTTCAAAACATCCATGAAATCCCACACAAGAAACATTTGCATATATATTAGTTTGTTGCAGGACAATATCATATATGTAAGTATGATTCTTTGACCCTACTGGTTGACTACCTCCTTTTTCGCTGCTTGTCCTTGGCACACATTTAGGATCAATGTCTCCATTGTCCTTCAAGCATGCAGGAATATTTTGTAATCCATAGAGTTAAAGGTCACATTGACCAGACATCGGTCTTCCCTAAAGTGGGTCACAATCAATTCCATGAGACCTAGGATATAGTGTTTTGAAATGCGCAATTTGGATTGTTTTTGTGTAAAGGAATTTTTGGTATTTCTTTAGCTCATCTTTTCGGTATATCTCACAAATCATGTCAACATTATGTTTTGGTGCTTAAATTCTAAATATCAGCATGTCTGCATGAAGATGGTACTAGAATCTTCGTGCAAGGACAAACAAAATTTCTGTTTTCTGTTTTAAGGGATGTTATATTGACTCTTTCATCTCATTGTTGCATAGGACAATCTGTCTTTTCCCCTCTTTCACCCGGACTGGAATGCGGATGAAGAGATGTTGCTCTTAGAGGTATGATAATGTCAAGGTTTCTGTTACTTTACATATTGTCATCTTACTTTTCAGCACATTTTAATACTCTGCTAGTATTTGTATTCCCTGTTTCATTTTTGAGAGTTTTATTTCTTAAAACACTTACTTATCTGCATATCTGCAGGGAGTAGAAATGTATGGATTAGGAAACTGGGGAGTAGTTGCAGAGCATGTTGGAACAAAGACAAAAGTTCAATGCTTTGACCATTATATGAAGGCATACATCAATTCTCCTTGTTACCCCTTCCCTGTATGGTGCTTCCTTTGCTTTTCCTTTCTTATTACCTTTTTCCCAATGCACGTAAACTTTTATATATGTAGAGAATGAACAATTCAGGCCACAATCCTTTTCAGGACATGTCACATGTTATTGGAAAGACAAGGGCAGAGCTTTTAACCATGGCGAAGGTACATGGAGAGGGTAAAAAAGGTTAGATCAGAAGTCATTTTCTGGTGAAATTATATGGAATGAAATAGATCCTTATATGATGTGTATGTTAGGACCTTACATGATTATTCAATAATTTTTTTTCACTGCTTCTCGTTGGGCATTAATGATATGTGGCTATCATGGATGCTTTTAAGACAGTTCTCTTTTTCTTTTGCGGTTCTGGTTGTTGTAATATCTTGCCGATATACTCTAGTTACATTAGACTATTTTAGTCATTCATCATTGAGAGTTTTTTAATATTTCTGTTTGATAGTATTTCTTTTATGTTTTTTTTCTCAATATTCTTTTTGTTTTTCATGATTTGGTTGTGTATTTAAAGTTCCATCAAACTATTTTGCTAACCCGTGGACCCTGGGTATTAAGAAAATTTCAAGTATCCTTCTTATCCTCTTGCCAAATTAGTGGGAAACAAACCAAAACATATAAACAGTTCGTTGTGCTAACTTCAGGCAAGGGTCGCTAGTCAAACTTTTGCAACATAAAGCTGAATGTTGCATCTATCAAAGCTCAAGTCAACAAAATTTAAGCAAATTTGGGATAATAATGGTGAAAGCGTGTGACTAGAGAGCTTTGCTTGCCTTTTGAAGGTTTTGTGCAAAACAGTGGTCATTGGTACTAGGTTATTAATAAAGGTCTAAAAATTTACGTGATTAGTCCAAATTGTGTTGCCAATTACATAAAGGTAGAGAACATTCAAGTGAGATAATATGGATCACAAATTATGTGGAGAAAATCCTTTAATCGATTTTCTCATTATTGATGAACCTTTATTACAAGAGATTGGAAACCATGGAAAGAGCTTAGCTGTGTTCTCTACAACTCTGATAACTATTTACACGAGGATGACAACTGTTCAGTTGGATCCCTAGCAAGGGACCAAATTTCTGCCATCAACTTGCTCCCTTCAACATCTCTATTGATGCTGTTCGTAGGTTGAAGGCTTTTTCTCATAACAATATTTTTAGGATCAAAGAGAGATTCAAGGTAGTATTTAACCTGACAGTGTATTTCTCTGGCACTGCTTAAAAGTTGGCATTCTATGGTGTGAGAATAATTTTCTAGCAAAGAGATATTGCAGATACAGTCAGTCGGAGGAGGTACATGACAATTTTTTTCATCGATTAGAATGAGGGGTTCTATTGGGGGCCTAAACAAGTTAATATAAACCTATAAAAATACAAAAAGTAAAGAAGGTGGTGAAGCCACTACATAACAAAAGCAGGGGAAGCATGAAAGTCTAGAAGATGTAATGCCATTTAGGGAGTAGATCCATCCCGCAGGCAGGAGAAGTCTGATCCTTAAAAACCGTAATGAAGAGCAACAAGAATTTCAGAGCAGAGGGATGACTGAAACAGGGACTTTGCCCTTCCTAAATGCTTGGGTGGGTTAGTACACCACCAGAGTAATTTTCGGTTCTGCAATGCAGGCCATAAAACTCTGGCCAATTATTCTATTCAGTGAAGATGAAAGCAATGCCTGAGGCGAATGAAGCAGCCTCTCCTAGTTGCTGAAGCTAAGCAAAAGAGTGGGGCCTTTTAGAATTTCCTCTATGCCTATGGGGCCAATGTAGTCACGAATCCATTCGTTAGCAAACATCCTGTACACTATCAGAGCTCGTTTGCCGCACTTTCCAGAGGGAGAGAGCTGCATCATGGAGCATAGAGGCATGACTCAATGGCTGCCTTTGCGTCTGCCAGGCCTACAATCACCCCACCTTCAGGAAACAAGATCTATGGATCCATCGTGTTAATAAAAAATAAATCCGATGCTTCGGGTTCGATATGTGGACCCATCCTCAAGGAGAAGGTGAATGCAAATAATCGTCGAAGCATTATTTGGGCTGCTTCATGAAGGATGGAGGCATGATCAACAATTGCCTATGTGTCTATCAGGCCTACAATTACCCCACCTTTAGGAAAAGAGATTTCTGGTTCCATCATGTTAGTAAAAAATATATCCGATGCTTTGGGTTCGATATGTTAACCCATCCTCGGGGAGAAGGTGAATGTGAATAATCCTCAGAGCATTATTCACATTCACCTTCACCTTGAGGATGGGTTCACACTTGATGTTTAGCTAGAGTAGTGAAAGATTTATTCTATGTTGCTTCTGTAATCCCACTCAAACCAAGCTCCTCAGGTGGGTGCCAATCAAGGAGCTCCTCCTCAAATGCATGTAGGAGAGATCCTTATCTTCTTTTTTGATATACAATGATGGTTTGTATATTTCCCAAATTGCCTTCACCTCTTCAACTTTTGACAGTGTTGTAGGGGGTAGAAGGTGACTAACAACCAATTGGAAGGTGTAGAAAGTAGGGGAAACCATTGCAAGCTTGCACAAAAAACTGTCATGCACAGAAGCCAAGGACATGTCTACATCACTGAAGTCATCAAAGCCCACTCAACTTAGATTGCACCAGACGAAATCCCCCTCGATTTTGTCGAGAGTAGAACATGGATGCACACACTAGGAGATGAATCGATCTTGTTGAGAAAGAGGATTAGAGGGACCTACATTTGATGCCATTTGAGAGGATGAGGAGGGAAATGAAAGTGTAAAGAGGGGAGAGGACAATTGAGAGAGAAAGGGGCACAACAATATTTTAGAGCGTCCTTGAGGAGAGAGAGAATAGTGAAAAGACAACCATGGTGAAAATTAATAAATCTCCTTTGTGGTAGACGAGAAGATGGCCATACCAAAATGAAATTAAATTCCTTCGTGCCTCTTTGGGGAGCCACCAAATTAGTAGGGAGAGTCACATCCATGCTTGAGCAGTCATTTCAAGGCCCTTGGGAGAAGAGAAGGACAAGGGGGCAAATGTGTGGCATTGATAATACAAAGAAATCATTGCAAGGGATCCATGATGATTACCTTCACAAGCAATGCTAATCTCCATTGCATCTTTCTCTCTCTCTCTGTGTCTTTCTTTTCTTTAATTTTTTCAAATGATTTTCTTTCTGCTTCCTAATGGCTAGGGAGCCTTGAGGAGGTCCTGGTTAATCTGGGCCTCAATCCCTTGCCAGTCTGTGAGAAAATAACTTTTGAGCTTGAAGAAAAATCGAGGGCCCACCCTTGCATTTGCAAGAAGATCCTATGGCTTATTGGCTTCATGAAAAAAGTGAGAGAATCAAAAATTGGGCAAGGGAGATAGTTCAGTTTCCAAATGGGCATTTTCTCCTTTTGCATTGCATTGATAACATGAAGGGAGTCTCCAACTGTAAAATTGGCAATACCTTGTGATTAGGCTAGAGGGAGGCCTTCCACCAATGGATGCACCTCTACTTCATTTTTGGGGGCCCAAGTAAGAGAGGATGAAGACATTGTTAAGAATTGACCATTGTTGGATCTCAATATGCAGCTGAAGCCAACCATTCTTGGGTTTCCTTTTGAGGCACTTGCCAAAGTTAAGTTTGGTCCAACCTAGTTTTGGAGGAGACCATATAGTTGTGCACTTGTTTGATAGATTAACAAGAGGAAGAGAAATCAAAGGCTAGTTCTTGAGGGTGCAGTTGTCACTAGGCTTTAGAGGGTCTTGAGAGGATTTGAGGAGGGAAGAGACCCATTTTGAGATTGCTACTTCTATGTTGTGAGATTATTTGTCCTAAGATAGTGTCAATCTTTGAACATTCTCCTATTGCATTCTAGCTAGAGATTCCACATTACCAAAGCAGGTGTTGCCACCCAAAGTAGGCTCATGAGTGAAGTAGAAGGCAAAAGCCAACATTTGATGATATTAGCTATTGAAGAAGGAAAGATCCAGGGGTAGGAAATATTTAGAGAAGCCAAAACCAAGTTTTCCAGGCCATTGGGTAGTTTATAAGAATATGCTTGATGGATTTAGAATTTTCTTTACAGAGGACACACTTGTTGGGACCCTAGAATCCTCGTTTAGTGAGGTTATCATATGTCAGGATCTTAACACAACAAGCCATAGGAAATCTCCAACTTTAGGGAGATTCTAGTTAGACTAGATTATGTGACTTGGTTAAAGATATACCTTTGTTTACCACGATTTAATACCCAATGTTGACCACTATTGACCTGGTGGCAAGCCATTCCATTTCAAGATATCAAAGGCGATACCCATGGGAGGGTTTGTGCCGCAAAGGATGCTTGTAATTTGAATGATCTGAACTGACTAGGCATCAAGAAGATTCCATCTTTTCCATTCCAACGTAAGGGAGCTCAAGGTCTCCGAGGGTTGTAGGTGGTTTTCAAACTTCTTCACCCGGGTAGTAATTGAAATTTATTGGATAGTAGAGAGGGAGTCTAGATTGGCTAGAGGGGGGAATCTCAATCATGAGTCCTTCAAGAAGTCAATTTTTGTACTTTGAGCTGATTTCCCAAGTGAGATAGGAGAAGATAATTCCTCTACTTGAGCAATGGAAATTCCAAGTATGAGAGCCTTTGGGGAGGATATAGGTGGTGAAAGGGTGGTCTTGAGAGATAGATTCTAGTTATTTTGCATGGATGTTTCTACTCCAAAATTGATTAGCATTGGCAAAAAGATGCTAGGGTAGTTTGGCACCTAGAGCTGTGTTTTGTAGGCTGAAGTTGGTTAGATTTGCTCCACTTAGATGCTTGGGGAGACGAGCTTTTTGCCAATTGATTAATGGGATATCTTTCCCAATTTATAGGTCTTGGCAATGGAACTATTCATTTTTTTTGTTGAGATTGGGTAGGATGTTAGTCAAGACCTTAAGGACTTAAAAAAGGTATGTTGGAAGGGCCTTGAGGATAAATTTAAGAAGTTGGATATGCCCTGCAAAGCTGAGCCATTTTCCATTCTAGGAGGTTCTTCCAAAGGTGCTTTATACTTGCACTTGAAAAGAAGGGCACCCCAAGGTATTTGAGTGGAAGGTAGCCAATTTGGAATCCAAAGATGTGGGCAAAGGACTGTTTGAGATGGGGAGGGATGTCGAGAAAAAAAAGACTAGAGAGTTCTTAGCCTTGATAATTTGGCCAGAGATAGTTGTGTAGACATTGAGGATATCAGTGAGGGATGAGGCTTCCCTTGTGCATGCATGACCCAAAAGGGGTCTGGTCTGTCATCAATAAATAGTAGATGTGAGAAATATGGATCACCTTTATCGAGTTTCTAACTGCGTAGCTTGCCAAATGAGAAGATAGCTTGTGGGGCTTGACTGAGGGATTTTGACATGAGGATAGAGGTACAGGGAGAGGATCCTTGCACCTTAGCTTGCGAGAACTAGTAAAGGACCCAACATGATTTTCATTAACTAACACTAGGCTCGGAGAAACCAAATTTCTCCATAACTGCTTGGAGGAAGGACCATTCAACTCTGTTGAATGCTTTACTAATGTCTTGTTTGACACCCATTCCTTTACCCTTTGAAATGGAGAGAGAGTGGAGAAATTCATGTGTAAGAATAATCCCATTTAAGATCTACTTACACTGAACAAAGCCACCTTGCTCTTGAGATAGAAGGTTTGGAAGAATTCCTTTGAGCTTCTCTGCCAAAGCCTTCATGAGGGTTTTGTGGATTGTGTTGCAGAGAGAGATTGGTTGGAAAATTGACGAGGAAATTTCCATTTTTTAGAATTAGAGCTATGAATGTGTAATTGAGTTCTTTGAGGATCTTCATGGATCCACCTGCTTCATTCACTACTGTTGTGACTAACCTACACATAGTATCCCAAAATATCTGATTGAATGGTGTTAAGGGAAGCCATCTGGGTCTAGGGCCTTATCTCTCCCATGTCTGAAATTGTCTTCTTGATTTATTCCATTGTGAGTGGAGCTAGAAGCTTGTCATTTTACTCATTTGAAATTAATGGAGGGATGTCAGAGCAATTCATCTGCACTTATTTTGGGACTTGGGATACTTTTTTTTTGTCATCTTACCCAGTAGTTGTTGGAAGAAAGAGACTTTTTTTAAAAAAAAAAAATATTGAAGGGGAGTTCTAGGGATATATTATTTTGAGAAGAGATTTTATTGATCGTGGGAACCTGCCTTCTTGAGACGATTGACCAGTGAAATAATTGTGTTGTGGTTTGCTTTAGAAAGTCAATTTTCTTGAGACTTCTATTTCTAGAAGATTTCTTCTTGTGTACATTTCTTCTAGGGCATTGAGGATAGATTTTTCTTGAATCAAGAGTGCATAAGTTAAACCAAGGTTTTGAATTTGTTCAATTAGCAGAGATAGGTCCTCTTCCAACTTAAGTATTTGTGATAAGATATTTGTAGGGTGACTGAGCTTCCAATCCTTCATCCAACACCTTAGAAATTTAGTTTTGTCATGAAGTTGAAAGCCTTAGAGCCTTGTGTTTTGGGCATTTCTTTCACCATGCTTTTACGTTGTCAACAAATGAGGTATCCCTGAGGTACATTAGTTTGAATTTGAAAGGGAAGCAAAGGGGAGCATTGTTTGACGAGATGTCAATCTAGATTGGGGAATTGTCAAACCATGACACTTCTAGAATTTGAGTTTCGAAGATCCTTTGGGAGGCCTTTCATGTTTCTGTGACTAGGAACCTCTCTAGTCCAATAGTTTTGTAGAATCCAAATTCCAGTTAGACCAAATATTAGAGCTAACACCGAAACACCTTAAGGACATTAGGGGAAGGCAAGGAATGAGGGGTGGAAGAGGAGTGAGGGCATGGAGGGTGAGGAGATGTAATGTCCCCAAATGAGACGAATTAATGCAAAAGGGGTTTTCCATAAAATCCGTAAATCTGAAAATGCAATCAACAAACCCTAGATTGCAAAACAAGCTCTTAAAACCCTTAATGGACTCTAGAAACTCTAGGTGCCAAGATGATAGGGTTTTATGGGTAAAATCCAACCAACTTATTCCGAAATAACTAAAAATGTGCAAGAAAACTATAGAATTTAATTTGACAAATAAGTACCTTTTACCCGTTTTCTGAAGCTCAAACACCACAATAAGATGGCAGAAAATTCTTATTTATTATTAAAATTACAGCTGCTGTTCGGAGTGAAATTCCTCATCCAACCCTTACCAAAAATAGCCATGATCCTCAGAAAAATACCAAAAAAATTCCAGCAACCTATTTGGGCATAAAAAATGCCAAAATAGCTCCTCTAGGTCAATCCCCCCACTTTCAAAGTGTTGGGAAAATAGTAGATAATTATAAAAAATATTTTTGCTTTCTGCAAGTGGAAAATCCTTCGAAAACCTATCAAATAATTAAATAATAGTGCTGCAAATTATTATTTAATTTTTCACCTTCAAACCCATCACAAATAGTTCCAAAACTTCACATAAATAATCATAAAATAACAAATAAAATCAGATTATTTAATTTGCAAATTTTAGATCAATTAAAACTTTCAAACCCTAGATCCAAGCTCCCCAAGTGGTTCGCTCCACTTGCAAAAATAACATAATAAATTAGCAAACTCAAGATGCAAGGAAATAACCACGAAACCCTCATAAACATGCACACAAACCCTCCAAAGCAATTCACCCCACTCCTTAGGGCAAGAACAAGATCTCCCTTAGCAATGGTGGTGTTAAAAGACACCTTTTAGATTGATCAATCACCAATAGTAACAAACCTCCTTTGGGCATGCGTCACAATAGTTTTCTTCAAGCATAAAGAACAATTTTATCAAAATTTAGTACATCCTCCATAGTAGCCTTTGCCATGTATTTATAACTTCCAAAGAGGGTGAACCACTTTTGGAAAGATAAAACACCTTTTTCTTTGCTTTAGCTCTCATGCCGACATCTTTTTTTTGAATAATATTTTAATTAATTGCTTTAATTAAAATAATAATTAAAATTACTTTTAAGGCAAACAAATTAATAATGAATTCATTTAAGCACTTTAGTGGTAAAAACCATTTTTTATATATTCTATTAATTAATTAATAATTGCCTTATGATAAAAATCACTAGTTCGACAATTAATAAAATAATATTTCCCACAAAGGGCTCTTTTAGTCTATGGGGAATAGACTAAAGGTCTTCAAGACCTGTTTATTCATGATGTGGAAATGGGGATATCACAGGGGAGATAGTGGAGGGTGTAGGGGGGGAGAGGGCAATGAGGTGGGTGGCAAGGAGGGACGGGGGGGGTGAGGAGAAGGAGATGACCAATGGAGGGGGGAGGGGGCCTTCCTAGGGCATAGTTTACCATGATGGCCTTCTAGATGACACTTAGATTATAGAAAGGGAAGACCTTCAGAACCCAAGGGTTGTTCCCATTGGCCAAGAGAGAAAAAATGCGGAAGGAAGTTGGGAGGGTGATGGAGATGTTCATGTTGACAAAGAGTCGAGCATAAGTATTCATGGGATCGATTGGAACAATGGAGATGAACTCCTCAATTTAGGAGCCAAATTTTTCTAGGATGGCAGGGATCTGGTAAATAGGAGGGAGGTAGAAAAGATGGGCCCAAATAGTAGTCCATAGGTTTTCTAATTTCAAAGAGTCAAAATGTGGCTCACAAGGGTGAAGATAAAGACTAACACTTTTGAGGGACCACGACCCACTTAAAGCCACCACATAGCACCAACGTTATCAGTTTGCCGATTTTGACTGGCGTTGGGCACCTCGGTGCGAACCTCGTTTGGGTCCGGGGTTTGGTTCGTTGCCCCAACTCCCAGGGTTCGCCCCTGGTGCCCAGGGGCGTTGGGGGTTCTTATGGGTTGGGGCAATGAATCGACAATTGTTGGCGGCCAAAAGCTGCAAAAATACGTTTATTTTAATTTATTTTTTCCTTTTTCGCCAAACCCAGTGCAATTAAACAATTAAAAACACCTTCCTCAACCCTAAAAGCCAAAAGCAAAAGCATACTTCAACACAAATGAGAAGAACAAAGTGACAAAGGGAAAAACACTTGGCTCTTATTTTTCTAATTTTCTCATTGCATACTTCAACTCCATTGCTGGTGTAGGTTTGAATCTTCATCAAGCATCATTCTAGTGATTTGCCTATAGTGATTGAGGAGCCATTTGCTGTCAAGGTAAGTTTTATATTGTTTTATTTATTTTTTTGTCATTTTTTAAATTTATACTAGTTTCTAGCTGCTGCCTTGGGGTTTGTTTTGATTTTTTTTTAAATTGTGTTTGTTTTTTAACTTGTAGTTATATATACTATTACTACAATGTCTCGTAGCTCTTCCTTCGTTGGCCAAAGGCAACACAAAATGGACTTGACACACTCACTATTGGGGAAATATACAACACTGATAGACCAAGTTTCAGGTGGTGGGGCCTATATTTGGAAATGCAATATTTGTGATTGTCAGTTCACAAGCTCATACTTTAGGGTGAAAGCACATTTATGTCACATCCCTGAATGCGGAATCAAATTTTGCACAGGGAAGACTAACTCTCCATTGCCACATTCAAAAATCCTTGAATTCATCAAGGATTAAGAAGATGCAGATGCCGCACATGCTATGAGACAAAGTCACCCTCTAGCAAAGAAAGGCAAGGGATCAGGGAAGCCCCCTGTTTCCCCAAGTCTTACTGGTGGTTTTCCAGTTGTGCTTGTTGGAAGACATCCATTTTTGGGAGCACCCTCTATGCAAGAAGAGGCTTCTCTTCCAAACAAAAGAACAAGAGGACCATTGGATAGGCCTTTTCAAAATAAGAGTAGGGAGATTGCAGATCAAAAAATTGCGTGATGCATATATGCAAATTGGTTGTCTTTCAATGTGGTTCGATCACCATATTGGCAAGAAATGGTGAGCAATCAATAAGGACCCAAAAGATTACAAAGGCTTAGGGTTTGAAAAAATCTGCACCACTTTATTGGCAAAGGAGAGAAAAAATGTTGAAGATTTTTTGAAGCCAATCAGAGATTCATGGGCTGAAATAGGGGTCTCCATCATTTTCGATGGATGGAAAGATGCAAGAAACAGACCTTTGATCAATGTGGTTGTTGTGTGCCCTAAAGGGGCAATGTTTTTGAAGGCCATTGATTGTGAGGGGTGTGTGAAGGATGCAGAGTTGATTGCCAACATCCTCATCAAATTTATTGAGGCGGTTGGACCTGAAAATGTTATCCAAGTTGTAATGGATAATGCCAAAAATTGCAAGGCCGCAGGGATGTTGGTGGAGGTGAGATATGGAAATATTTTTTGGACACCTTGTGCTGTCCACTCAGTCAACCTCATGTTGCAAAAGATGGTGAAGCAAATTGACTGGATCAAACAAGTGTATGATGAAGCTAAGCAAATTCAAATATTTGTCACCAACCATCACCACTCTCGAGCCATTTTTAGATCCTTCTTGACATTGGACTTGTTGAAGGTATTTTTATTTTTGTTCTAAAATTTTAACTTTTTTATTTTTTAATCTAGTACTTGTATAACTATATTTTTAATTTTGTAATAGGTTGCTCTGACTAGATTTGCTTCTCACACAATCGTCTTGAGACGACTTGTGAGAGTGCGACAAACACTTAGCAATATGGTCATCAACAACTTGTGGGGTGTATGGAGGAAGGCGAGCAAAGAGCGGGCCCAAAGAGTGAAAAACTTGATCCTAGATGATGATTGGTGGGTCTGTGTAGATTATTTATTGAGTTTCACTGAGCCCATCATGAGTATGATCCATTTTGCTGACATGGATTAGCCATGTTTAGGAGAAATATATGATGGCATAGACTCAATGATTGAGAAAATAAAATTCATCATTAATGAAAAAGAGCATGATCCTGAGGAGAATTTTTTCAAACAAGTGTATTCTATCCTTCTTGAGTGGTGGAACAAAATGACCACCTTGTTACATCTCCCTGCCTTTGCATTGACTCCTTGTTTCTATAGGACGGAGATCCTTTCGTTGTCGAGGAGGGTGCCACCATATAGGGATGTCGAAGTGGCTGAAGGGTACAAATTAGCATTGTTTAGGATATTCATTGATTCCGAAATAGAAGACATGGTTATGAGCAAGTTTGGGGCTTTCATTACCTCCCGAGGTCATAGTCTTGGTGCTCTTCGGGACAAATACAAGGACGGTCCCACATGGTGGTACCTTCATGGCCAAGGATCACCGAACCTACAACCTCTTGCAATCAAGATCTTGTCACAAGTAAGTTTTGTATTTTTTAAGTTTTTCTTTTTCTTTTAAAAGTTTTAAATTTATGGTTAAATTTGAATATAGGTTGCAAGTTCATCTTCTTGTGAGCGGAATTGGAGTACATATAGCTTCATTCACTCACAAAAACACAACAAGCTCGCAGCTAAAAAGGCCGAGGAGTTGGTCTACATACACTCCAATTTGCGTCTTCTATCGCACAAGAACCCAGAGTACAAGGAGGGGACGTCAAAGCATTGGGATATAGATCCAGAGGTAATTGACTTGGATGCTTGCATATCCTACTTCTAATTAGATGACATTGGTAGTCCTTCAGCTTCGACGACACAAAATGTAGCTAGTGGGAGTGGCAGTGCTGATAGTCCATGTGGTTCTATTTCTAATGAACCACAACATCATGATGATGTTGATGCTCTTGATGAAGAGCAATATGACTATGAAGATTGACTTTTATAGTTTGATGTATCTTGTAAGTAATTACAGCCACATGATAATTATTGTTATTTTATATTTTATATTTTAATATATATGATTTATCATTTTTGTTTAATGGCTATACTTATCATTTATCTGTTTAGTGGTTAATAACAGTGGCACTAATTTCTTATGTATCAGGGTAGAATTTCTATGTTTTCTATTTTTTTTAAATTTTTTGTACGGACGAACCCAATAATGAACCTAAGGAAAAAAAAATCGTCGTACTAGTGAACCGGGTTCTTCGAACCCACATCAAAACCAAAAATGAACTAGTAACATTGCATAGTACATATCTTCATAGGAAAATGTGACTTGAAAGAATAGAGTCCAACAAAGTAGGGGCCATAGGACAAATGACAACAAATCGATCAATCAGGGCTGTTTTTTCAAGTTTGCTTGCTTCTAGCTGAATAGAAGAGTCGTCATGGGCATTTTGTTGGATGGGAGAGTAAATCCAAGATTAGCCTTAGGATTGGAGGGAAGAGACATACCCAAGATTGCATGGTGCATTGGGCCTTGTTGAGGACGATTTGCCCAAATGCAACCCAATCGTAGACCAAGCTTGGTGATGTTGGCGTTTGACAGTGATTGAGGAGGAAGACTTCGGCCTAGGCCTAGGCTCATGATGGCTGGGAGATCCACATTTATGAGGTTTGAAGGTGGCTTCAAATTATCTGCCTTGGGGGGACATCTGCTTAGATGACAAGAGATAACATTGTGAAGAGCAGGGAAACTTGCATTTGTTAGGCCAATTTTTTACTATAGATTGCCCACAAGGAGATCTAGGGCGGTGAGTAGGTGAGGTGGCACCAGATCTAAATCCCAGTAATCTGTGATCGCACACCCAGGTTCTTGAGGATTTGCGAAAATTGTGAAAATTTCCTAATGGGGGGAGATCTCTACCCAAAAGCCTAGGTGGCCAGGATTTACGGGGTTTTCCAAGAGAAATGCTTGGCTTCCCACAAATATCAAAGCCTTTGTCGCTGGAGGTTTTACTAGGTGCCTCTCTGCTATAAGATCTAGAGAAGGGGTCTCCCCAGAATTCAGGGCAAATCTCACTAGCCGTGAAGGAGCTCTCAGCAATTTTTTGGACTTGGAATCTCTATTTTCTTTCTAGTCTTAAGTTAGATGTTATTAATATTTGAGCTTTATCCGGAAAGAACATGATGTTATCCATATAATCAAGCCAGTGTATCTGAAGTATATTCTTGATTAAAGTTGAGGAGGGACATGGCATTTACCACTAATGGTACATTTTCTTTTTCAAAAAATAAGTGACTTTTGGGATTCCATGTTCTCGAGTATTGTCTGCAGGGTCTTTTCTATGGGCTAGTTTTATCCGTTTAATTTTTCACACAAATTTCAAAATTTTTATTTGCCAGTTAGTAATTTTTTTCAGTAAACATTTGCCAAAGTTTTATATTAATTGTACATAAAGCTAAAATATTTGCCATAATTTATATATAGTATTAGTAAATCATATATTTAAGCTCAAGTATCAAACTATAATACATATGTTACTTATTTTTCAAAATGGAAGGATTAGTCTTCCGTTCTACACTTGGAATTTTTTTTCCATTCCTTATTTGTCTGTTTTGTTTTCTACTTGGGTTTTTTTTGTGTAGAAACTTTTGATGATTATTTTTTCAAAGTCACAAAGCATTTATCTGTTGATCGGAATAGGTATTTTTAATGAAATAGAATTCTTTGAGCCATAAGGTGTTGATTGGATTATGGTCTAGGGGAGCAACATTTTTCGCTATCAATGTCAAACGATATTTCTGGTCTTAAGAACTTTTTAATGCAAGAATCACACACTCAACAGAAATAATTATTCAGCTTTGGTACACACAATGGAAATGTTTTTGCCCTATTGATATTTTGGATATAGTAAAAACATTGCCACAACTGAACCAGAAAGAATGTAAAAAGAGGAATATGAATGTAATTATTCTTCTCACTTTTTGAAGTTGATGATAATTTTCTTCCACATACTGTGGCATTAATAATTCCTTCAAAATCTGGGCAGAGCTCAACAAAACCAGTGGATTATGCATTCTAGTGTTGCAAATCAAGTAGGCCAACCTAAAGATGTCCGACAGTTGGTCTCAGAACTTGAAGATGTCCGACAGTGATATGGTCGCAGAACAGGTTTAAAAGATTGAGAGATTAAGAAATAACTTGCTGGCAATTGGATATGCCTTTAAAATGCACTCGATTAGACCATTAAATGTATGCGTTCTACTGTTGCAAGCCAATTGGACAACCCTAAAGATGTCCAACAGTGATGGTCTCTGAAAATGTTTAAAAGATTGCCCAAAATGAATTTCATATTTATGCCACAAATTTGTTTTATTGTTATGTATTTCATATTGAACTAAAACACCATCTTTTGCAGAGGTTATAGGGCTCTGCTTTTACAGGAACAAATAATGGCTAAAAGGTAAAGATGAAGATACACCAGATCATGCATTTGTGGAAAGACGGGACATGGCCCTTGTCGAGTTTGAGTTCGAGGAATAATTAATTCACAAACTGGCAAATCTAATTATCATTCCAATAGAGAATCTGACAAAAATTGTAAATTGGGATAAAAACAATCGTGTCAAGCTAGAATGTTACTTGAAACAAAGACATGATTCCAAAAGAAAAAGAAGAAGAGGGAGCTTAACGGATGAAATAGCAGAGGATGGGACAAATATACTAAAGTAGTTATGCAGAGAGCAATAAAACCTGCGATATTGAAATTTGGAAGCCTCATAATTGATTTGGTTTTTGGATTCAAGAGAAATGAAGCATATGACAGGTATGAAGGAGGTACTTTCTATGCACTACCTGTAATGAGCTGACAATATCTTTTGGAGATAATTTTATCCATAATGTTGAAGGAAATGGTAAAATTTCATTCAAGTTTTTTGCTTAGCAGATTAAGACATCTCAGAATGTTTTGTGCGCACCCGAATTTTAAAAAAAATGTTTTCGGTTAGTCTGGTAGCAGATGAAATTTTTATTCAAACTAATGTATATAAAAGCAATTCATCTTCAGGACAGATTAAAGAAGAGTTGTTTCTGGAGGCCTCAGAAGTAATGGAATTAACAGTTTGAAATAATTTCTCAAAAGAAACATGACTTTATGTCCTGTGCCTGATTCAAACATCCAAATATTACATGAGAGGCATGGACAGCACTAGATTTCATTCTGTCCCGCATTATTAAACACAACATGGTTCGTTGATTGTCTCCTACTTAAGAAGATCATGCAGTGTGCAGAGTTGTTTCTGGAGGCCTCAAAGGTAATGGAAGTAACAGTTTGAAATAATTTCTCAAAAGAAATATGACTTTATGTCCTGTGCCGATTCAAACATCCAAATATTACATGAGAGGCATGGACAACACTAAAGTTCATTCTCTCCCACATTATTAAACATAACATGGTTCGTCGATTGCCTCCTACTTAAGAAGATCATGCAGTGTGTAAAGTTTATCTTGTAGGCAAACATCATGGAAATAAGTTTTATAATGGTCATAGGATAGAAAATCAAGCACGTGGACTAATCATGTGTGTCCCGAAAATACCACAATCGATTGGTTGATCAAAATGGAAGCCCAACCAAGTGGGTCAAGGTATAACCCTGGAGGAAGCATGGCACAAATAAGGCATCACAAAATTTACGAGTGTTTGGTTGGGAAGCATTGTTCACACCCCAAATGAGTTAGAAGCAAAGTGCATAAAACACATTCTTTGTGGCTATTGCGTAGAGGCGAATAAATATAAACTTTATTATCTGGTTGCCAAGAAAGTGTTTATAAGTTCGATGCTAGTTTTTAATGAAGATCCATTACAGTAGTTTCACCTATCATCTCTAGTTGAAGATGTTATGCAGGTTGATGAAAAAAATGGGGAAGCATCAGCCACTCCGTCATTGACTCTATCGAGTGTGTATAACAACATGAATTCTCTCACTTGGAAGATGAGGCAGAGGGAAAAAGTGTGGGAAAAGAGCAGGTTGATGAAAAAGATGTGTACTCAATAGCCACTCCGTCATTGACTCTGCCTAGTATGCGTGGAAACTTAATTCATCTCACTTGCAAGAGGAGGCAGAGTGAAAAAGAGGGAGAGAAGAGCAGGCTGACAAAAAGATGTGGGATCACCTGCCGCACCATCTTTGACTCCATCTAGAATGCGCAACAATATAATGCTTCTCACTTACATGAGGAGGGAGAAAGGAGGGAGAGAAGATCGTAGGTGGTGGAGTAAGAGGGAGATAAAATGTCGAAGTAGAGTTGAATAATTAGCAATATTTGGGAGCTGACCATCCAAAGGAAGATTTGGACGAAGCTAGCAAGCTCATACGAAGACCCTGGTGGTTTTATCAGACTATATGGGATACATAACCAAAGTAATTTAAAAAATAAGGTAGATTAAGATCAGCACAAGCAAGTTTTGCCTTGGTGAATGGAGCAATAAATAGACATGATCAAATGCAGGCAGCGAAGTGTACCTTTGCTGATTTTTCAGGCTGATTTGTACATTTATATGAGTACATATATTTTATATATTTTGAAAATCAAAGTCTTAAATTGTTCAGATATTAGTTTTGAAGAGTCATTTTAAATATTATGAAGTCAATGTTTGTAACCCATATGAGTCTTGGATTGTGTTCAATAAGGTATGCTGAAACTTACCAATATATCATTACTTATTTTGCAATTCATAGCTTCATAGTTAATGCTATATGGCTTTGTACGTGTTGTCATATTACTTTATGTTTATGCTTCATTACTGAATAATTCTCACAGCTGTAAAGAGCACCTGCACCTGATGCAAGTTAACATGGGTGAACCTAATTTTACAGCCTGAAAGTGGTTTTGTCATTTTATGTGACAAGCGAGACTAAGAGTCAAATAAGCAATACACCAACAGATTGGAAACGTAGAAGCCATCAAGAGAAGGTTAGAGAGCTTTGAAGATCAGCCTGTCTTTCGGGGAAGAAGCATCCTCAAGATTTTGATGTAAATCAAATTCCTCCATCTCTAATTTCCGCACAATTAAGCTAGTTAGAAAAAGTTGAGAAAGGACCATTTTCAAGTTATGGGACAAGTACAACTGTCATGAAGGATTAGGAGCAGATTGTCTATACCCCACAAAGAAAGAACACACCTGGCTTAGTCATTTTACCTCTTAAGCAACAGAACATGGAACCAAGCCATCCTTGGTTTCAAAGCCACTTAGATTTGTCAGCAAGAAGGGAGAAAATGCAAATACCTATTGCTTAAATTAGGACTATTTGGAAAGCCAATAAGATCAATGATAATGAGATGAAGATACATTACTTGCCAAGCACCCTCTGAGGTTATGCGTTCATTGGTATGATTGGTTGGACAAAGAGAGGAAGAAAACTTGGGAAAGCATCAAGTTTGGAGCAAGAGAAAAATGTGAATCCATCAAGGATTACAACTGAAGAATGTTGAACATTGTGCATATGTTTGAGAAGCCAATAGGTGATGAGATGAAACACATATACTTCGGAAATTGATTATTAATTTCCTATGAGAAAAGTCTGAGAATTGTGCTCACATCCAATTATGATGATACTTAAAACTGCACACTGGATGTGTTTGGAGTAAAGCAATTACTAAGATGCAGTAAAACCTAACACATTAAGAAAAACACTAACTGTGAAGACATGAATTTGGTGTTTGAAGTGTTGAATTTAAGGCATAATGAGGATGAATGCCCAGTTAAGTGGTGTCTCATGTATTGTGAAAACACATGGCATGATGTAATATCCATTCTACTTTAAAAGAAAATCAAGGAAGCAATGCTTGTTGGCACAACAAGCTCCTACAAGTGGGGTTTACAACAATAATAAACTTAAGAGATTGAGACAAAAAGGGAAGACCATTAAAACAATGCAGGAAAATGGAAAAAATGGGGACGCTTCACTAGGGAATGTGTTATCAATTAGAATCAACCTATGCACAAAATATGGTCCCAAGGATAATGAAGATAAAGACCTCTCAAAACCCATTCGACGAACATGTTTGAGGTTGAGATTGAGGGCATGAGACCTAGAATTTTCTCTGTGGCCATCACATCAGAAACAAAGGAAAAAAGAGATAGACATGCTTGTTGAGCAACAAAGGATGATGTTGTCCAAGTTGTGTATGATATCAATTAGAATCAACCTATGCACAAAATATGGTCCCAAGGATAATGAAGATAAAGACCTCTCAAAACCCATTCGACGAACATGTTTGAGGTTGAGATTGAGGGCATGAGACCTAGAATTTTATCAGTGGCCATCACATCAGAAACAAAGGAAAAAAGAGATAGACATGCTTGTTGAGCAACAAAGGATGATGTTGTCCAAGTTGTGTATGATATAAAACACCAATCAAATGATACTGTGGGTGAGAGAAGCAAAACCCAACACTGCGTTTAGATGAGGCCAAGCCAGAGTAGATAAAGATAAATATAAATATATTAATGTTCGAAAAATGACCACAAAAGTAGGTCAAAGGGACAACAGAGTACAAGAGTGTCAGTGCAAAGCGGGAAGACCAAACGGTTTCCCAAGGAGAAAACAAAGCTGAAAGAGAAATAATACAACAAAGAGCGTAAGTAGCCGGAAAGGAAAGAGGCGAAGAACAACATGCAGCCAACGACCCTAGCCCATTGTCATCGCATTCGTCGATTATTATTGCAAAAATTCCAAATTCGTCGAATTTCAATAAACATTGTTAAATTCATTCAAATTCGTGTGAAATTTGTTTCAGTTGAGATTCATGAAATCTAGGGTTAATTTTTCATCTTGTTGTCTGTTGTTTTCCGTCGATGAAGACTGCGAATGAACCCTGGCGCCGTTTCTCTGTTGTGTGATGGCAAAGCCCTAAACGGGTTGACATCTACAGTGACTGCCTGACGTTTCTTGTCTTTGTGGCACCGTTTCTTTGTTGCGTCCATGACTTGCGTGACGCCTGCATCTAAGTGCCTGTGCCGTTGTGTGTCCACACGAACTGTGAACAACTGCTCTGCATCCACAATTCCATACATCCACATAAAAAGTTATATATATTTTCGGGGATTATAAGCTAAGTAACCGTATACATTATTATGTTAATTTTGTACATGTGTATATTTTTTTAGTCTATAGACTATAGTCTACGACTGTACATTGCTTTTTTTTTAAAAATACATATACATTAACACATATTTATAGTTATTAGAAAATAAAATATGGTTATTTTTATAGTTTATAATATAATATTATAATATAGAATATAAAAATATTATATATAATATATTGATAATTAGATTTTATAATTTTATATTTTAAAATATAAGTATAATTTTATTAGCCAAATTTAATCACGAATTTTATCTCAAATTTTTTAGTTCCGAATTTTTTCCTTGGCGAATTCGAACATGAATTTGAATGCGGTGACTATGCCCCAATGAAACGGAGAAAAATAAAAGATGGTAAAAGTTTGAACCCGGAAGAGGAAAATCCTTCTAGTAGTTTAATAGCCTTAATACACATAACCACAATAATATGACAATTGGTGCATGCACATAAGTTAGTGTAAACAACAAAAGTGGTCAAGGATGATTGAGGTGTGATGATTAAGAAAGATGTCATTCCAAAAATGCAATTATAGATGGATGATCAGGGGTAAATATACTCCTTGAGAAGATTTGGAAGAAGTTGGGAAATCTTGCTACAATACCAACGGAATTTCTCTTGCAAATGGTCAACCAAAATTGGACAAATCCTATCGATATTTTAACAAACCAACAAATTACATAGCTGGTAAACTTATAAGTCTCAATTTTGTGATTTTAAAGATGGAGATTACAAATTTTAGGGAGAGGAGATTATAAGTTATATTACGCCCCCAATTTGAGAAGTGAATTTGGGTACATTTGGTGAGTCCAAAATGAAAACAATGGGAACATATCTAGATGTGGAGTTGGCGCAAGTTGCGATCGACATTTTATTGAATGCAAAGAAGTCATTGCGTGGACTTATAAAGTCTTAAAAGGCGTTAAGATTAGGAACCATACTGTTAAGGTGGAGACTGTATAGAATGCACTAGAGAGGAGATTATAAGGTATATTACACCTCCAATTCGAGAGGTGAATTTGGGTACATTTGATGAGTCCAAAATGAAAACAATGGGAACATATCTAGATATGGAGTTGGCACAAGTTGCGATCAACATTTTATTGAATGCAAAGAAGTCATTGCGTGGACTTAGAAAGTTTTAAAAGGTGTTAAGATTAGGAACCATGCTGGTAAGGTGGAGACTGTATAGAATGCACTAGAGATAATCACTACTCACAATGAAATTGAAAATATTAGAAGGTGGAATCATATTTAAAGTAGCAGCCAACGATTGGACCTAGCTGGTAGTAATATCCCTGAAGAAAAATATGTATAAGTTAAGGATGTGCTGAGCTTTTAGAAGTTGTAACGTAGTCAATAAGGAGGATGCCTTTGTAAAAGCTTTTTTAGATACAATTCCAGGACAAGTTGTTAACAACAAACGATACTTGTTGGATGGATTTTCCAGCTATAACCAAATTGGTATTATGGAAGAGGATAAGGTAAAAAAAAACTATTGTCTTAGAATTTGATACATGCTTTCAATAGATTGTTTTTTTGGCTTGTGTAACGCTCTAACGACATTTCAAAGGATAATTTTGTTTTTGTTTAGAGAAATGGCTACCATGGATTTGAAAACCTTAGCTGATAGGTGTATGCACAGATTGAAGGATGATTATTTGGCAGTGTTATTACAATGTATGTGCTTGTATTAAGCAACAAGGTTGTCCTTATGCCAAAAGAAGTGCCGAGGAATGGTCATGTGGTATGCAAGGTAAGGATGAAAATAGAATGGGACAAATAAAAGTTATTTGCAATTTGCAAGCTTCTAAGTATGTAGGGCAGGTTACATCCTTTTTAAGACACATTAGGTATTATAGAAGGTTTATCAAGAATTGTATAAAGTTGCCACATCCACTGTGTTATATGTTGATAAAGAAGTATACTTTGAATGAGGGAAAGCTTTTGAGAAGCTGAAGATGATATTAATTAGTGTGATTGTTTCGTCATTTCCAGAACTGGATAAGTAATCTCGTATACATGTTGATGCTTCATATTATGCTATTTGACAGACCTTGGATTAGGAGGGTACTCACAAATTGGATCACTCACTATATTTTGCAAGTACAATTTTAATACAGGTTGAGAAAAACTTTATTACAAGGGAAGGGAAGCTTTGTGTAGGGTGTATTTGGTGCAGAGGTCAATGTAGATACTTGGTAGTATCAAAATAATTGACAAAATGTGTTAATGCTAAAGCTAAAGCCTTACTGAGCAACACTGCTATGAGTACAAAATACTTCATCTCTCTTCCTTTGGAGCATCATTAGATGTGGATATTAGGATAGGTTCTTGGTGTAATGACTAACTCCCTCCTAGGATTATCCAGCCAGATCCTTTAAGCTGAATTATTTTATTGTGGGCATCATCAAAACTTTGTATGAACTTTGGAAATTGATACAGATTAGAGCTACATATGGGCAGATGTGCCCATTACGTTTTTTATCTGTACCTTTTGAGCATCATCAAGTGAGGTTCTAGGGTGAGCCTCCCACTTCTTCATAGGATTACCCAACCATACTCTCCAAGTTGTTGTCCTTCTGTGGCAATCATTAAAATTTGTATCAGCCATTTCGTGGTGATTGATGGTGAAGTTGTTGGTCTTTCTTTAGACATTGATACAGATGAGATCTAGCTTCGATCTCCAGCCTTGGTTGCCATTGAATTCTTTCTTGGTTTCATTGAGGGAGCTATTTGTATTTCTATCATATAGCTTTACATTTTCCATTGACTACCTTTTTGGGTTCACTTCCTTTAGTCAACGCCTTCATTGCTTTGTTTGTTAATTTTTCAGTCTTTGGGGTTGTTTTAAAAAAGTTGCAATTTTATTAAAATTAGGGAATTAGTCGCGATGAAGTGATGGGCTTTTTATAAAGTGGTTCTGAAATTGTTTGTATATATACCTATCTTCCTTTTCCTCAATTTTACAGTCTGCCGTATTTTTGCCATGTTTTCCCTGTTTTAAACCTGAGTAATTATGCTGATAGGCATAATCTACAATGGCAGCTGGGGGTGTTGGTGGGGTGTAATAGTTGTGAGATGTCTATAAAAATGTCGGAACTTAAAGTTAATGTCCATTTGACTGTCATAGGGTTGTTTTGACCTTAAATTTGGTGTCCATTTGACTGTCATTTGGGAGTTTTTCTTCTTGCTTGTATAGAGTGATTGAAAAATTGTGATATCTTGGGTATATGGTGGAGTTTGGAGCCCTTTTTTTCTCGGGAAGATTTTTTCAAGCTTGACGCAATGGTACAGCTAGATTGAGGCCATCTGTCACCACTTAGTGGGAAATTTGTGCAGAAAGAAATGGAGTCAATCAATGTGATACGTGATGAATCCGAGATAGGCATCTTAAAACTTATATTTGTCGGCATTTTTCAGATAAATATATTTTAGATATATGTACTTGTTGAGTTCGATGTACAAATTTTCCACATCGTGTCAATACCGTGGAAATGAAATGCTACCATGATTTTGATGAATATTAAAATGCATTTTGAAACATAAACGTTAATATTTTAATAAATACACAAAGTTCATAAGCATTTATTTCATGTTTTACCTAAAATGATTATTTTTATCAACTAAGATGCACATTAGAAAATGCTGCTTGAAATCTGTATAATTTTTTTTTACCTTATATCATTTTAGAAGAACGCTCAAATCATTGTTGTTGATGACCCTAGAGATCATGAATAAACTTGAGAAAGATTGATACTGAAAATTGTTGATCTGAAAACATTGGAGAAAGCCTTGGCATTGCCCAAATAATGAGAAGGAGACTAGCGCCTTGATGAAGGATGATCCTTTATGAATAAACATGAAATGCTGGATGAAATCATTGGCAGCATCTTGCCGACTTGTTTCAAAAATATTGTCATTCTAGTGTGCCCCAATTTCAACATATTGAATTTAACAAAGATTGCACACAATCTTACAATAGGGTAGTTTTTAAGGTCACTGCCAAGCGAGACACCAATTTAGTGTGTGAGAGCTCTCTTGTAGAAGCCCACAAGGGGATTGTTTTTCCATAGAACTTATATATTTTTCAACACGTTGTACAACCCTACCTCTCTCCAGATTTGAACTCGTGCTCTTCTCCATGGAGTACACACAACTTGATCATCAAGCCTACTCCGGTTGTACATGAGAACTCTTAAGTCGTTCCACAAGACTGAAACACATAAAAATCTATTAAAAATAAAATGAATTTGCTATTTATATGAACTTAATCAAAAGGCTTTTGAGGTTGGAAAAATTTGACTTAATTTCAAAGAAGATCATTGAATGTAGTAGATTAACTTGTAAAATGCCAATCCCTTGTTGGGAAAGAACTAGCAGTCACAAACCTGTGTCAAAGAAACTTGTTTTTGTTGGCGGGAAACATGCCCTAAGCTGTGAAGAAAATATCAAGCAAGGCATTAGAGGTAAAGGTAACAGCATTAGCACCATTTATTAGCAAGAGGCCCATTAGTCATAGTTACCAAGTCTGGCAATCCTGTTCTGTTATGGGAGGGCAAAAATTCCAAAATTCTTGAAAAAGCTTGGAAAAATCTGAATGTAGTAGATTAGCTTGTAAAATGCCGATCCCTTGTTGGGAAAGAACTAGCAGTCCCCTAAGCCGCAAATAAAATATCAAGCAAGGCATTAGAGGTAAAGGTAACAACATTAGCACCATTTATTAGCAAGAGGCCCATTAGTCATAGTTACCAAGTCTGGCAATCCTGTTCTGTTATGGGAGGGCAAAAATTCCGAAATTCTTGAAAAAGCTCGGAAAAATCTGTTCTGGAATTGAGGATAGTTAAGTTGACAAATATGCAAAATTGACAAATACAATGGAAAATTTAATAATGCAATATAAAATGCTAATATATTTAATATTATATTCTATATATGGTTGCTGGGTATCCTTTTTTTTGCCATAAATAAATAGCAGGGCCAACCCAGACCGAACTTATTTGGGCTGGCCAAAAAATCCAGATCTGGTCGGATTTGGTAACTATGCTCTTAATACTAGCCAAAAGTTTTTTAGCAAAATATTCTGTTCCATTTCAGCACTCAACAAAAACATAGATCTTGTTACGAGTGAGCTGAATGTTGCTGAGATGTCCTTGAACATATGACAAAAACCAGAATTGGAAGGAGCTGCTGAGGTTTCCTTGAGCTTACGACAAAAACCAAAATTGAAAGGATGGACATTGGCGCTGAACAATCAACAATAAGTCACATGGTAGTGGCCTAAAGCCACAAGCTGAATGCTGCCGAGTGGTCGATGACTAACAATTGGGTCGTTGGTTGTAATCTTTATCATTATGACCAACAGCCTAAATTAATCATATATCATGTCATGGCATGACTAAACTGCCAGCAGGTGCTTACAAACATAAGACAAAAGCTAGTATGTACGAGAAGCCACTCACTCTCAAATATTTCAATATGATAGTGATGCCTCTTTTATGGGTTTTGTGTACAAAACGTGGATCATTTTAAGGAAGCCATTGCAATTATGATATAACCTATACTCAGGAAACATAGCAGCAATCTAAAAGTCAAATTACACGAACAACTGAGAACATATAGATACATCACCAAAATGTTATGTACACTCTTTGTTGGTGTGGAATATTTCGGGTGTGTGCTAGCTGGTTCAAGCCAGGCACAATCCAGAAAAACAAAAATCAGGAAGCTGAAAATTAATTAGAAAAACATTTACATTACTGATTCTAATTATTTCTTCCTCACTGGGAGGAACTTGTCCCTTGTGTTTACATAAGATGACACTTCAGACCAGATAATTAGTGGTTTTCTTCTTTCAGTGGGAGCTGGTTGGATTTATATGTTTAGCAACATGCTTGCAATTCTATAGTGATAATGAAATTTACTCATGGTGATTTCTTCTTGTCATAAGATGTAATCCTTATTTGAATGCTTGCTGATAACATTGCCATATGCTCTTTGTATCTTGTCTTTGCAGGATTTTCTGCTTATGGCGATGCTAGTGCATCTAAACCTCCTAAGGAAGAGCCTTCTATATCTCCCTTAAGAATCAAGTAGGAGTTTGTTTCATCTTATCACTATGCCAAATATCATATCTGGTCATTACATGCAATTGCAATTTGCAAGTACAAATAAGTGTTTCATCTCATTTCCATTTTTCTTGTACATAAAGGATGGAAGATGTTAACAGAGAAGCATTAGCAGAAGGACGCTCCCCATCAAATTTTGCAGCAGGTGGTGTAGCTGTTGTCAATTGTCTGGATGATATGGTCTATAAAAAATCTTCCTGAAAACTTGTTATATTGTTATTGTTGCTCTTGATAAGGGTCTCAATACATAAATTTAAGGTGAGAATTGTCTTGTATGTCTAGGAACAGAAGGAGAAAATGCAGAAAGCAAGGCAAATGGCCTCACTGGTAATAGTTCACTGAGCAGTTCATTAGGTGCAGGCAAAATGGCTTCAACTGCAGTTCAAGTTAAGGAAGGCTCAAATGGGCTTCGTGCTGGAAGTGCAGCATTGAATGAAGGTAAATCAAAACTTTTTGAACTAGTTTCTATTTATTGGGTTATCTAGGAATTGAGGATAGTTAAGTTGTGCACTAGATTGTTTGAATTATGTGGGGACTTTATATTTTACAAACAGTGTTCGTTATCGTGACATGCTTGCTAGTTTCCAAATGAAGCACAAGTACTCTGAAACTATATCTTAATAATTATTACAAAATATAGGTCTCACATTTGGAATCTGAGTGGAGTACACAAAGAGACATGCGCACAGGTTAATACTAAAAGTTGACATTGAGTATGATTTGATTCCATATTTGGTCCAAATACCAATGTTAAATAAAATCCAATAAATAGAGTAGATAAGATGGCAGAATGTAAGTGCAACAAGAACCTGACAAACCACAACAGGTAGTAGGCAGTTTGGAAGAAATACAAATGGGTCGCAGAGCAAATATTGTTCAAGAAAACACAAAAACAATGAAATAAACTTTTTTAGTCTAGATGATTGTATCACTTTCACAACATTATTTTACCTACTACTGAAATGTCCCCAACTTGGGATAATTGAGGAATAATAGGGCTTTCAACCAAATCCTTGCAAGTCTGAAAATTATGCCTCAAAATTCCAGCAAACCCTAACTGTGGAAGATGCTTCAAAAACATGCAAAGTTGCAAACCCTAGGCGCCAATGTTGGAAAACTTAAACAGTAAATTTCAGTTTGTTATTACAGTCCAATTTCACTTCACCAAGCATATAAAAATATCCAAAATATTTCAGAAATATAGCGCTGCAATAAATACCTTTGATGACCAAATGTGATGCCAAAAGAAGGCAGAAATAGTAGAATAAATTATTAAAATTATTTCTGATTTTTCTGAATATCAATAAGTTCCCAATTGACCTTAAAACCACTCCTAGGCAAGTCGCCCTAGGGCAGAAAACACAAATAAAATCCAAGTCCTTACGCAGCCCTATTTTTAGGGGTCTTCAAACCATATACCTGTAGCACAGCCCAATTTAGGGGTCTTCCACACTTCCACCTGTTCGCTGCCCTCAAAACCGCTCCACAACCCTTGGTGTTGACCTCCCAACCAAGTCGCTACGCCACCAAATCCAATCACCACCCTTGGGGGTGAGTCTTCACTCTTCAATTGGAGTAATTCTAGAATTTTCTGAATGTTAAGCCCAGATGCAGCCTCTGAAATGATGCTGCCCTAATCAGAATTAGAGGGTTTCGTCCCTAATTCCCTTAGAACTTTGAAAGTTTTCATCTTCAAAGCCTTGAGTTGAACTTTTCGTGCCTAGTCTCATAAATCAATATCCAAATTAACATACCTCCAATTGAAACCTTCATTTGCTTTTATACAACTCCCCCCAAGGGGCATGCCCAAAAGGGAGAGAAACATATATTCAAATCATAAGGAAGATTGCTTTTAAAACTCTTAATTTAGTCAAGTGACGCCCATGACCCTTAAAGGGCCCCAACTTCAGTGGCTCTTATAACATAAAGTACCTTTTACGTGTATTCATTCAAAATCACTTATTTCCTTTTCTATTGTAAGGCTAAGGGTCTTCAATCGTTTCATGTCCAAAAGGGGGACATGACAATCCTCCCCACCCAAAATTGCTTGTCCTCAAGCAATTGCAAGATCCAAGGAGGTGTCCCAACACTCCTTATAATGCAATGTCCACCTGTAATTGTTTCCCAAGGAAGGAAAACCATCTCTAAACTCTCCTTGCTGCTGTACCTGTTGTTGTTCGGCATGGACCAATTGTAGACATCCTCAAAATCAGCCACCAACTTTATTCTTCTTTCACACCAATGGCTGCCCCGGCTGTAGTTTTCCATGTGGAACCAATGACAGCTGTTAACCTTCTCCAAACCATCTTCCAAGTTGGTTATTTCAAGCTCCATAAGGCCTGGAAACTTCCTCATAAGGGCTGTCATCCAATCCTTGGCCCTTAAACTCAATTGACCCTCCATCAAGAAGAGGATCATACCAACAACCCCCTTGTACTTGCTGATATGTAGCTGTTTATGTGATGTACAGCCATGCAATTACCCCCAAAAGTCAACCAATTCACTACTAAGTTGACGTCCCATGTGCTCTCCATATCCACATATTTCGAGGATGCCAATATGAACACAAACATCATACAAAAAAGAACTACAGCTGCTAAAAGAAAAACATTCGGAAAGTGATACCTTACTGCCCAAAATGGAAAAATCCATTTGATCTTCATTCATTGTGTGCACACTAATGTGGCCACCTTTCAACAAACCTTTTGTAGCTCCTACAAGTCATGGTAGACTCATCCAAGCTTGAAACAAGAGAACAACAAAAAAATTCTTGGAGGACATACCTTGGAAACCACTTTCCACATCTTGCCAACCCTCTTGAATGATTCTTTTCATGTGTGCCACACGTATCATCATTGGCTGCCCCCTCTTCTACACTCTTATGCATGTGGAACCAAATGTGAATCCACTAAGAATTCATTATGAGAAACAAAAGAGTGTTGTATCGTATGTTCATCCTTCACCCTCCTTTCATGCAAGTTGTGTCCCCAAACATAAACACCTTCTAAATTTGATAACAGCTGTAAATTTCAGATTTCTTACCCATGTGAAGTGTCCGCAATAGTGTTCCAAGGTCTGATTTTTCTGAGGGATAAAATTTCAATCTGATTGGTGCACTTTCCTTGCCCAATGTGAGTTGTACTTTGTCCAACAAAGTAATCTCTATGGCATCAATAGGTGGCTGGAATCTTCCTACCAACTTGGAAATTTATGAGTAAGAAAATTCAGACTTTGCATAAGCATTTTCAGAACTTACCATGGGCTGTATTGTACCTTATTTCCTTGCTTTTTCTGTGTATGTCACCTTCGGAGTTTGCAAAATCAACTTAGAATTTCCAGAATGTGAATTAGGCCTATCTTTTATCATGATTTTAGTCCTTTCTCTTTTTTCAACAAACTGATTTTACACCTCATTGATCTCATGACTCAAATTATTATTTCCAGCAATCATTAAGCTCAATACACATGGAAACAAATAGTGCTTTTCATACCTTGAAGGTTGTTGCAACTTAGAAAAGACTTGGTTATTTGCTGCCCTTGTCCATTTCTTCTTGGGAATGACTCTTTCCATAGTTTTTGATGTCACCTCTAATGCACAACAAAATTCAGATTTAGCCATACTGATTTAGCAGAAGGCCAAATTTCCTTTGAAGTCATTGGCTGCCCATGATCAAAATTTGCAGTCTCTTGCCATGGCCTAAAAATCACGCTTGCTTCCCACAACAATTCGGAATCTTGATCTACTTCCTTATCTATTTCAAACAATTGATTGTCCATACAATGGAAATCACTTGCATTCCACAACAAGTTTGAACCTCGCTTTTTTTTCATATCCATTTCAGACAATGGATTGTCCATACAATGCTCAATTTGTATCTTTGAATCTTTTGGTTTTTTTGGAAAGCACCCCAAATTAAAGTCTTCTTGGAGCCTAAGGAGCTCATCAATCACTTATTCAATTTTATTAGCACTTGCCTCATCCTTTTGCTCCATCAACCGCTTTGCCACTTCAATCGGCTGCCCTTGTTTGGAAATCACCACATTCGTTGCATTGCTCTTGGCTATTGCAATTGATCTCCGTAATGCTCCTACACATGAAACAAACAAATTAGTAAAAACCATGGTGTCTAAAAACACCCTTTTGATTCCGTTATCAAGCTCTAAGATCATGAAGTGCATCCTTTCTTGATGCCTTGATTCGTCCTTACAACTCCCCCATATTCGGATTTTAAAGATAGGTTTATGTTGCTTTTGACAGGGCTGTAGCAACTTCTTTTCCCCTCCATTATTTCCCTTATAGTGGCTGGAAATCCACTCATACATGTGTGAACCACTCCCATGGTGTTTAGATGTAAGAGGCATACCTTCTAAAGGCCAATACTCACCATGGCAACAAGAAACTTGATGGAAAGCAAATTGAAAATGGGGAAAACAACAGTTAATGTGCCACTTACAATTTTTCTTTTGATCCTTGAATCATGATACTTCTTGCTTATACCTCTTTCCATGATGGTCCACGCTTTATCTTTTGTTTCACAACATAACACAATGATAAAAGTATGCTTGTAAGGCTCACCCGAATCCCACATCCATGTTGGAGGCTTGTCATGCTTATCCTTAAGATTCACTTGGAAGAATTTTCTTCCCCATTGAGTGTCCTTCGACTCCACCTTATCGTTAGCACAAGTTTTATAATCAAAACATTGAAAGACGTAAGCATGAGGAGAAAACATTGAGCACTCATTCAGAAGTTAACCCAATTGTTTACTTATACAAAAATTTGATTTTTCTTCCCCAATGTGCAAAATGGATTGTTCTTCTTCCTTACCTTCCTCTTTCTTTTGTTCTTTTGACTGCTCATGAAATTGTTGAACAACTTCTTGCTTCACCTTAAGAAGTTCTGATTTTTCTGTTACTCCCCGCTTAGTGTCTACCCTTTGCAACCCCCTTGGTTGCTCTATAGCTTGTTGAAAACCTTCACTAGGCTGCCCTTGAATTTCTGGTTCTTGTGGCTCAGAAAATTAAATCATTGGCTGTCCTTTACTTTTTGAAACAACTCTTTTTGCTTCTCATGAAGTTGTTGGACAATTTCTTCTTGCTGCCCCATTATTTCTGAATTGTGAAACTCAAAAATTTCACTACTTGGCTGTCCTAATTTTTCTGATTTATGCATTTCAGAAGATTCAACACTTGGCTGTCCCAAGGTGTTTGATTTTTTTTCAAAGGTTCTGGACCAACCCCGTCAAACTTCGCAATGACCCTCCTGTTGAATTCCTCATAGTTGTCTATGTGGTGATGCCCTTGGGTTATCAACCCTTGGTCCCACCAATCATGGGCAACCCCTTCTAAATATGCTGTGATGAATCTTAGGGTCTTCTCTATCTCCATGGGACAAAGTGCATGGTATGTACCTAATTTATCAATCCATGCCCTAGCTGAAATGTTTGTAGAACTATTGAATGTGGGAAGAACAATCTTCCTCAAAGCATCAAGTAACTCCCGTCTAACCCGAGTACTGCCCTTACCTCTTTTCCATGATACAAAATCCTTGAGGTCCATCTCCTTCTTGAAAGGGGTGGGTATGTCATATACTCCTCATAAATCTCCATCAAATCCGTCTGAATGAAATGTTGCTCCTTTACATGAGCTTGAGAGGATCTCTCAAACCTTGTATCGTTCATATCTCCTATGTCACTATTTGCCATGAAATCCTTAAACCCCACAACTGGCTAAGAAATTGGCTCTAATACCATTGAAATGTCTCCAAATTGGGATAATGGAGGAATAATAGGCCTTTCAACCAAACCCTTGCAAATCTGAAAATTATGCTTCAAAATTCCAACAAACCCTAATTGTGGAAGATTTTTCAAAAACACACACAAAGTTGCAAACCCTAGGTGCCAATGTTGGAAACCTTAAACAGTAAATTTTAGCTTGTTATTTCATTCCAATTTCACTTCACCAAGCATATAAATATAGCCAAAATATTCCATAAATATAGCGCCGCAATAAATACCTTTGATGACCAAATGTGACGCCAAAACAAGGCAAAAATACTAGAATAAATTATTAAAATTATTTCTATTTTTTCTGTATATCAATAAGGTCCCAATTGACCTTAAAACCACTCCTAGGTCAGTTGTCCTAGGGCAGAAAATACAAATAAAATCCAAGTCCTTACGTTAGCCCTATTTTTAGGGGTCTTCAAACCATATACCTGTAGTGCAGCCCAATTTAGGGGTCTTCCACACTTCCACCTGTTCGCTGCCCTCAAAACAGCTCCACAATCCTCGGTGTTGACCTCCCAACCAAGTCGCTACACCACGAAACCCAATTGCCACCCTTGGGGGCGAGTCTTCACTTTTCAATTGGAGTAATTCCAGAATTTTTTGAATGTTAAGCCCAAATGCAGCCTTTGAAATGATGTTGCCCTAATCAGAATTAGAGTATTTCTTCCCTAATTCTCGTAGAACTTTAAAGGTTTTCGTCTCCAAAGCCTTGAGTTAAGCTTTTCGTGCATAGTCTCGTAAATCAATATCTAATTTAGCATACCTCCAAATGAAGCCTTCATTTGCTTTTATACAACTACTCCCACGAGGCATGCCCAAAAGGGAGGGAAACATATATTCAAATCATAAGGAAGATTGCTTTTAAAACTCTTACTTTAGTTAAGTGATGCCCATGACCCTTAAGGGCCCCAACTTAAGTGGCTCTTATAACATAAAGTACCTTTTACATGTTTTCATTCAAAATCATTTCCCCTTCTTTTTCTCTTTTTCCTTAGCCCTTGAGATTCAAGTGAGGTTAAGGGTCTTCAATTGTTTCATGTCCAAAAGGGGGACATGACAACTACCTTGAATGATTACTAATTTCAACCATCGCTAGGGATCTTTCATAATATGTTCGAGGGAACTAGTGTTGTTGATTGAATCCCTTTAAGAACATTATACCACCTACTACATTGAATGACTAATGATTTAAGCAATCAAGTTCTATGTTAGGGATCTTTCATAATATATTAGGGAATTTCCTTTTTGTAGAGCACTCGAATAATTTAGAGGAAACTAGTTGTTTCTTCAAATTTGGTTTATTTATTGCAGACATTTCACAATATTATTGTATCTAAAGTTACTAGGAAATGGAAACAGATCCAAAATGTATAAATGCTGAATTTACAAGAACCCTTGAAAATGAAATGGCACCGAAATGTCCGTACAGTAAATTATAAAAAATTATAAATATTTAAAAAAGATAATATTCATTTCTAGTCCACAAAAGATAAAATACTTAAAAAATATCATATTCACAAATATTCAAAACATTCAACATACTTAAAATTTCAAATGTTCATGTGACATGTCATGTTTTAGAGGTTTCAAAATGGATTATAATTTAGAATAAATCATCTAGATTCTCCTCAAAATCATTATCATCAGGGTAGGTGAGTTTAGTTTTAGGGTTTTTTATTCTTATTTTAAAGTTTTTTTGTTTTAAAATACAAAACAACATTTGAAATGTCTGGGTATGTGCACTGTTTCTTGCACTTACCTAGATTTTATCAACGTTTCAGGGATGTTTTTGGGCCATTTCGGCCCCTTGAACTTGGTTGTATCTATTTCATGTGCCATTACGATTTATTCCTCAAATGAGTATCTCATTGTGCCATTCCACATTCTCATTGTCCTAAGTTTTTTTTTTCACTTTTCATAAAGTCTACACGATAACTTATGTAGATTTTTTAATTCAGTATTGGAGATGTTAAAATAACCTAGTAGCATCATTGGTTTGAAGTGGCATTTATAATCAATTATTGAAAAATGTTAATGAAGAAAATTTCACCTTGTCTTGAAAATCTATATGGTCTTGACATACGTTCAAATCAACATATGTATGACTTACAAGGGCAATAGGGTGGCAAGTGAACCATCTAGATGTTGAGTATGGCTAGAACTTGGGGAGTTTTATTTTCTTGCCAGCTAAATGGGATCGAGTCAACCCATACTTGGTTAAGTTTGGTATGACCAATAAAAAATGGATAATACTCGGGTATATGTTGAGTAATTGGGATTGCCAAGAGCGATCAATGTGTTATTGAAGTACTTATAGGTTCAATTGGAAAGTACTTGGTTGGCATCTTTCTTTTTATTGCCAAGTTGGTCACGAGTATTTTTAAAGTAAGAATTACTTTTTAGATTTAGGGAGTCATTGTTGAGTATGATTTGTGCAACTTTAGTCATGCTCCTCAAGAGCAAAATTTGAAGGCTTAGCAATTTAGTGTGTAGACGAAATGCAGTCCCCTAGTTTCATATTGTAGAAATTGTTAACCTAATCAGTATTCAAATTATAAACTGAAGGGGATGTGAAGGAAAAGCAACAATGAAGAAAGATTAGATACCTTATTTTTCATGGTAGATAATGGGCCTAAAGGGGATTGTTGGAAAAGGAAACTATTTCATCCTTAGGGAAAAGGTGGCCCGTATGCAGTTTGATTCAATAGTCATGTAATACTATTATTTAAAGACTAATTGACTTTGTAAGGAATATTTAATTTGTGTTTTATGGGGAGGTGCCTGTTGTCAACTTGTTGTTGCACCCTAATCGAAGATGTGCTGAAATGGCTAATCCTCGTTCCAGTTGAAACAATGGGATCTTCTCACGAGAGTGGGTGCCTCAATGGTGAGAACCTCCAGAGAACGCTGGTTCCTGTAAGATGTATTTATGAGGATCTCAACTTCTACGCTACAAATTACTTGGAGAAAAGGGAAAATGAACTTAAAAGGAAATCCTAACTAAAATGGTAATACACCTAATTTGCTTGATCCACTCAAATCGAGCTTCTGAGAACATTGATTCAGACAAGGAAGAGGTAGAACTTCAACTCCAATTGATTAATACACAAGTATTTCACTAATTGGTTTAATCTAATGATCTCAGATTGAGGGAAATGGAAAAATAGCCCTAATGAAAGGCACTAAACAACGACTAATATCCACTATAAACTCAGCAAAAGACGTTTTTAACACAGAACGTGCCCTGCATATGACCAGCTAGTAACCAGGTACAAATCCAGATTTGACAAGGAAGAAAGAAAATCAGCTGCAGGAAATTGAAAAAACAGTCCTCTTCTCATTGATTTTGAAAGCCAACTTATAGAAAAATACAATAGCCAAGAGATGGCGTTGAAAATAGGAGAGGAAGTTAACTCTTTATTAGCCCAAGTCTAAATTGCGTTGCATGAGTCTTCCAAATTTGTCTTTTCTTGTCTTTTATCTTGCATGAAGAATCCTTGGCGTTGAAGTGGACAGTGGCTAATTTCGGGATGTTAAACTCTTTATCATGCAAAAATGGTACGCCCAGCTCCAAATATGGACTTCCTCTTGAGTTGTTTGAACGTTTGAAAGCATGAGATAAACAAGAGCATGCATGAAATCCAGGCAATGCTAAAATTAGAACTCTAATTGAAATGTTGGAAGCTGAGTTGGAACGTTTGAAAGCACGAGTTTGACCTGGAGATAAACTTGACTTCGACAACCAGTCAACTGAAGCCTTGACTAGTCAATCGTAATTAGCCCTTGCTTGCATGGAATTTTACATTGACTCCGTTTCTTGCATGTATTTCCTCAGGTCTTATCTGTTCATAGCTTTTGGCTTTTCTATGGACCTTCCCTTTGCATACCTTTGTCCTTTGCTCAAACTTATGTTCATTCACTTCAAGACCTTTGTACCTCGGACTTCTCCCTTTCGTTTTTCTTTTAAGGCCTCGTATTTATTCTCATGGCTTATGTATTTGTCTCAGGGTTTGGTCTGCAGACTTGTTCTTTGGTTTTTTTACAGTCAACTTCTTGTGAACAAAATGTCCGCAGGAATTGTCTTTAGGCTTTTGTTTTTGTCCTATTTGCCTCAGTTCTTTTTATCTGCCTTTGGACTTCGCTCTTCAGACAAAAAGTCCGAGACTTTATCCTTCTTGGGCCTTTCTTTTCTTTCGGCTTTATGTCCCTCGGCTTTTAGTTTTCGAACCCTTGCTCTATCTCCTTCGGATTTTCTTCCTTGGTCTTGGATTTTCTTTGGCTCTTTTGCTTTCCACTTCCTGCGGACAAAAAGTCTGCGGGAGTTGTCTTTAGACTTTCCCAAGAGAACAGCCCTTCGGGCTTTCTGTCATGGTCCTTTCTCGAAGGGCAGGGGCCCTTCGGGCTTTTGTAAAGCCCTTAAACTCGCTAGATAGACCTTCCTGAAGGCAGGTGCCCTTCGGGTTTCTTCCAATGTCCCTTCCATTCTTGAAATGAACCTTCCTGAAGGGTACCCTACCCTTCGAGTTTTTTGTAATTGACCCTTCTGAAGGGTACCTTGCCCTTCGGGTTTTTTAAATAGTCCCTTGAACTTTTTGGAGGACACCCAGACCTTTTGGAGGGCACCTGGGCTTTTTGGAGGGCACCCGGGTTTTTTGGAGACGTCCCTTCCGAAGGGTACATTGCCCTTCGGGTGTTTTGGAAATGTCCTTCGAATATTTTGACTTGTCTTTTGAACTTTTTCGAAGGAATTCCTTCAGCTTTTTGTCCGAAGTCTATTTGCTTGTTCTTCAATGTCTGCAACTTCGAACTCTCTAGTGGCACCTACTTCGGATTCTTCATTGCTTGTTACTTATAAAAGAGATAGGTCATTCACCCTGAGAAACCTGAAATGCACTACCCTGAGTAATTCGGGTTTTTTAACCCGGATTACTTTTGCTGATAAAACTTTTATAAGCAAAGCACTTCTCAAAACCCGATTTGCATTGTCAAGAGTAATTCGGGTTTTCCAACACGGATTATTTCTGCTGAGGGATTTCAACTGTTGATTACTCATAAAGTGAAATAAGTTGTCTCTTATAAAACCCAAAGACTTCTCATTCCAAAAACCCGAAGTCTTGCTTGAATGCACACCCTCTTACACTTTAGGCAAAATTTTGGTATGTAGGCCAAAAAATGGCCAACAGTGCCCTTGAGCCCTAGTTCCCTATGGTATGGCTTGGGGAGGTCACCAATACGTCCATGCTCCCCATGAGGATGTGTCCTAGTATACTGTGCAAGGGTATTCATGAACTATGACAAATTGTTTGTGTTGCACGTGCAATTGACAAACACCCCACTTTGCTCTATGGTTTTCAAGGGTTTCTACAACTGATGATCGCCCCTTTCCCCATGTTGAATGCCCATTTCTTTGCAACAATAATTCTAAGTTTGTATGCTTTGCAAGTGGGAAACATGAAGGGAATAGTGGTGTCTATGATTTATAAGAATGAAATTGTGAGTTTCCTGGATAAAATTGAGGGCTTCTTGTTCTTAGACAATCTTAGGCATTTGAGGTGTGGGTATAGATGCCTCTTTTTACAAGAATGAGTCCAAGTCCCTTGATCCAGTGACTAGTGGAGGTGGTG
Source organism: Torreya grandis (assembly GCA_037957365.1). Lineage (NCBI taxonomy): Eukaryota > Viridiplantae > Streptophyta > Pinopsida > Cupressales > Taxaceae > Torreya > Torreya grandis. The sequence continues at coordinate 5,275,773 of JARHVA010000331.1, forward strand.
AACAATCAGTTTTCGCTTGATTGAATGGCCAATGAAGAGGGAAACTTAGTAGAGATTACCCTAAAAATGTAGGAGAAAGAGAATCTCCTTACCTAGTTCCACATAATGCCTTGAAATAATCTGGTAGAACTTCATTTACGAAAGCTCAAACATGTAGAATGTTGTGGAATCTTTCATCCAACATCTTGACTTTGAAAATCCAAATTTCTCCAAAACCCCATCCATAAAGGCCTAATTTACTCGATTATAAGCTTTGTTGATGTCCGATAAACATCCTCAAATCCATTTTATGACAATGAATGAAGAGCATTGTGAAATCCATTTATCTTATGCAGAATCTATTCTTTTGAAGATATCCTTGGGTGGCATGCTTTTGATCAATCAGCTATGATTATTGCCACTATTTTTTCCATTGTGTTGCCAAAAGAAATTTGGTATGATGCAATAAGTTGCATCCTCATGAATAATGGCAAGGAAAGTAGAGTACCATTGTTTGATAATAGAGTACCATTGTTTGATAATTGAGTATTTTCTTTAGGATCCGTCTATAGCTGCCAACATATCTTAAACCCACTATATGCCAACATTTTTGAAAGAAACTTGCTTGAAACCCATTAGCCCCAATAATCTTCTTAGCATCCATCGCAAATATAGCATTTTGATCCCACTTTGATCTCACTAGGAGCAATTGATATTATGTATTCTATTTCTAGGATGAGAGTTGGAACGTTTTTAGTGAGCTCTTCATCATTCTTTTTGTTTGCCCCTTCTAAGAGGAGTTTTTTAGAGTAATTTACCAACTTGTTTGCTTTTATCATTGTTCGAAATCATTTCCCTATGGGGTTTTCAAATAATTGATCTTATTAATAATTATTCATTCCAACATAGATGTGCTGAAGAATCTTGTATTTCTATCACCAACACGTAGGTAATTGTTGAATTTTCCCTGTACGTCTTCAATTCTTAGATATTTATTAAGACTACTTAGAAACTCCTCATTTGCTTAAATTCTCATTCAAACCTTCCCTTTAAATCATTTTTGGACTTCGAGCAAGAAAATATGAGTTCAAGAGCAAGAGTTAAGTTCATGGAGATGATTCAAAATTTGATTGGAGATTTTGTGAGCAGGAGATCATGAGGGGTTTTGAATTTTAGATTTTATAGGATTCAAAACACAATATGTGAGGGATACATGAAAAATGAGATCAAAACTTGTAGCGGATGTCTTGGATGTCAAGCAAGGTAGAATGGTTTCCCTTAGAATTGGGCAAGGAGGATTTTATCGGCTAATTGATCCTGCTAAATTTGATTTGCAAGCATTGGTTGTGGAAGACAATGGGTATTGGAATTTGAATATTTAGTACTTAGGCATACTTAGCCAAACTAATACGGTTCAAGAGCTGCTTTCTATAAAGGAGAAGTAGGACATGTGTAGGATGCTTGGCTGGAAATAAGAAAAGGAATCTATTTCCTACTAAAGGTGTGTAGCGTTCCAAAGGGGTTCTTGATCTTGTTCATGCTGCTCTGTGCGAACCATCCTGGAGAAGACAAACTGTTTTAGGATCAAGGTATTTTTATTCTTCTTTTAGTTGATGATTTCTCATTGAAAATGTGGGTCTAATTTATGAAGAAGAATCTGAATACTTTGGTTTCCTTGTCAAATTCAAAGCATTAGTAAAAATAAAAAGAGTAGACGTATAAAAATTGTTCGGTCAGATATTGGAGGAAAGTTTAATTCCAAGCAATTCGAGGATTACTACTAGATGGATGGGATTCAAAGGCAATTGTCAGCTTTGTACACCCCTAAATAGAATGGGGTTGTTGAAAGGAGGAACACGGCTGTTAAAGAGATGGCACAGTGCATGATGCATGATATAGGTGTTTCGCATAGATATTGGGGTGAAGTAGTTCATACGATTATGTATCTCCTAAGCAAAAGTCTATGTAAAGCCTTGCAAGACGTTGTTTTTGAAGAATCATGGTCAAGATAGACACCAAAGACAAATCATCTTTACATTTGGTTTAGCTGCTCATGTTCTTGTTCTTGATGGCATGAGTGAGTGAGAGTCCAAAACTAACAAATATTTCTATATTGGCTATAGTTAGAAGTCTAAGGCTTATAGACTCGATATTTCTACTAATAAGGTAATCATTAATAGATATGTTGACTTAAAAGAAAAATAATCTTTCTTGCAGTACTAACTAGTAGGTAGTCATTGATATAATTGAAACTAGTGTTGTGATCCTATTGGAGGATGGGGAATCAAGTTCCAAGGGAGTACAAGCGATAATGTTCCTTCCTTTACCCACAGGTCTTTGGAGTTGGAGAATAGTCACGGTGGGGCTTGACCACCACAAGTATATCAATGGAGATGTGAGTTGGGAACAACCAAAACCATGCTTTAGACACCATAAGTATCTCAACAACGGAGGCTTAAGTGGTATTATACCACAATGCAGGGTGTGTAAGAGGGCGATCTTCCTCAATTAGCAGAACAATCTCAAAGAGCAGAGAAACAAATTTTTGGTTCTTTTGAGCATGTTCATTTTGCTCTTTCATCAACACCTATTCTACGTGATTGAACTAAAATTGTATTTGGAAGCCCAGGGCATACTTGAATGGGAAGCTGCTAGGTAGGTTGAGTATGGTGTCGTGATGAAAAATCATACCTGGGAGTTGGTGGATTTGCCTCCTAGTAAAAATCCCATTGGATTCAAATAGGTGTATAAGGTGAAATATAAACCTAATGGTACTTTGGACATGTACAAATCCTATCTTGTTGCTAAGGGCTACTTGCAACATATTGGGATTGACTACTTGAAGACTTTTGCTCCTATTGCCAAGAGGGTAACTTTTCGGTTGGTTCTATCCATAGATGCTCAATTTGGTTGAAAGGTGTATTAGATGGATGTGAAACACTGCCTTTTTGAATAGGGATTTGGACGAGGAAGTTTAATGGTGTTTGTAGAAGGATATTGAGTATTAAATATAGATCATCAAGTTTGCAAGCTCTTTAAGTCCTTGTATGAACTTAAGTAGACTCAATGAGCCTAGTACATTAAAATTGATCAACATCTCTAAGATTTTGGATTTGGAAGAAGTTTTTCAGATCAAAATCTCTCTGTCAAAAGTGTTGACGATGATGTGGTTATATTCATTAGCTATATTGATGATCTTGCCATCACTGGTAGCGGGGCCATTGTACTTTTGCGAATCAAATCTAATTTATGTTCTGCTTTTGACATGACTGATTTAGGCCACCTACATTATTGTTTAGTTGTAGAGTTTTGGCAATTTGATCATACTATCTTTTAAAACATGGATAAAAAATGACAAAACACCCTCGACAAAATTTAGGATGATGAAGAGCAATCCATCCACGACACCTTTGGAGGTCTGACTGAAGTTGTTAGCTTGTGAATATTCATCATCGATTGATTTATCCCTCTACATACATTTGATGGGCATTTTGATCTACCTTACATCCACTGAATCAGATATATGTTTTATTGTTAGCTACCTTTCTCTCGGTTCTTGTTACAACCAAAACTAATTCATTGGAAAGCAAAATAAATGCTTTTTAAGATATGCTAATGGATACTTGACTTAGGCAAATTGTATCAGATATTGACATATCTCAAGGTGTGAGCGTTTACAAACTCTGATTGGGCCGGTTCAGTTGATACTTGGAGATCAACCAGTGGTTATACTTTTGCCTTGAATTTTGGAGTTGTTTCGTGTCAAAGCAAACTTCAACATATAGTTGGTTTGTCCTCCACTGAATAATAATACAAGGCAAACTCATTGTATATGTTGTGAGGCATTGTGGTTGCACCTAATTTTGCATGATTCATTGATAGCATAGGGGGAAGTTACTCCACCCTACAATGACACAGTGTCTTGAAGTTGGTGAAGAATATGATGTACCATTCCAGAACAAATCATGTCAAAGTTCATCATCACTACATTTGACATTTGGTTGACGATGAAGATATTTGTCTTTATTACCATGCTTGTAAATTGTTGGCGAATGGATTGAGTAACTTTATGTCGAGTAACTTTATGACTTGTAAAATGTTGGTAAGGAGAGGGTGTCATGTCCCTCTTTTGTTAGGGACATCCTCGAAGACCCTTAGCCTTAACCCATTTTTCGGGGGCTAAGGGAAAAGAAAGAAGGGAAAGAGAAATAAGTGATTTTAAATGAATATATGTAAAAGGTCCTTTAAAAGGTAGTTTATGTTATAAGAATCACATAAGTTGGGGCCCTTAGGGTCATGAGTGTTTTAAAAGCAATCTTCTTTATGATTTGAATAATGTTTCCCTCCCTTTTGGGCGTGCCCCTTGGGGGAAGTTGTATAAAAAGAAAAGAAGGTTTTATTTGGAGGTATGCTATGTTTGATATTCAAAATCTTGGTCATTAAGCACGAAAATGCTTGAGCCATTGCTTTGAAGATGAAAACATTCAAGCAAAGAGTTAGAGGATGCAAACCCTCTTCTTTTATTGGGGTAACTTCACCTAGAGGCTGCCATTGAGTTATCTATTTCTCCAAAGTTGTTTTAAACGCCATATTTTGCTAATTATAGGTTGGGCGACTTGCTTGTGGAGGTTGGCAACTTGATTGGTGGATGTTTGTTCGTGTTTTAGAGTGATTTTGTGCCCCAAGGGACATTCTGATTTTATTGTGATATATCTACATTGTTGCGACTGGACTTGGAAAGGTTTTGACCTTGTTTTGAGGGTCAATCTTGCCTACAAATATTTTGTAATATTTTCTATATTTTTCCAGCTTGGCGATTTGGATTGGAGGGCTTTTTTGGCTTCAAATACACTTAAAAAATGTTAATAAAATCTTCATATCAATTGAGTAATATGTGTGCAATGTTATGAGGGTTGCGTGAAGTGTGTTACTTGATAGATCAGCTGCAATTTTTAATTAAATATTCCAGCTTTGGGTGCCTAGGTTTTGAAGGCTAATTTCTCTTTTTGAAGTGCAAAATTGCTTGTTTGGTTTATCTACTTGGTGCATCAAGCATAGCATAATTTTGTGCTAATTTTGAGATTTTTTTTAGATAGGTATTCGCTTTTGATTGGAGCTCCAACTGGTCCGGGACACAATCAGGGCCCCATATCTCCAAGGATCATCTATCATATGTACCAAATTTACCAACAACGACCACAATCACCCAAGAATACCAACAATGACCACAACTGGTTCGAGAATACCAACTATTGGCCACAACCGGCTCGAGAATACCAACGATTGACCACAATTGGTCCAAGATTACCAACTATCGGCCATAATCGGCCCAAGAATACCAACGATCGGCCACATCGGCCTTTGATGCCATACTGAGAGTTGAACTTGGGTGGTGCTTGAAACAACCAAGTCACTTTACCAACTCACCTACATCTCATCGATAATTTTGAGAATATTTTTGACAACTAGGACTTGCCAAAAATAAAAATCAGAATTGACTATTTACCTAGGGTTTTGCATAAAATTCAGAATTCAGAAAATTTACCTAACTTGGGACATTTCAGAGGGAGGAGGATATCACCAACAAAGAGTAGTATAGCAGTTATGATGCAGTCACAATTAGGGGGTCCAATGAATGACAACCGTAGACTATGCAGCCTAGGAAGTCAACATCCAACAATGGCAGCACACAGTTCGCAGAAATGGAAGAAACACACTATCTTTATTGCTTCAATTGAGGAAATTACAATATATGCACAACATAACACCTACAACCTTATTTTGGCTTACAAACTATTCAATGTTACAATATTTATCCAATCATGGACGTGGTTCATTCCTACAGTTCACTACTCATACCTGCTTGCTCACAACAAGTCTCTTCTCCAACCTATCACTTGTAGGCCTACAATGTAGGCAACCACTTCCCCTATTCTAGCAATTGTTAAGAAAGTCAACCAACTCACTTGGAACTATGTTGATCCCTGAACATGGTACTCTCTTATATATACTTGATGCTCTTTAAGTGTTGTAATATTGATGCTTCCCTTGGATCAACTTCACCTTGCCAAAACGACAAACACATAGACTAGTCTACATGAACACATCCTTGCATATTTTTGGTTGATGCAAGATTGCTTGTACCCCTTGAATGATTATGTATCATACACTCGAGGTCGAAAAATTTGAGAGCTCTAACTAAGTTAGGTAGAAAAATTTGTCCCCATTGACTCTGTTAGGTACGTAGTCTATTTTGCATAACGTTTTGAACAACATTAAATTCACATTTTCAGGCTATGTCACCTCAGATTTTTGCAAGTTGATTGACTGTTTCAAAGCTTTATTGTTGCTTTTCCTAGACAATCTGGTCTATTTTTGTTGTGTTTTCATCTAAAATGACCATCCTTGCAATCTTGCTCCTTTACTTAGTTGTTTGTCATAAAAGTAGCCTCGATTGGCTCTGGAATTAAGCAAGTGTCTAAGTCTTTGCGAGGTTATTCAAACTTAGTCGCTTTTGGTTAAACAGTCTTAGCCGTTTGTTTTTAAATTTGTATTTTCATATTCTAATGGCTATGTCATTTCTCTTGGACCAACGACTATTTGATTGCCCCTGTGAGTCCTTGGGCAATCGAGGCGCTGCCACTTGTTACTCGCCTGCTTCTCTGAGACTCTTTTGCCTTAGCTATTTTTGCCTAAACTCTCTAGACGCCTGGGATCACGTCAAGTGGCACAATCCCATGTCCTTGCTCCCCTCGGGCCTTCTTGGTTCCCTCAAAAGACCATCAACCCTATGGATGAATGAGATCACGCCACGTGGTGTGATCGTGCTTATCCAGGCTCTTAGGATGATCTTTAGGCTTCCTATGACATTTAACCCCCTAGATGCTTGGGATTGTGCCAAGTGGCATGATCCTGTTTATTTGGGCCCCTAGGGTGGTTGGTATCCTTGCGGGTTTGCTGATAAGCTCCGGGTGAACGAGATTTGGATGTGTCAAGATCTCGTTTCACCAAGACCATGCAATTCATTAGCCCAAATAGGCATTCAACCATGCCCCGATTAAGCGAATCATTGCCACATGGCATACATTGCCAGCTCGACAGCACATGGGTGTCCACATCAGCATTTCACTAGCCTAAATTTGACGGCCGTTTTAACCATCAAAACCGTCAAAGTGGAAAATAGACCTAGTACTTTACACATTATTTATCTATTATTATAGTTTATTTTTTGTATTTGGTCCCTCAGAATTTAGTCCTTTTGTTTCCATTGACTTAAGTTGACTAAAGATTTATGCATTGTTTTATCCTTGCAATTTAGTCATTTTATCTTGAGTTGCGCTGAATCAACTAAGATTAGGGTTCGCTTCTGCTCCAAGATTGTGCTAAATTGGTTAAATGTTTTCGTGTTTCAATTTTAGACTTATTGAAAATCTAGCAATCATTTTCTCTCTGCAGGCTCAAATTCGCCGCAAGCTTGCCACCTGTCATCATTCTGGGTCTTCGCTCCTCTGGAGCATTTGGATGCAAAGCCAAGCCTTGGACCCTCTGGGCTCCCAGGGTCATGTTGCGTGGCATGTTCTTGCTTCTTTGGGCCCTTGGGCTGATTAGCACAAAGTGTCCAAGCAACAAACCTCTCAGGTAAGTGGTATGATGCCTTGTGGCATCATCCCGCTTCTTTGTGCCTCTGGACCAAACGAGAGCGGTATGGTTGGACCCTAAACAAGTAAGTCCCCGAGATCATGCCACATGGCATGATCTTGGGACTACGGAGTAGATAAGACTTGGAACAATGACCGAGGACCTTCGAATTTTCCAAGTGCTCATGATCTTGCCACTTGTCAAGTTCCTGTGCAGCATAATCGAAGAAAAGTCAAAGGCCTTCAATACGCTGCGAGTTGGCGAGAAATTGACACGTAGCAAGGCCTTGATCTCCTCAAGTAGCAAGAAGAGGACATGCAGGGCAGTCCTCCCAAGGTTGATATGTGGACTTCTACAAACCAATTCAGAGCCTGAAATCGACCCGTGTTTTACTCGTCTAAGCCGTCAGGATTTGGAATTGGACTGTGAGTCCAATCGGATTTGATTGATCACTGACTATCTTGTCGCCTAGTGCCAGAAGGATTGTGGCAAAGGATTCCAAAGTAAATCGGATAGTAGGCCAAGTTAGATAGTAGTGTGTGTATTAGGATCAAACATGTTAAGGATCATAAGAAGACAGTTTATGCCTATGCATAGTTAGTTATAAAGAGGACCCTTCACAATTGGAAGATGGAAACTTGTGCCTTTGCATTTAATACAACAGTGACCCATTGAAGGGAGCAGATTTCAACTCGACCCCATGTTAGTTAAAGTAATTGATCAGTCCAATATTGTCGTGCTACCAGTGATCCAATGGACAAAACTGTCATCTTAAAAGATATGCACGCATTAAATTTATGTTGTAGTGAGAGCCCTACCATTGAATGCTTTTAACCACTTATTGGGTGGGTGATTCATTGAATATTTTCAACCACCTGGCTATTGGGCGAGCCTATTAAAAGTCTATATAAAGCCAGCCGTAAAAATGAATTAGGGGTTGGTTGATTAGTGTTAGAATAGAGTAGAGGACAACTAGACATCTTTTCCTATATTTTCTTACTTTTGTAAGTTAGATTTTCTTGTAAGCAATGTTGTAGTAAAGAATTTTCTATAATTCCCTTGACTAAGGTGGATCCAAACACTGTTTATCAAGCAAATATCTAACAAATTGAAAGGCATTGAAGCCTATTGTTCAATATCTATGCTTGTATATGGTGATTTTGTCCATATTTCTTCATAGCTGAATACCTTAGACTCTTGCACCATCTTTGTCTGGGGTTGTGTGTTTACTGGCCAGGCAACAAATTGGTTTCATGGAGCTCATCTAAGTCAAATGAAGCAAAATTGTTTTAGCTGCAAAACAGGGTTACATTTTCTTCTTTACCCTCTCTCTTTTGTTCTTTTTTTGTATTTCTGTTAGTTTAGCTGCAAAGTAGATCTCAAGTTGCAATCCATGTTTACAAGTTATAGCTTGATTGCAACCCCCATTTTATTGTTGTTAATGTATGCTTGAATCCATGTGTGCAATGAATAATTGTGAATCAACTTTATCTTCATGGCAAATTCACTTTTGCTAATCATATAAGCAACTAATCCACAAGACCATACTTATCATTTTTTTTGAGTTTATTCTAAACAGGGCCCTTGTATGGAACAGACTGCATCAGCCAACTGAGGTATTTGGTATGCCATGACCTGGTAGACAGAGACCTTGGGGAAGTTGCTGCCATAGCCTGCTTCCTTTCAGGGGAGGTTGGGTGGATTTCCATCTTGCGCAAGTTGGTGTGCCAAATGACCCATCAACAATGCTCCCTTTCTCTTTCTCCATTCTCTTGTTGGCTTTTGCCCACCTCTATCTATCCATCTTAACAAAGTATCTTTAACACGATTGTCACATACTCCTTTCCAAGAGTACAACTCATCTACCACTTTCTTCATAGCTTGTTTTTGAAAGAACTCACCATACCTTTGGGTATAAAGATGATTGCCCATATCCTCGATTTCTACCTTCAGGATAGTTTTCAGGTCATCCTCTCTTGCTTCTCTCATTGCCATGACAAACTATTTCTCGACCTTTGCTACAACAATATCATCCTCAACTATTTTCATCTTCAAGATGTACTCAAAAATATCATCCATCTCCTTTTGAAATGTTGTCCCAACTAATTCTTATATCCTCTATTCATCTTCTTCATCACTTTCTGCAATTTTGGGATGTTCTTCTAATGAGATCTCTGCTGCAATCTCATCCTTCTCTAGACATGCTTGGGTTGATAACAATATCAACTGCTCCATCTCATTCTTTTCGTCTACGTCACACTCTTCATCTTACCTTGTCCAAATGCTGGTTTGCTCAACCTCTAAAAGCAATTTCTGAATTGTCTTCTGCCATCTCTTTTTCGCCATGTGCCTCTAACTCTTGTAGAAACATCTGTTCAATCTCTCTTGCCTCTCCATCTACAAACTTAAATGCATCATGACCTACAATTTCCCATTCCTTTTCTGCATTTCCTTGAGCTTATTTTCTTGTATTCAAGAAGACCAAATGACTTTGATGCTTCACAATGCCACTCTCTTCCGTCAATGGGAGTAGGCTCCAACTCTCTCCGTTCTTCTCAACTAAAACGACATTGTTTCTTCCATCATTCTTAGCCTTATTGTCGAATTGCCATGGTCTTCCCAAGACAATATGGCATGCATCCATAGGCAAAACATCACACAGAACTCTACCTTGATATGAACCTATTTTCACATCCACTTCACATTGTTCCCATACTGTGATTTCATGCCCTCCCAATAACCAAGACACCCTATATGGCTTGGGTTGTTGAGTACACTTCAGTTTCAGCTTATCTACGACTTCAACAGACACTAGATTATCCGTACTCCCACTATCAACTATAACATTACAGCACTTATCTCCTGTTTTACACCTAGTTATGAAAATATACCTTCTTTGGCACAGCTCATCTTGCCTCCTTGGTTGCTTCAAGCTTCTTCTCTTCATTATCAAGTTCACTCCTTGTTTCTTGGCTACAATCAAACCTTCTGTAGGGCCTCGCTCATTCTCTTCCCATTCATTGATTGCTGATTGGTAACATGAATGCTCTGCAGTCCACGGCTTACACTCTTGTAACTTGTTTCAGAACTTGGAGGACACCTGAATGTCCTATGCCATTACACTCCGCATTCATAACAATATCCATGAATTGTCCATTCATCCTCTTGAGCTTTAACACATTCACTTTCCCACGAGGCAACAAACATCTTGTTTTCCTCTTCATTTTTTCCATGCAGAGAAGAGCAGTCCTTTTCTTGCATGTTTCTATCCTCTATCTTGCTGCTTTTAGCCTGTGCTGCTTTTAGTTGCCTTCTTGACAATCTATCATCTGTCTTCAATGCACATTGATAGGCTTCCTCTACGAAATGCAACTTAACTATTCCAAACAATTCTTGTATGCTCAACCTCAATCTATTTACATACCTTGCTATCTTCTCTTGATCATCTTCAGCATGACCTGCCCAAATTGTGAGCTGGTAGAACTCTTGCTTTTAATCCCTTACACTCATCTCTTTTTTCCTTAAATTCTGAAACTTCATAAACAATTTCGTCTGATCATTAGAAGGTAAAAACTTACCTTTATACTTTTCAACCATGCTTGCAACGATCCTTCCCCAAGTGTTAATTTTATCTTTACATTTTCTTTTTCTTTTCAGCTGCATATTATCCCAACATAAAGATGCATGACCCTTCAACTTTGTGCAAGCAACCTTCACTCTTTTGGGGTCCTCCATTGACTCTTAGTCAAATTTATTCTTCAACTCCATGATCCGATCAATTAGATCTTTAGGACACACTCCCTGAATAGCTAGGGGTCTCCAACCTTGGCTTGCTTCTCATTTTGGGAATGGCTTTCAACAATCTATCCGTTGGTTCAATATACCAATTCTTAAAATTTAACTTCTAGAGATCCTTCTTTGTCTTCACCTTCATTTATATTAGCAACAACAATAGTTCCTCTACGTTGTGCAATCTCCATTACATCCAATCTTACCTGGATTCCTATCAACATCTCTGCCTTCTCTGCTACTCTTGGTGCTTTTCCTCCTCTTCTAGGAGGTCCTCCTATATGCACCATTTCTACTCCTCACAAGGTTTCTACAATTGTAAGACTTCTCTCACACCAACAATAAACCCACTAAAGCCTCACATACTCAACCCACAAGTCAAAACCTTGCTCTGATACCACTTGATGCAGTCATTGTTAAGGGTCCGATGAAGAACAACTTTACACTGTGCAGCCTAGGAAGTCAACACTCAACAATGGCAACACGCACAGTTCGAATGAAACACACTATCTTTATTGCTTCAATTGAGGAAATTACAATGCACTCACACAACATGACACCTACAATCTTATCTTGGCTTACAAACTATGCGGTGTTACAATATCCATCCAATCATAGACGTGGTTCAGTCCTACAGTTCACCACTCAGACCTGCGGTCTCGCTGCAAGTCTATTTTCCATCTCTCTCTCTAATGGCTTTTCTGCAAATTCGCCACCTTCCTCTCTAGTTGCTGAACTGCTCTCTCTGGATTGAACCCTTTTTCCAAAGGACTTATCTCCTTATATAGTCAGCCCTACAAGAACTGTTATGGAAGTCCAACCATTTTATTTCCTAAACATGCAGTGTTTAATCTTTCCATTGTGACTCTTCAACTTCCAATCGTTACCCTACTTCAACTGTCTCTTCGCAGATATTAATTCTTGCGCTCACTTCACACTCCAATGTGTATACACTCACTTGCACTTTCCAGAAGTTATTCCATGTACAAAACTCATGTGCAACTTGCATTCAAAATGTGCGGTTCATAAAAAAGACTCATGCGCTCAAGAAAATTCATGTGTGCACAAAATTTGTGCACAAAAATACTTCTGCGGACAAAATTTCTGTGCACAAAAACATACTTCAAAAAACCTTGTAACTTCTATACGCCATTACTTTTGCATACGAACTGGAAATGAGATGCTGTTTTTTTGAAAGGGCATAATTTTATGAGGAGAATCTAAATCTGCAATCAAATTCTAGTTTGGAGGTGTTTTTCATGACCTTTTTGCTTTTGCCCCAAAACCTATCACTTTTAGGCCTACAATGGACGTAGGCACTTCCCGGATTCTACCAATTGTTGAGAAACTCAACGAACTGACTTGGAACCATGTTGCTGCCTGAAACTGAACCTCTCTGATATATACTTGATGCCCTTGAAGTGTTGTAGTGCTGATGCTTCCCTTGGATCAACTTCACCTTGCTAAAGTGGCAAACACATTAACTAGTCTACACAAACACACCTCTACTTAGTTTTGGTTGATGCAAAATCTCCTGCAACCTTTGGATGCTCGTGCATCAAGTTAGAACATCATGTAACATATGACCATCATCTTGTGTATGATGCCGAAGAAAGTCCTCAAGATCATCAAGTAAATACCAAAAAGACTAGGCAAGAGTGTTCAACGCTAAGTAAATCCAACAGTATTTTCAACATAGTTAGAGAGATTGCGGGGAGTCCATAATTGGCTAACAACTGTCTCATAGAGCCACATATTGGCAGTAATGAAACAAGCGGAAATATCAGTATCACACAGCTTTTGGAAATCAGATGTTTCAAAACAGAATCAAAGGCCATCCTAATGTGTTAAAAGTAACAAAATACTTTGGAAGACTCCTGAGTAGCCTCCTTAATTATATCCCGAAGTGTAAAAATGTTGTCAATTCTTTCGAAGTCTTCCCTGAAGCCCACCTGGCCCATTGCTCTATGATTAACACAATTTAGATATTCAGAAAGTTTGATGTCCAGCACTGTGGACAACGTTTGGAGAATATATGCACAATCACGATAACCTGTAGTTATTTGGGTTTGAATTATCTATAGATTTGTGGAAGGGGTATATGATGTAATGAACTGGGAGGGAGGGAATCCCAAGCAGACAACCTTGTTAAATGGCTCTGTCATAGGGAGCCTGTAAGAAAATAACATGACACCCAGCGTGATTGACATTGTGAATTATTTTGTCTTTTGGCATAAAGCATCCATGAAACCTTTTTGAATATAGTTTGGGAGGGGAGGGGCAATTGAATTTCACAAATATCATTCTCATCTAGGTTTGGATCTAAGCAAAATTTAGTACTTGCTATTTTTATCAGTATAGTTGAGAGCCTAGCTGTATAGTCGCCCTCCTTTACCCCGAGTTCAAAATATTCAAGATCTTTGTTTACTTAATGGTCTGTTATGTTGATATGCTTGCAGATTTTCATTGATGATTTAGTAAACATGTTAAATGCATAGTCAGGGCGTAGAATCGAGAGTACAGTAAATGCAACATTGTAAAGAAAAGCAAACTGCAAAAGATCACCAATATAAATATAAGGAAAATAAAGGTAAAGATTGAAGCAATCTCATCAAGAGTAATAAAATGTCGAAATATTTTTTTTATAAATAAAGAGTCAATTTTTTTGCAAGCAAATGCTCTCTTTCTTTTTACAGTCGATACCTTGACTTGTAGTGGTACTGCATTGTACTAATAGGGGGTGAACAAAAATGATTATACATTAGTGGTGTTTTTCCTGCAAATGTAGTGGCGTTATGCGACCAAGGTTAAAAGCTTAAGTGGATGTATAGCATTTGTAGGGTACTCCTGTGGTTGTTCCTCTATTCAGCCCTTGCGTGTGAAATATTTGATATTCTAGAGAAGCAAGCTTTGTTTGCTGGTGCTTTTTAACAATCTCTGCTGCTTCACATTTGATTCATGTTGAGTGTGTTTGGTGTCATTTAAAAGTTTTTTAGTCTTTATAAAAGCTAGTACGTCCATATCAATTTATATAATTTAATCCTTTTGCCACTGAATGTATTGCCTCCTAATTTTTCAATAACTCTACCTAATGCATTGGCATTCATGTCATGTCATTGGATTATTTTGTTAATCTTGATAAAAACAAAGCCAAGTTCCTTCATCTTTATAAGTACCACGCCAAAAATTTGTATGGCGAGTATCATGGTTTCTGTTCTTGCTATGTTTGGATTTATATTTTGATAGACAGAAAAGTAACGATCTCACATGATATCCTAGCTTGAGATGTTCAAAGAAAAGATGATATATAGGAAGAAGAGTACTTTTTCTGTTTGAAATGTCCTGTATGTTAAATAGACTGATAATAAGAAATTTGAAGTGCTTGTATTGCACATCAATGTTTAGGGAAATATGTAGGTTCTCATGATTAATGTAGTGCTTACAACATTGAGATTTTTTTGTCATGTTTTATAATGTACAATTTCAGAGTCAAAGAATAAATGTTGGAAAATAATCTTCTTGTTTGTGTACATATTAATTTTTTATGGTAATTTGCAGATTCTCTGACAAATCGGAGTATTGGAGGGAAGAAACCAAAGCCATCAGGGGAAGATTGTCAATTGCTGGAATTAAGTGGTTATAACCCTAAAAGACAAGAATTTGAACCCGAATATGACAACGAGGCAGAGTTGCCTCTAGCAGAGATGGAATTTAAGGACAATGATTCAGAAACAGATCGTGATTTGAAGCTGCGCATGCTGCATATATATAACTCCAGGTGATTACTAAGTGTGAAAGGGTGCATCCATGAATTTATCATTAGCAATTATCTGCAGAGAATGGAATGCGTTTAAAGAGCTATGAGGCTTTGTGAACATCGGTCCTTAAGAAATAGTGATTATAGTATTTATTTTTTGATGATCTATGTTGTTCTCGGCTGGTTGTTCTTTACCTATATGTTAGTGTGTATGCATGACAACTTCAGCATGGGGAGTATGTGAGAAATCAAATATTCATTCAACATTGACATAGGTCAGACGGTTTGTAAGTGAATATGGTGAGTGAAATTGGTGGACTGACTTCTCCATTGGTCTATGCAATGTGGTCTCAGCACCACAAACTTTTAAAACAGGCATTATTGCCTTAATTCTGTCCCTCGTTCATACCACCCTAGTTGCAAGATCAATTTGCACCTCAGTGCCTTTTGACCATACAGGTCTGCAGTGGGATGAATAATCAATCAATCATTTAGTGGGCAACAAAATAATCGATTCTTATAATTTTTTTAGTTCACTAGTGTCTGACTGTGCATGAGGCTTCTCTATTGTGTGTGTGTCTGTGTCCGTGTGTGTCAATCTTTGCATTTTTTATAAGGTGTGTGGTTGGCATCAACTCAATAAGTCCAGCTTGTTCAATTTATTTGTGCACACAGATGACATCATTATTGAATTTGCTCCATTTCTTTCGAAACTTCCTTGTACCTTAGGTTGCTAAGATGCAAAAGACAAAATGTGTTGTAATTGTAGACTTTGTAATGTAACTGTGTAGAGTTGTGTTTAGCTTATTCTTTGTGCTATTTATTTGAGCTTCTAGCAATGGATACAAGGAAGTTTTTCACGTCTTTGATGAATTTAGTTCTTTCATACATAAAGACAGTGTTTAGTAATTTTTTCCCAAACATGGATTGGGAAGTTTTTATCGCGTTTGAGTTCAATGTGATCGGCCTCAAATATCAGTTAAGATAGAAATTCCATCTATGATTGATGTTGTAGTTGGGGCCCTAAGTTTCTTTAGATGAGATTTTAGTTTCTCCTTATCAGCCTTGATGGTGCAAAGACTCGTGTGTAGATGCCATGTACCTTGCCGATTCATCATTGGATTGGATTACATGTGGCCAAATAAATTTCCAAAACACCCTCTTTACCCTGATCAAGAACATTCCTACAAGAACTCTTGTATGGTTTTTATGTATTGTGTACTCCAATGTTAATAGGAACTAGAATTAAAGGGGTTGCAGAGGAGGTTGCCATAATCTTATTTGAGTTGTGACTCGGTTATTTTAGGTTTTGGAGGTTACATTTGGAGCATGAAAGTTATGTGAAGGTGGTAATGCTATTAGCTTTGTTTTTTTTCTTTTCTGAATTCCAAAATTTTCCCTTTGTCATACTAATAGAAGGATCCACTGCTTCACCTTATTTATTCTCGAAATAGATCTTCAATTTTGTGCAACTTGTCAAAAACTTTGCTATTTTTTTTGTCGTCTCCCCTAACCCCTTGCGTTTTTTTTTCAACATTTTTTTGAAAGTGAAAAGTGATTTACTACGATCTATGTATGGTTATTGAGAGGGGAAAAGAGGATGGAAATATCCTGAGGTTGAAGGAATTTCTTTTTTGATATCTTCTATTTCATTAGAGAGCAAAATGGATTGTCACCAAGAAACCTAGTTTCAAGGAACCCATGCCCATCCCACATTTCCTAGTGGCTATATTTAAATGGAATATAGCCTTGCCCTTAGTAATATTCTTCCATGCCTTATTTCAAAATGATGTCCCCATCTATGTCCTGATACCTTTATCACGTCTCATGGTGAGTTTGGCAAAATGGTTTCGTTGGAGTAGAGTGGTTTTGTATGTGGCCTCCGTAGAAACTTCCTTTGTCAATGCAAGCGAGTGGGGATGGTATGCCCACTTTAAAACAAAACTTTATGACTTTCCTAAGTAGGTCCATTCTAGTTAAATTGGGTGTCTACGCTAGTGTTAAAAGTGCTCATGTTTATGTGGCAAAGGTTGCAAGCATCTATTAGAGTTTTCTTTTATGTAATTTGAAAGGAGTGTGATCTCGGCTAACTAGATAGGGCGTCTCCGCTTTGGTCGAAGGGTGCTTGTCTTCTACGTCTATATAGGGTGCTTCTCTTCAAAGTAAGTAAATAGAGGAGGTTATCATCTATATAGAGGAAGGGAGGAAGGGCATCTCTTGTCTCTGTCTATGTAGAAGGGGCCTTAGGGACTCGAGTTTAATTTCTACATAGCAAGGGAAGGGTATAGGCTTCCTTATCTATATATAGATCAAGGGACTTGGCACTCGAGCTATTTATCGAGCAGGGGTGTCCGCCTTATTGGGTACTCGTTGCCATGGGCGGGGAGAGGGTGTATCCATATGCTCTGGCTTGCCTTGAAACCTCCCCCTATCCAGTGCCCTATCCATGTTTTTGAGTCCATCCAAAACTCACTCAAAAATAATTCACTCGAAATTAAGTGGTCGTAGAAGACAAGGACACATTAATTGTTTTCTATTAATTATTCCCAACCTATGCAGTGTACTTTGCACCAGACTATGATTGATTGTCAATCATACCAAGATTCTGGGACGAAAGAGGAGCACTTGTTTTCCATGTTGTAGCTTGGCATCTTTTAGTCCATTTGCCTTCTGTGTCCTCAAGATGCTTTTCTCTATAAAAGGAAAACCCCTATCCGCCAAATTGATCTCTTTTCCTTGTAAAATCACCTTTATTTTACAAAATTTCCTTCATTCCTTATAATAACTCTTGTTCATGGAAACATTCTTCAAGTTACTTCTTACTTGTATTAATATGTCCTAGAAAAAAATACTGGTCCTAAACTTTTTATTGTACCGAAAGAACCATTTTGTTCACCCTCTTTTCTCCACTCATAAAGAACAACACTTTCTACTGCTAAATGTTAAAGATCCGCAGCATCATTTCTCTTCTATTTACTTCTTTGCACTAAAACATGTAATAAAACCAAAGATCTGATAATAGAAAATAAATCTGAAATATAACCAGCAACATGAGATATGGTGGGTACTACTATACACACATATTTGATATACTTAGACTATTATACACTTGGGTAGGTTTACACTTCAGATGGACTACAATATTCTACAAGTTACCCATTTGACCCATGCATTACACTTGAGATGGATTATAATATTCCACAAATTACCCATTTGACCCATTCTAACATGGCTTATATGCGCCACAAGTTGCCTAACCCATAACCCCCATATGCCTAGGTACATAACATGCCATCCCTACTTATCATGTTTCTTCTCCGAGACAGAGAAGAAGCCAAATAATATATTCTCTTGAGATTTGTAGACATTTAGTATGAAACTTAATCATTCATTGATCCATTTGTGATTTTCGTTGATGATGGTCTTTGATAGTGCCACACTTCCTTCGCACTGCTCAGATTCCATGTGTCTCCATAGTTTTTCCTCCAATGTCATGCATATTTGTAGTTAGATATTTGATTTCAAATATGCTCATAGTTGTTGTTCGTTGGATGCCGGATATGCCCATAGATTTTGCTTCTCTTAAGCTCTATGACGTGTCTCTTTGATTGTTGCCTTTCATGGTAATGTGGTTGTCAGTATGCCACAACCTTTGGACACTTGGATTCTTGGTCCACTTATTTTGATTCCTCTTCCTTATCTTCCAATTGTTCCTTTCTAAGTAGCCGATATGGGTATGGGTACAAGTATCGGGTACGTGGATACGGGGGATTTTTTTTTTGGGGTTTGGGTACGGCTGTGTACGGCCATACAAAAATATATATAAAAATAGAAAAATATAGCCATTTAAGTAAAATTAACCGCATAATATGCATAGAGGAAACATAATAAGTTAAATAACCACAAAAAATACTATTAATTCTATGCTGAATATCATAATATTCAATTGTCGAACTTAGATTAGTCTTATTACAAGTACATAGTGCAAATGTTACAATGTATGGACAAAAATAAAGACAAAAGAAAATGCACTCTCTGCAGTTTGGTGAAGATTACAATGAGATGACCTGGTGTTAAATCAACTTAAGACCATGGCCTGTTCTCTTCTTTGAGTGTATTTACGAGTTGAGCTTTCGTATTATACCTGTGCAAATGATCTTACTGTATGTACTGCACAAAAAGAGTCCTGGAGAACCATATTTTTGGGACATAAAGGATAAGCAAAAAAAGACATTATTGATTTCAGCCTCTCCCTCATCTTGATCATGTTACAGACATTTATTCCCTTTATTTTGGCAAGGCTGAAACACGATCAAATAACTGGAAGACTTGCTGACTTGCTCTAGCAACCTTCATAGCTGTTATATACAGCCCTAGTAAAGAAGATACAGATGAATCGACTGAGGCTCACATTCTGAAAACACAGCCAGCCATTGAAACAACAAGACTGAACAAATATGCAATGGGAGGTAAAAATAAAAAATGCAATGAAAGGTAAATGTGTTGTCATGCTTTTAGGGTTGCAAATGCATTTTAAAATACTTTTAAATGTTTTTTGAGGTCCATATTTGACTTTGACCAGTAAAATAAGGAGGAAAAAATAAAAAAAGGCACTTTCTTTGGGGCAGTTCACCATCCCTACAACCAAGGTACGCTCCAGCTCTTGCGGGTACCCGGCCGTACCCGCAGGGGCTAGGGTGTAGTACGTACCTGGCTGTATCCTCAAGGGCTGGTGCGTACCTTGGGTGTAGGGCTGGCGAACTGCCCCCCGTACCTGTATCATAACACTGCATACCCGTACCGGGTGGGGTGTATCCGGTAACGTAGGTTCCTTTGCTTCTAAGTAAATAGAGGGCTCGAGCTTCCTTCACAAAACCCAAATCCTTATTATACTCTTTTGCAAAACCTTTGGACAATTAGCTTCTTGGTCCACTTATTTTGATTCCTCTTCCATATCTCCAATTGTTGCTTTCGCTCTTGAGTGAGTAAAGGGCCTGATGTTCCTTCACAAAAACTAAATCCTTCTCACGCGCTTTTGTAAATTCTTTCCCGTGTTCCTATTTGGGTTTTTTCTTATGCTCATCTCTAGATTCTTTTTCATGTTCTTTATATTAATGATTGTGTAGCTCACACACCACCTTGTCCTTCTTTGTCTTGATTGATCCCTCATGGCTTGGATTGATCCCTCATGGCTTGTAATACTCTCAAGGTCTTCTCCTCTCTCTTATACCAAAGCTTCATGGATTTTTTTTCATGTAAAGTTGACTTATCCCACATATTCTAACCAAGGATATCCAAGAGCAATATCCAACCCATCCATAGGTATACCATAGAAATGGTAATGTGAAACATATTTGTTCATAGTGACCTTCAAATCTTCAAAATTTTGGGCCAACCAGTTTGGATAAATTGTTGGTGTGCCCAAGTCTGTTCGCTATTGCAGACAGGATGATCAGCATTGACGGCCTTTCTCTGCACATCATATCTCTAGATGCTCCTCCTTATCTTCCCTTGCTAAGAGGTTTGATTTTATGATTAGAAATAATAATCTGCAACAGTTTTGTTCAGGTCTTCTGGACTGCAGTTCTTAGGCTTTTGAGTCCCGAGCTGGCATTTATTTGAACATTTTCTCTAGATTTCGGATGGTCTTTATTCAGCTGACTACCTCAAGGATCCTTTGTCATATGGGCTTTGGCTTCCTTGTGGTCATCTCCAGGTGCTTTCTGACCATTGAAGATTAGAGGCTGATCAACATATTTCTTGAGAAATATGTATCTGTGGGTTTTAATCCTGATGTTGGGTAGAGTTTGAGGGGCCTTTTGTATTTATATACTCTATTGTGAGATTAGAGAGAGTTAAGGTTTTCTTTTCAGGGACTTGATTGAGTCTTTGTCTGTCTTTTTTTAGGTACGATGACTACATATGTCTTTCTCTGTTCCTCAGAGAGGTGATTACTTTTGGGCGTGCTCACTTCAAGGCTCTCCTGGTATGGTTATGGGGATTCACCATGTTGTCCATCCCATTTAAATAATCTGCAACAGTTTTGTTCAGGTCTTCTGGACTGCAGTTCTTAGCCTTTTGAGTCCTGAGCTAGCATTTATTTGAACACTTTCTCTAGATATCGGATGGTCTTTATTCAATTGACTACCTCAAGGATCCTTTGTCATGTGGGCTTTGGCTTCCTTGTGGTCATCTCCAGGTGCTTTCTGACCATTTAAGATTAGTGGCTGATCAACATATTCCTTGAGAAATATGTATCTGTAGGTTTTAATCCTGATGCGGGGTAGAGTTTGAGGGGAATTTTGTATTTAGATACCCTATTGTGAGATTAGAGCGAGTTAAGGTTTTCTTTTCAGGGACTTGATTGAGTCTTTGTCTGTCTTTTTACGATGACTACAGATGTCTTTCTCTGTTCCTCAGAGAGGTGATTATTTTTGGGCGTGCTCACTTCAAGGCTCTCCTGGTATGGTTATGGGGATTCACCATGTTGCCCATCCCATTTCAATCATTGATGGTGCCAAGAGAATTTTCCGTTTGGAGGATCAGATCTACTAGGCAGCAGCATCCTTCCAAGGTTTAAGTTGTAAAATTATTACTTGTGTCTAACCCGTGCTGGGTTTTTATTTTTATTTTTGAGTCATATGGTAGGAGCACTTCCACTTTGGTTTTTGGCTGGAATACTTTGATGCCACTAAACATTAATTTGCAGGTTCCCATCAATCTAAGCCATTTTCTCCAAATACATTGTCAAGTAAATGCTTGGTAATTACTAATAACTTCACAGTTCTTACCTCTGAGGGCAAAAGAGAGTTAACTCTTCTCTGTTGCACCTGGATGTAGGAATATGTCATTGTTCTCTAGTCTTACTTTTTGTTGGGGCATACGGTGCATCCCTTTTATACATTTTTTCGGGGCATATGCCGCAACTCTTTTATTCTTTTTGTATGTTTGCATTGTTCTTTCTTCTAGCCAGAGGAGTTGCTAATTTTGGATCTTCTTACTGGCTAAGATTTCTGACAATCGAATACAATCCTATTGATCTACTTGGCTTATTTATGGCCAGTAATATGGTTTCATCAATATCTTTGAGCCACAGTTTTTTTAAGACGGTACATTAGTGTGGGATGTGGTTTAAAAGGATTTCTTTTGATTCTTTTCCCTAAAGTACATCTGGGCATGTTACCATTAATACAACATGTGCACGGCAGAAAGCACCAATACAACGTCAACATGAAGACTTGTTCCCCTTCCCCTACATGAATTAAGTTCTTATCAGCATCCCATCCTCATAGCATCAGCATCTGATGGCCTTCTGATCCTCCTTAAACATTGTCTGATTCACTCCAGTATGCGTTGTATTATTTTTCCTTGGATCTATTTTTAGTTTGCAGGTAATATGGAAAAGTGCTTCTTGGGTGATTCTCGTACAGTGAGGCCTACGGGTGGATAGTGCAATTGTGATTCAACATTTCCAAAGATACATCCAAAGGTTGTGGGGTGCATCTGAAAATTTTCTGGTGCCGGTCTTTATTTAATTATCCTCAAGTAAGAATGGGGACATCAAACTTCTTCCCCAAACCAGCTATTTTATAACAATTATTGCATAACTCTGGCACGAGGCAATTCAAGGAAGAGGTTAGAACAATTAAAAGTGAACATGTTTTTAGGAGTATTTATAACCTTCTTTTTTTGAATCGTAGTGTCTGGAAATAAGTCATCAATAAGGTTTGTTTCACTTGCCCTTTAGGCACTTTTGGGGCTCAGTAGTATCTCTTCTGATTAAATTTTGTTATTTTTTCTTTTGACTGTGGCTACCAATTTAAAACGCCCTTTTCTAGAATTTATATCCTACGATTTTTATAAACATTCCTAAAAGATTCATTGCTACGTTTCAGTAGATTGCTGTTTGTTTCCATTTACAGTGATTTTTCTTGTGTTCTTCCCTACAAGATTTATGATTAAGGGGCAAGAAATTGTTTTGGATTTCTTGATGCAGAATGTGCTCTCATAGGCAAGGGGCAATTCTGATAGGTCGTTTTAGTATTGCCATCTATATTTGGTCATTACTATAACTTTTATATAAAACCAATACTTATAGGATTCCCAAGTGGTTGGCATAGTGTGGTTTTGACTATTGCATTTCCTGCAGAATGACCATGGTACTGCTGTCAAACACATTTCCAGTTTTCTCTCTACATTTGGAGGATTGCCCGTCATGAATGTTAGGAGAGGTATGGGTAGTATGCTGCTTTCTCCTAGAAATGTGTATTTGACACTCTTAGCTCTGGTCATTCTCTTGTGGACATCATCATATCTTGTATTTTCTTCCTTTTGTGGTGTTCAATAATGAGATGGTTGGTCCTACGCTCGATTTTGGTACACAGAATAAATCCTTTTTTGATCTTTACTTCTGGCCTCCAGCTACTTGGTCTCCTTATAGTTTTGATTCACGTGATTTCATTCAGGGGCCTTCCTTTGACATGGTTATCTTTTTTAATCAAATTGCTTTATCATTTCTGACTTGGTTAGAGTTTACCTGATCTGGGTTCTGCACCTCTAGTTAGGGTCATTCATTGTTGTAGGGCCAGTTACCTATTCATCTCTTGGAGCTTTTTTTGTTGTGATTGTTGGGGATCTCAGTATTGCCCTGATATCTGCAAGTCTACAAAATGAGCCTTTTTCATGCATCCCAAGGGTTGACTTGGGAATTGGGTCTCACTAATATAAGTGAGCCCACAAATCATACTTCAGTTATTTTCCATACTATTTGCTATTATAACTTGTACTTTGATTCCTACTGACCTATTTTGGATGTTGGTAGATATTAATATAACTTCTTTCTTTCTTTCTAGAGCCCCACCTCTGCCCCTCCCCACCCCCCTTGGTTGGTTCTTCTTTGGGCCCAAAGTCACAGTGTTCAGCGAATTTCTTGTTTGAAGTCCAAAATTTGTCTAATTTCTGATGCAGTATAAAAGCTCTCTAAAGTTCGGCAAAAAATTGTGGTGAAAAATACCTCCTTGGCACTTCAGAACAGTGCTCGATGTTGTCTATAAAGAGTAAAGTACGCTGCGTAAAGTTTGAACACAACATGCCGCTGACTGTTGAGTTGGAGGGGCGTGACAGTCGTTGGAGGAGAGTTGATGGTCGCTAGACGAGTCAACAAGAAGTCTACAAAATGAGCCTTTTTCATGCATCCCAAGGGTTGGACTTGGGAATCGAGTCTCACTAATATAAGTGAGCCCACAAATCATACTCTAGTTATTCTCAATACTACTTGCTATTATTACTTATACTTTGAGTTCTATTGACCTATTTTGGATGTTCGTAGATATTAGTATAATTTCTTTCTTTCTTCCCCCTCTCCCCACCCTTGGTTGGTTCTTCTTTGGGCCCTAAGTCACAGGGTTCGGTGAATTTCTTGTATGAAGTTCAAAATTTATTGAATTTCTGATGCAATATAAAAGTTCGCTAAAGTTTGGCAACAAATTGTGGTGAAAATACCCTCCTCAGTGCTTTAGAACAGCGCTCGATGTTGTCTATAAAGAGTAAAGTACGCTGCGTGAAGTTTGAACACAACACGCCGCTGATTGTTGAGTTGGAGGAGGGGCGTGACAGTTGTCGGAGGAGAGTTGATGGTTGCTAGATGAGCCAACAACAATAAAACGTAGGTTACGATTCATATTGACTAGAAGAACAAACAATTAAAATCCTTCATCGATCAGATAACAACAATTGGAGGAGCAAGAGTATTCAACGAACTAGTCAATGTTCCTTTCCCCAACTTAGGTGGCGTTGGAAGCACAAATGGGTCAGAAGGAGCGATAGGAACAGACGGGTAAGGAGTGACAAGAAAGGCAAAAGCTTTAGGAGCAACATCGAGTTAATCTTTAATGATTGCTACTGTTTTTTTAAAAATTTGTTTCTTTTATTTTTTCGATTATGTTTATTTTATTTTATGTTTTGTAACTTTATTTTCTATTTTTAATTTTTTACTTTTTAGTTAAATTTTTATATATTTTAATTTATATTTTATGTTTTGTTATATTTAATCATTTTAAAATTATATATATATATATTTTTAGTTTTTATCATTTTAAATTTAAATTTAATATTTTGTTCTTTATATATATATTTTAATATTTTATTTTGTCATTTGTTTTGAAAATATTTTAAAGTTTTTTTAAACTAAGAAGTTATATATATTTATAAATTATAGTTTATATCTATAATATTATATTTATTGTTCGAACTCAATGGCAATTTTTTTTTGAACTTTATACATTGGCGAATTTGAACCGAATTTTATCCTCATCGAACTCGAACTCAAACTCGAACCTTGTGACTTAGTTTGGGCCCATATGTGCATTGCTAAATGCACAATCCATATAAACGTTTATGACAATTTTGTGATAAGGAAGCTCAAAGCATATTGCATCTCTTTGCAAATTGGGTTTCTAACACGTTTCTTTGGTTTTCATTGCGTCCAAAATTTTTATATGCCATTTCTTATGGAAAAAAGAAAAACGTCTCCATTCATATGACCTGTTTATTTTGATTGATGTGATTTTGAACATCGAGCAAAGTATCCTTGGAAAAAAGGTGGTTAAAAGTTTGGAATGGTAGCCTCAAGATGAGTGGTGAAACCACTTTCACCTAGTGAGCTGTTTATGTTGGGAAAATAGGATCAACAATATAAAAATCCTCTAATATTGGAAAGAAAGAAGACCATGCTAGGACCAACTACATACAAGATGTTGTGCTGCAAAGCATGTTGGAGGCTGAAAGCAAGAGCTGTTTGTAAAGCGGGGTGTCAAGGATATAATAAGGAAACCACATGGAAGGAATTGACGAATAAGTGCAACCCAGATCCAAGATGGCAAAAATCTAAACTAAAGAAAGATAAATGCCATTAGTGGGTCACCAAGAGGTATCCAAACTGAAAATTGTAACCAAGAGGTATCTAAACTAGGAAATATTGGAATGCAAAGATAACATTCACTAACAAGCATAAGCTAGGCCAAGCATGAAAAGAAGACAACAATATAATACTCTAGTATAAACATGCAAACGAAATAAAAGAAAGAGCATATAGATATGGAAACTTACCTTGTGTTGACTTGTCGACACATCAATCTCCCCCTTGGTTCAAGTGGGCACTTTATGAGAGATATTATAGATGAAGACTCAAATGGCAAGGATGAAGACATAAGTGACCTTAATTGGGGACTCTAAAGACTAATTTGTGCCACCTTGGTTCAACTTCTTTCTATTGAAATTCAAAGACTAGACCAACAAAGAGTAATCTCATATACTTTGATTCATCTCCTACTACTAAAAGTAGGTTTTTATGCACAAGTGGAACAAAATGGTCTGTGTTTCTTATAAAAATGAGATTTGGGAGCGTTATATATACATATCCAACTCCTTAAAGTAACCTAACAAATATGCCAATAGACTCAATCTGGATCAATGTAATATAATGATCCAAATAGAAAGCAGTAATATGTCGCCCATGTTGCATTAGTACAAGTAGGCAAAAAACTACATCTAGTGGGGTCGATGTAGTAAAAAAGCGACATAGGTAGGAAAAGGAACTTCATCAATCATGATTGATACAGTTGTAAGCATGGGGGACAAAATGACATGAACTCGACATGGCCGAGTTAGGCAGGGAAAGACTTGAAACTATGCAAAAGAGGTGGATTGAAGAGAAAAGAGCACCCGAGGAGGCTATGATGACCGCATAGCAAGATAATGAGTATAAACAAGTAGAATAGGTGATGATAAGACAAAAGCTCTCTTAAAGTACTATGAGTCAGCGTAACCTCAATCCTGGTACAATTCTCAGAACGTGTACCTAGGGGAAAAGATGTATGACGAGTCTTACAAGAGAAATCATTAGTAACTAATAAATGTAGGTGTATACATATGCCCCACCGAATTCTCATCATGTGTCACAATGGTGGATTGTGGTATGGTGCTTTGGGAAAGAAACATAGCAACACAAAAGATAAAAGCAAGGTTATAACTAAATGATAAGTGAAATAATTGCACTGAAAGTAACACATACATACCTCGACTTACCGTTCAACTAATAAGATTGCACACAAAATACCTTAGTCCGGATGTGGTGGGCACAAAAACTACAATTTGACAACTCGAAAGATACAAGGCTAAAATCGGATAAAATCAATGCAAGCATATCCAGGGAAGTCTAAGAACGGAAGTATGTAGAACTCTCAAGAAAGGATGGTAAAAAGGGAAGAAATCTAGAAAGGCATTAAGTTGGGGATAAATTATGTCCAGAAGATCCAAGGGACAAAGATGGTACTAAAAATAAAATAAAGCATAAATGGTAGAAATGTGAATTGGATAGCCATAAAGGGAGGGCTAAATTAGGTTCGAATGACCCACAAAAAGAAGAATAAAAGCTCAAGGTCCCAAATATAACTAAGAGAAATCCTAGAAAGATAAGGTAATGACCAAGAGAGCATCTCAAAACAACTAAAAGATGCAACTTCTATTCAAATGTGCCAAGTTCAAAGGGGAACCTCTGAATACTAAGATTTGTCACAATGCTAACATGTATAAAAGATATAGAGAAAAAGATATATGAGATTTGGAAACAAGTGTGTTTGTCAAGGGGAAAAGTGAAAGGGAGGGAACAGAAGGCACCACCAAGGGAAAAACATGTTCTTCACTGGAAACGAGTCACACCAATTAATTTGGCAAGACTAATAGTTTTCGACATCAATGGCTCTAGAGGACTTGACCTAACAAGCATAAATCTTGGGCTAACTAGTGAAGTATAAAGTTCATTCCGTGAAGACTAATGCATGGAATGTAAAAGGATCCTATCTTCCCACAACACGTTCCCCATCCCTCAGATCTTGACAAAGCCATTGGGCACTATGAGGATTATGTACTTGCGTGAGGAAGTAGGTGGCACCAATAATATGTATGAGGCCTCCTACCCTAGTCTACTAGCCTATCACACCCCAATGGACCTTGGCTCTAATATTAGGCTAGTTGTGGAGTTTGAGATTCAAGTAGGATAGGGGTAAATGCCAGATGATATTATCACATCTTTTGGTGTGATTTGAGTTTTGAAAGATATTTTACCTTTTGATATTATGGCTTCTGACTCTTTTGGATTTTTTAATTTTCCTCTAACATATGGATTCAAAAGACCAACAATGGTAAAGATGACTGATACAAGTGAGATTACAACTAGCCACTAATAAAGAGAACCTAGAGACCAAAAAGCTTAGATACTCCTAGACTTGCACCTTAGAAAAGAATGCAATCTTGAAACCGATCTTGGCATGCCCAAAATGAGATGAAAAATAGCTGGTAAGATAGAGTGAGCATAGAACGATTGGGTTCCCCAATTGCAATAAATTTATAAAGGAAGATGATACAATAACAAATAGGTTTGAGACTTCATCAGAAGAGAGGGTAAAATGTGGATAGATTGTAATAGCTTATCCTTATCTAAGCAACAAAACACCACTCTTGACTATTGCCTTATCTTTCTAAGAGAACACCTCGTTAAGGTTGGGAGCGGTAGTAGGATTAGGAGCAAAAGGTAATAAAGGATAGGTGCTTGTGAGGAGGGCTTGGTTGCATTCAACAAGGTCTTACCATGCAACTCACTTACTAAAAAGGAAAGAGGCACAAACATAAGTAGGGCAAAGCGATGAAGCATATAAAGGATAGTAGTAATAAAGATGTCAAAACCCAAGGGTTGCAAGGGTGATAAAGATAGATTGAGAGAAAACCCAAAGGTGTAGCTATAGAGGATGGTTGTTTGTGAGGAGAGCTTGGTTGTATTGTCGAAGGTCTTACCATGCAACTCACAAACTAAAAAGCCACGAGGCGTACAAATAAGGGAGCCCAAAGACACGAAGAAGAGGTGATAAGATGTAATAACCAAGGGTGTAAGATATGGATGAGGCAGCCCAGAGGCGATTCCAAGGTAGGTGAGAAGAAAACTCGAAAATGTAGAGAAATGAAACTAAACTACAAAACTAGAGAGTCAGAGAAAAACCTGCAAGAAATGTTAGCCTAAAAGAAAATAAACTAAATATAAGCAAGCAAGAGACAATAACATACTTTTAACAAG
Organism: Torreya grandis; assembly: GCA_037957365.1. Classification (NCBI taxonomy): domain Eukaryota; kingdom Viridiplantae; phylum Streptophyta; class Pinopsida; order Cupressales; family Taxaceae; genus Torreya; species Torreya grandis. Next base: position 5,305,061 of record JARHVA010000331.1, read on the forward strand.
GTACATCTGTAATAATAGAGCATTTGTCTTGGAAGATATCTTGAAGTTGAATTTGTTTGTCTTTATTATGTGCAAGATTCTTCATAATTAGCTCATTATGAGGGTTAGATGTTAAGAAGTAGAAAGTGTCTTTAGGTGTCCTCAAGGTTGAGGAAGGGTGAGGATGGGCATCGTTAGATGTCCTCAAAGTGTGCATTAAGGTAAGGAATAAAAAGATGCCCCAAAGTTTGAACTAAGAGAAGGGTGGACATTGTAAGATGGCCCACCATGTGAAGCAAGAAAATGATGGGCATCATACGATGCCACAACATGTAAAATTTTGACATAGTTATTACCATTGCTGTCATACTCTGTGTAAATCTGTCTCACATAAGGAATTGTGGCATTTAGGGTGATTTCTATATCTTTGGAGGTGTTTTGGAAATCTTTGCTATGGGTGTTTTGGAAATCTTTGCTATGGTATTGGCCATGCCAGCATAGTTATGATTGTCTGCCTTGTTTTGAACAATATCAACACATTTTTGGTCATGGCTAATATAGTTGTTTTTCTCTAGAGTAGGGTTTAGAACTATAGCGGCACAGTCTGATGTTTGGCCAATATGGTTGGTTTTGACAGGGAGATTAGTTTTAACTAAATCAACACCTTCTGGGTCATGGCTGATAGAGTTGTTTTTTTGTAGAAAGATAAGAGGCCAACATGGATCCTATCTAAAATGGAATTTATTTGGTTTGAAGACTCCACCTTCGAAGAAATGGTGAATAGATGAAAAACGTTCCAAAGGATTGATCTTATCCCAAAAAACTAAAGAATGACTATGGAACAAAATTCATATTTGGGATTAATTCTAAAAGAAGGAATATATCTCAGAAGAATAAACCAGTCCAAAAAAGTATGGCAGAAAGTGGCTCAATTAGCCATTACTAGAAAACTAAAAAAAATCTAATGACAGAGTTTCAACAAATTTTGAGAATGGAGGAAATGCTTTGGAGTCAAAACCCCATAGTGGAATGGCTAAAAGAAGCGGAATAAAACATAAAGTTTTTTCCATCTCTTAATGGTAATGAGGAGTGAGGAGGAATGCCAACTAAATAGAAACGATAATCTTGCCCTCAAGAGAAACAATTCAAGGCACGCATGGAATAAGAAGGGAAGCTGATTTATTTTTTCAAAGATTTGCTAACAAAGGATTCAATGTCTAATATTGAAATTTGTAAGAACCCTGCTGGTTCTAACTCAAAACTGCTGCTGAAAGATAAATTGTTTCCTTCTCTTTTGATTGTTTTACGATTTTTTTTTGTTTATTGTGATCTTATAAACTAGACAGAAGATGTAGAAGGGTTTTTGTTTTGTTTTCTTGAAATGTGTAGTTTTTGCCAAAGATGGCAAAAGATGTACATGCAACTAAGATCCAATACAAAGGGGAATTGAAAGCAATTAATAAACAACAAAACACCAACTAAGAGATTTAGTCACATACCCATCAGATTTGCATATTATATTCATTGTAGAAACTGGATCTGCAAAGCAAATTGCATACAAATGGTAGTATTGCCCTGGGAGAGGCTCCACATGCAACTGAATGTGATGGATCTGAAGGATATTGCTGATATAGTACTGCTACAAGCTCAGATCTGCAATATAGTCACCTAAAACTTGTTCAATAATGCCCAAACGAAGACCCAAAGTAGGTCATCCACAAAGATGAACTGGGTTGTCGTCCAATCCACCATAATCCTTGAGAGTTTCTGTTCTCAAAGGACTGAATGCTGCTGCAATTCTTCCTCAAAGTTCAGATCTACTAAAAGGTTGAATAAAAAATGCCAAAAGAATGATCAAAAAGTGAATCCAAATTCAGTTTATGAGACTCCCAAGTGGGGCGCCCAAAAATAAGAATCTTTGATATTCATAAAGACTCCTAAGTTGGGCGCCCAAGTTGAGGGTCCAACATCATCATTAAAAGGGACATTTTTTTAACACAACCTTATGTCAACTAGGTGGGGTCCTTTTAATACCTTATTATTATAAAGTGACATTAAAAATCACTTTATTTTATTCCATTTCCGTCACCTGGCCATCTGGAATTGAAACTGACGTTGCTCGTGCCATATAGGTGAGGTTGCCTTGTGGCAGGGTAACTGACAATCCCCTCCTAAAAAATAGGGACCCTTCCTAAAAAATAGGAACTATGATCGAAACTCCCAAAATGCTCTTGGGGGTCTCTTGATGCCTCCTGGTCAACTCCCAGTCAAACCCTAAAAAATAGGGACCCTTCCTAAAAAATAGGAAACTGTTGCAAACTCCCTGAAATGGCCTGTAAAGCTTCCTGCCAATCTCCACCGCCCCTGGATAGGTCCCCTAACCACTCTACTGACCTATGTGAACCCAAATAATAGGCCAACCACTGCACATCCATGTGTCGCTTAGGAAGGGGACATTACAGTGCGCTCTCCTTGAATTTGCATGTCCTCATGCAGACTCAATGCTGGATGCTGTAAAATAGTCTCTCTCCCAAGTAGCATCCTCCACTGGCAAGTTCCTCCACTTTACCAAATATTCCCTGATAATCCGTCTCCGAAGATGGCGCTCTCTGGAATCCAAGATGGCCTCAGGTACTAAAACCAACTTCCCCTCATCATCTAAGGGTGGTAAATCTGTAGAAAGAACTATATGCTGCCCCAATGCTTTCTTGAGGCGTGACACATGAAACACATTGTGCACTTGGCTATTGGCCGGTAGATCCAACTCGTAAGCCACTTCACCTATTCACCTGATAACCCTGAACGGACCATAATATTGTGGCTTGAGTTTCTTTGTGCTCTTCTTCCCAAGAGTGGACTGCGTGTAAGGCTGAAGCATCAGATACACCATATCCCCAACCTCAAAAGATCGCTCCACCCTCCTCTGATCAGCATACTGTTTCTGGTGATTCTGAGCCTTCTGCATATTCTCATGAAGAGCTCTCATAATATCCTGGTTCTCCTGTAACAGATCCCCTGCGCTAGGCACTCTGCAATCGCTCAACAATAAATCAAGGAAACTAGGCGCATCATATCCATACAGAGCTCTGAAAGGTGTCATCTGAATAGTCATATGGTAAGTGGAATTATAGCAAAACTCACAAAGATGCACCCACTTAACCCAAGCCTTTTGCTTCCCGAAAATGTAGTTCCGCAGGTATCCCTCCACCCATTTGTTGGCAATCTCTGTCTGTCCATCCATCTGCGGGTGATAGCTAGTGCTCGGAGTCAACTCAGTCCCTCATAATTTGAAAAACTCTTCCCAAAAATGGCTCATGAACCGACTATCCCTGTCACTGACAATACTTCAAGGCAAACCATGCAGCCTGAAAACCTCACAAAAGAATAAATCCGCTACATGTGTAGCTGAATAGGTAGTTCTAATCGGAAAGAAGTGAGCATACTTCGTCAGCCGATCAACCACTACATATAAACAATCTCTGCCCTAGGCTTTTGGCAAGCCTGTAATAAAGTCCATCGATAAGCATTCCCACTTCCTCTCAGGAATAGGAAGTGGCTGAAGCAAACCTACAGGATATGTATGCTCTTGTTTGTTCTGCTGACAAACAGAGCATTCCCTGACATAACGAAGAACATCAAATTTGAGACCCTTCCAAGTGAATTGCTCCCATACCTGCCTGTAGGTCTTAAAGTATTCGGGATTTTCAGCCATAGGTAAATCATGGAAAGTTCTCAACACCTTGTTCTTCACATCTGGACCTGGGACCAAAAATATTCTCTTTGTAAATGATGAGTTCATTCACAAGAGATTACCTGCTATCATGTATTGTTCTATCAATAATGCCAGAAGCCCATGGGTTCTTGACATACTCTGCAACGATCAAATGTCTCTAATCCTCTGAAATCTCTGCCATGGAGCTCAAATGGGGACGACGAGATAAAGCATCAACAACAACATTCTGACTACCTTTGAAATAGGAGATGTCAAAATCATAAGACTGTAACTTGCTGACCCACTTCTGTTGACGTTCATTTAGGTCCCGCTGACTAAGGAAATGCCTCAAGCTATTATGGTCAGTTTTGACACAGAACTGACTGCCCACAAGGTACTGCCTAAACTTGGCCAACGCATGCATGATAGCCAACATTTTCTTGTCATAAATACTATAGCTCCTCTTAGGGCCTTGTAGCTTCCTGTTCTTGAAAGCTATCGGATGACGATCTTGCATAATCATGGCACCAATGCCTTCTCCACATGCATCACAATGAAGCTCAAAAGGCTTGGTGAAATCTGGTAGAGCTAGGACTGGGCAAGTAGTCATCAACTGTTTGAACTTCTCGAAACACCCCTGTGTCGAGGGTGTCCAAACAAAGGCTCCTTTCTTAGTCAAATCTGTGAGTGGTGCAACATGCCTAGAGAAACCACTAACAAATTGATGATAGAAAGCGCATAAACCAACAAATCCCCTGCGCTGAGTCAAATTCTCAAGAGTAGGCCAATCAATGATAGCATGAACCTTATCAGGATCCATGCGAACACCCTCTGCACTGATGATGTGGCCCAAATATAAAAGCTCTTCCATGCCCAATGCACACTTAGACTCCTTGGCGTACAAGGACTCCCTGTCAAGTATGCCCAAAACAGTATCCAGATGAGCCATGTGTTCCTCCCAAGATCTGCTGTAAACCAATATGTCGTCAAAGAACACCAGAACATATTTCCTCAACTGAGACTGGAAGACCTTGTTCATAGTGGACTGGAAAGTAGCTAGTGCGTTGGTTAGGCCGAATGGCATAACCGAAAACTCAGTGTCCACAATGACATCTGAAAGCAGTCTTCTCGATATCTTGTTCCCTGACACTGATTTGGTGATATCTAGTCCTTAAATCTATCTTGGAGAAGTAACAAGCTCCATGAAGCTCATCTATTAGCGTGTCGATGCGAGGAATGGGATACTTGTTCTTAGTTGTCCTTTTATTCAAAATCCTGTAATCAATGCACATCCTGAGTGTACCATCTTTCTTCTTCACCAAAACAACTGATGAAGCAAAAGGAGACTTACTCGGCCTTATATGTCCCATAGCTAATAGTTCCTGAAGAGTCTTTTCAATTTCATCTTTCAAACGCTTTGGGTGCCGGTAAGGTGTAATCATAATGGGCTTGGTGCCCTCCTCCAACTCTATGATGTGCTCTATGCCTCTATCTAGAGGTCTACCAGGTGGTATGTCACTAAATACCTTTGCATGCTTGACTCTGAGCTCTTGAACCTCTAGATGGTAGGCTGGTTTTTGCTGCTGAACCTCTGAATGATACGCTGGTTTGTGCTGCTCATTATGGGAAGGCATGAACCTACATTTTGCTGCCCACTCCACCATGTCATTTCTAATGAGTTTCTCCATTCTTTTGAGAGTGATCACCTTCAAATTGCTGTCCTTAATGGCCTTTAACACATGACTAATCCCATCCACCTGGAATTTCATCTCCATGTCTCTGAGATTGAGTGTAAACTCTCCAATTGCATGAAGCCCCCTGATGCCAAGTACCAAATCCGTGTCTCCCATATTGACCACATAGAAATCAGCCTTAAACTCATAATTATTTAATTTCATAGGAAGATGAGGAATCATTTTGTCACACTTGAGAGTGTAGCCATCGGCAACCTTCACCCATATGCCTTCAAACTCTTGGGTTTGAATTCCATGTTGTGCCACTAATCGTGCATCTATGAAATTATGAGTTGCACTTGTATCAAGCAAGGAGATGACTCTTTGACGCGCCAAGATCCCACGCAACCTAAAAGACCCTTCCTTTTGCATGCTAGACATGTGAGCTTCTTGTAAGTGTGGGTCTCCCTCACTTTCAGCTTCTTTTCCTGAGTATTCAGCTCTAAGTCCTCTTGATCAGCGTGCTGGTCTGTTATATCAGCCATGTCTTCATCCTCATTAAACTACTCCATTTGTCGGTTTCTACCCTTAGGCCGTAGAGGACATTCATGACGTTCATCATAAGGACCCTTGCAATAAAAACATAGCTTCCTTCTACGCAAGTCATTAAGTGTTTCTCTATCCAAGGGGGCTGCAAAATTCTTCTTTTAATCCACATATTCTGATTTCCTTGGGGCTGATGTACCATCATTGAATGAAGAGGGCAGTTTTGGAGTAAACTTGGTACGAGGGGTTGAAAGTTCCATACTACGTGCCTTCCTCATAGCCTCCTGTAGTGTAGGGGGGTCAAATGCCTTGATCCATCCTTTCATGGGTTCATAAAGACCCTCAATAAATAATATGAGTAACCTCCTCTCTGAAATACTTGTGACCATTACTGAGAGCTTCTGAAAATCATTGATATAGGACTCCAAACTGCCCATCTGTTTCAGCTGAGCCAGATCTCTGAAATACAATTTTGGATCTTTCTTCTCAAACCGTTCAACCAAACTATCAACAAATTCTTGATATGTGGTGATCAAGTTGTGTTGCAAAGTAATCGTTCCATGATGCCACCAATCATAGGCAACCCCGTCTAAATGATGTGCTGCAAATTTAGTTGCATCTGTTTCCGTCATAGGACGTAGTGTCAGGAAATTATCCAACTTGTTAATCCATGCCTTTGCTGTGATTTTACTGTTGCCATCAAAAGTAGGAAGTGTAAGTTTGTCGGTTGCACGCTTAAGATCGTGATTTTGCTGCCTGGGTCTTCTATCCTGCCGAACCCTGCTGTGTTCTCTCCTTTGACTCATAAATCGGTCAAAATTTAGATGATCCTTAGCTCGCTGGGGTAATAATTCCCACTCATCATGCAATGTCATGACATTATCAACAAAGGCTACATCTCCTCCTTCCTCAACCACGTCTCCCTCTTCTGGTTCACTCCTCACGAAGGTAGGGCGGGTAGGCCTATCATAGGTGCGTGTGGGTGTTGTTCTTACCCATGGGGCTCCAACTACACTACCCAATTCCTCCTGTACCTGATTTGGCCTTCTCAGAGGGGTCATATTCTCAATAGTTGTGGTAAGCCGTTGTAACACATTAGCTATCAGCTGCTGCTCTGTTGCAAGATCTCTCATAATATTTCTAGCTTCTATTTCATCATTGGTAACCTCATTTCTACGTGGATCACCACCTTACCTGTCACCCATTGTTTCCATTGGTATGCCTTGAAATTGGTTTCCTTGTAATGCAGCTCTTCTGTGTGTGTAAAACCTCTGAGGATCACCCTGTCCTGGATACATAAGATGCTCTAACCCTTCAGGATGGCAAGAATCAAAGCTCTGATACCATTGTAAGAACCTTGTTGGTTCTAACTCAAAACTGCTGCTGAAAGATAAATTGTTTCGTTGTCTTTTGATTGTTTTATGATTTTTTTTCTTTATTGTGATCTTATAAACTAGACAGAAGATGCAGAAGGGTTTTTTTTGTTTTCTTGAAATGTGTAGTTTTTGCCAAAGATGACAAAAGATGTACATGCAACTAAGATCCAAGACAAAGGGGAACTGAAAGCAATTAATAAACAACAAAACACCAACTAAGAGATTTAGTCACATACCCATCAGATTTGCATATTATATTCATTGTAGAAATTGGATCTGCAAAGCAAATTGCATACAAATGATAGTATTGGCTTGGGAGAAGCTCTACATGCAACTGAATGTAATGGATTTGAAGGATATTGCTGATATAGTACTGCTGCAAGCTTAGATCTGCAATATAGTCACCTAAAACTTGTTCAATAATGCCCAAATGAAGACCCAGAGTAGGCTATCCACAAAGATGAACTGGGTTGTCGTCCAATCCACCATAATCTTTGAGAGTTTCCGTTCCCAAAGGACTGAATGCTGCTGCAATTTTTCTTCAAAGTTTAGATCTGCTAAAAGGTTGAATAAAAAATGCCAAAAGAATAATCAAAAAGTGAATCCAAATTCAATTTATGAGACTCCCAATTGGGGCGCCCACTTTTAGGGTTCAAATGGCATAAAAAATAAGAATCTTTGAGAGATCCTTTTATTCATAAAGACTCCTAAGTTGGGTGCCCAAGTTGAGGGTCCAACATCATCATTAAAAGGGACACTTTTTTAACACAATCTTATGTCAACTAGGTGGGGTCCTTTTAATACCTTATTATTATAAAGTGACATTAAAAATCACCTTTTATTCCATTTATTCCATTTCCGTCACCTGGGCATCTGGAATTGAAACTGATGCTGCTCCTGTCATATATGTGAGGTTGCCATGTGGCAGGCTAATTGACAGTCCCCTCCTAAAAAATAGGGACCCTTCCTAAAAAATAGGAACTGTGACCGAAACTCCCAAAATGCTCCTGAGGGTCCCTTGATGCCTCCTGGTCAACTCCCAGTCAAACCCTAAAAAATAGGGACCCTAAAAAATAAAAAACTGTCGCAAACTGCGTGAAATGACCTGTAAAGCTTCTTGCCAAGCTCCACCATCCCTAGATAGGTCCCCTAGCCACTTTGTTGACCTACGGGAACCCAAATACTAGGCCAACCAGTGCTCATCCATGTGTCGCCTAGGAAGGAGACATTACAAAATTTAGGATGAATTACGTAGAAATATACCAAATATATCTACGATAGCAACAATGAGATGCTTATGAGACCATGATTGAGGAAGAAGTAAAAATATTTGTTTTTACTTTATGTTCAGATAAGGCCTCGAGCCTAAATGACTTCAAAGCATCCCAGTTCTAAAAAGTTTGGCATATTGTCAATAATGATGTTTGGGAGGCAATGGATGAATGCCAAAGAAAGAAGGCCATTTTGAAAGAATGGGACTCCATCTTTTTAGCACTTTTCAGTAAGAAGGCAGATGTGAAATTATTTGATGCTTATAGACCAAATGTGTTATGTCACAAAGGTGTTGGCATTAAGACTAAAAAACGTGCTTGGAGGAAACTATTTCACAAGAGAAAAGTGGATTTGTGGTTGGAAACAAAATTTGGATGGCATTGGGATAACACATGAAGCTACGCACTTTATAAACCATAGAAAAATAGCCGAGAGTGATAATCAAATTGGACATAAATAAAACTTATGACACAGTAAACTAGGAGTTCTTGATGAAGATTCTATGGAATTATAGATTCTCAAAGGAGTGGAGAAACTTGATTCATAGTTGCATAGGTACCCTAACATTCTCTATTTGAGTTAACGAAGTTCTAACCGGTTACTTTATGTTTAACCCTAAAATGGAAATCTAAGTGGTTAGAGTTGGCCTTAGATTACTATTAAAGGGTCATTTAGAAATGAAATGGCACAAGGGTGATAATCAGATATAAGCATACATTGAATTAGATGTTAAACTCAGAGATAAACATACATTGAATTTATTATGCTGAGATGGTCTAAATATGGAAAGTACAACTATGCTAGATATAAAAATGACAAAGAAGTGATGTACTTCTAATGTAGTTCTGGATTTGAAATACGTAGAAAGCAGTTTGGAAGGAGGTTCTAGAACAGTCGACAGATTTTGGGTCTGACACTTTTGGTGCTCTGGACAGTAACGCCAGCCTGGGACAGTTGCGTCGATGCTACTCTCTGGTTTTGACGCTAGTGTCCTATACGGAATATGTATTGAAATAGGATGCGACCCCCTGGATGCTTCTAGGTTTTGCTTTGCCTTCACTATGGGGCATTCAGATCTGGGTCATGGACTGCCTCAACTTGTGAAATGGAAAAACCCTAGCTTTCTATCTTCATAGTGACCTTGGGGAAAAATGGGTTATTGGACACACAGTGTCGAGCTGACCTCAAAGACCCCACTGTTAGAGGGTGCTATCTACATAGCCAGTACTCCAGAAGAGGGCCTCAGATTCGTGTATTTCTCCCCTACGTGTTGGCTTGTGTGTGAATTATACAATATGTGCAAAGCAAGTACAACAATGACCTAGCTCGTAACATGACAAATTGGGTTTTGGGCATGCTCCTTTAATACTTCAGACCTATAGATGTGCAATCTCTATGATTGGTATGGAACTAGGGAAGCTTTGTTCAATTTAATGCTTGATAGAGTGCTTTTGATAAGTTGTCTTGGTCTCTTTGGTTTTTTACTAGGTGTTTCTTAGGTAGGAATGAATGAAGGTTGATCTTGTATCTATCTTAATCATTTGAGTAATAACTCGCATTAAAGCACTTAGGCCGACCATTATGATATATTTCATTTGCAAATTGAATGATTTTAGGGCACTGGACACTTGCGTCGAGACAGGGCAGTAGCATCGACGCTACTATCTGTCCTAGACGTTAGTGTTCAGGGAGCATGAAAGAAGGTATAGGTTCTGAACTTGCAAAGATTGAAGATAAGTACATTTTAATCATTTTGGGCAAGATAAAAGACTTGGGTCAACATAAGACTGGTCGAACTAAGAGATATAGGCCAAGGGGCTCAAAGATAAAACAAATGTGAGACTTGCAAAAGCGAAAAAGGTAAAAAACGGATAAGAACAACCAAGGCCTAAGTTTGCCAAGTGTACAAGACTAAGGTGCTATATAATCATAAAATATCGTCTGCATTTGCCCCTCCTTTAATCTAGTAATGAAATTGCTAGTTTAAAGGAAAGGAATGCATATTTGGGTGTGTATGCACACTTTGTCTTTGTGTGTGCCCAAATTGAGTGCTTTGCTGGTGATTGACCTGTAACCAAGAGCATGCTATAGTATAAAATCAATGCATATAATTTAGGTTGAAAGTACTTGAAATAAATTGAAATTGAAAGAACAAGGTTTAGGAGTACCCCTGTGTGTTGATGCGACTACTTTGTTTATTGAGAAGTTGTTTTGAAAAAGATGTATCATTGTAAGGCTCTAAAACTAAGAATAAGACAAAGATAAATATTTAAAGTGCATATATCCAAAAAGATAAAGCGATAGAAATTGGAAGGCACATGCTCCCAACTTTGGATCAAAAATGAGTTGCACCTGGATGTTGAGATTAGCTCAATTGTGCAACCCCTTGATACTTCTACTGTAGTGAGGTTGAATGATCAGTCCAACCTGAAAACTTGGCAAAATTGAGTGATTTGATCACCTCAACTATACCAAAAGGTGAACCAACTACTGTAGTAGATTGGCTCAATAAAAATCCGTAAAAGTCTGCAGAGTATCAGTACGAGAAAGTTCGTGATGTGGTAATAGTCTATAAAAGAGTTTTGGAATATGAAACTGATTTGGATTTTGAAATATTAGGCACATGTTGCATAGCATATGCACTTTAGATATGTCTCATGCTGAAACTATGTATAACAATAGTACCACTGTATAGAATTTTGTCACAACTGTGAATCTAAATCATATAACTGTGTGCTTTGGCTAGTTTGGATAATTGTGCAAGTGTGGCTTCCAAAACATGCCCCCACTATATATGGAGAAATTTGAAAATTGATATAAGTATCAATGTGGAGGACATGTTTCCAAAACATGCCCGCACTATAAACTGAAAATGCTGAATATTGAATAGGTGTGGAGAACATACTTCCAAAGCATGCCCCAATTGAATCTGGGAACTAATATAAGTACTATATATTGAATGTGGAGAACATGCTTCCAAAGCATGCCTCCATTGAATCTGAGAAGTGTGAATGTGTGAAACCCATGTCCATATTACACGCCTCTACTGACTCTGAAAACTAATATAAGTACCATATACTGAATGAATGTGGAAAACATGCTTCCAAAGTGTGGCCCCATTGAATCTGGAAACTGTGCCAAGTGTGGAGAACATGACTCTATGACATGCCCCCACTAATATGCTCCGTCCTTTGAGGTGAGGAAAGATAGGAACTAGTAGTTATCTCACTTCAAAAGGATAAAACAATTGTATAAACTATGAATGTAACCATGTAGCATATAGAAGGGAACGTGTCTAGGTAAATGTATCATTGAAGCGTATAGAACCAATGTGATTACATGTAAGCCTAAGATGCATGATAAAGATCATGGCAACGTCTAGATAGTAACAGTACAAGCTCAAAAAGTAATTCAAGCACACACACAAGAGCACTCAAAAGCAAGTCAAAAGGCAATGGTCCAAGGAGATCGCAAATAGGGGACATGTTCAAATGCCGCACAATCGAAGGAACATGACTTAGTCAAATGTCCATAAAAACAAGAATGACATTCAAATGTCCATACAACAAACAATGACATATGCAAGCATACATAGGCATGGGGGCCACAAGCAAAGGAGCATATTCAAATGCTCAAAAAAACAAGACAATAGCACGTCAAAATGCTCAAGGAAGTGCATAAAGTAAAGCATAAACAACCAACATAAACATGCCATAGTAGCCCATGGATCCAATGTGTTAGGAAAAAGTATGTCAAGTATATAACATATCAAGTACCTTGTGTAATATATAATCATGGATAATAGGCATGTGTATGTACATATGTAAACTCAAACATGATAATATAGAGTGATCATTGAATCATATAACCTGTGTGTATCAAGATTAAAGAAGCAGATGCCCCCAATGTCCATCTGACACGAGTAGAGGGAAATCCCAACATCCAAAATAGAATTGTATCATTTGTCTGTGTATGTCTGTATCACACTCAAGTAGAAGTGTGACATATATGTGTATGTAGGAATAACTGAGTATGCTGTCTATCAACATCTAACTAACACACATGTGCCAAGGAGCCAATAGAACATGTATGTGCCAAAAGTGTTTTTGGATATTTTTGATTTTTTGGTATTTTTTTGGAATTTTTGACATAGGTTTAATCAAGAAGGTCCTCATCCTCAAAAGGTGTAGGGCCTCCTCCTGCAAAGGCTTTTAAGATTTGTTTATATCGATTTAGCACCAACATTTCAATGTTTCTGTGTAATGGTTTACCTGAAGCGAATGGTGCAGGGAAATAATCGTGTCCATCATGCTGTATGCAAATCTCTGCACCCCTATGATGAAAGTTTACACACGTGTTTGTAGTATCTAGCTTAGTGCTCCACTTAACTAGCCAAGTTTGTTCAAACTTTAGTTTTAAATGTGGTTTGGGTATTGATATCCATATGGTTGAAGCTTTGCAACGTGGGCCATAGGTAATGGGTAACTGAATGTATCCTTGATATTTGGGATCCAAGGGAGAATATATTAGTTTATTTATAGTATGTCCCAATCGTGCAAGAAAAGTAGCCCCACAAGTTGTATCCTTCTTGTTTGGATCAAACCTGATAGGGTGGCAACGTACCCCATAAATATTAGTAGTAATAGTTAAATCGTCATACTTTTGTCGTGTTGAGTTATACCTTTCTTTTGAAAGATAAGGAGTATTTTTCCTTTTGCCTATTGTGGACACATTGCATATGCATCCTTTGCTCTTATATTGTTGGATTATATTTTGCAATGCTTGACATTGATTAGTAGTATGGCCAATGATCTGATGGTAATTAAAATATGGTACTCCCTTTGTAGGGAGTAGTCTACTGTCTAATCTGTGTCTGGTAGAAGGTAACTATGTTTAAGTAATAAAGATAAGATAATATCGGTGGTATCCTGTTCCACTGTGATCTGTAGTATTTGGCGTAAAGACTTTTGAGAAGACTCCACATTATTCATATGATTTACTTGCATTTGGCCCTTATAAGGTTGACTTAGTTGTTATGGTGTGGAGCTAAAAGCTTCAACTGTTTGCAGACACAAGAAGAGGATGCTGAAGAACCAGAGCCACCGGCGTCGGCAGCATGACCGACGTCGGTCAGATGCAGTGGAGAAGGAGACCGGCGACGGCAGAGAGTCGGCCGACGTTGGCAGCACCAGACAAGCAGGGACCGGCGTCGGTCCCCTGTGTATTTTCAGAACTGCTGTTGACGAACAGTGAGTTAAGTGAAACGAGTGTTTGCATGTTAAATGACTAATTATAGTCACGAGCTGCGTGTCTAATTATTGTAACTAGATTTCTATTTTTGTAACCATGGGATTCAATTTAAAGACCCATGAGGCATGTATTGTAATAAAAAAAAAGAAGGCAAGTAAAAGCATTGAAGCTAGCAAGGTCAAGGAGATCAGCGGAAGCATTCAAGGAGGGATAGCAACTCAGGCTTTAGAGTAGTTGTGTTGAGCAAGAGAGAGAGGGAAGAAGGTCTTGAGGTGTGGCAAGCCTTTGAGGTGGAGGAAGAAGTGGCATCTTCCTTATTATATTTTCTTTTAATAATATTTAATACAAGAGTGTGTATTGTCTCTCAAATTCTTTGTTGTCTCAAGTTTCTAGCTACTTTATCATTCTGGTATAATTCCGTGTTTAATTGCTAATATGAGAAGTAATCATATGTGCTCTAATTGGTAGAGCTAGATCTCCCTGACAAGTGGTATCAGAGCTACGGTTTGCAGGGAGCAGGTTAATTTTCTGATTACAGGGCATTCACAGGGTTTTTTGATTGAGTGGGAGTTCAGCAATGGCAGAAGAAAGTAAGCTACGAATGGAGAAGTTTAACGGCAAGAATTATCAACACTGGAGGATGCAGATTGAGGATTATCTGTATCAGAAGGATCTGTACTTACCGTTGGGTGGGGTTGCATGCAAGCCCACATATATGAAGGATGAAGAATGGAGTGTTCTTGATCGGAAGGCTCTCGGTTCCATAAGGTTGAGCCTTGCATCGTCTGTGATTTCCAGCTTATCACAGTGCAAGACAACGGAAGAGTTGATAAAGTTCTTGGCGAATTTATACGAAAAGCCCTCGGCTTCTAATAAGGTATATCTTATGAAGCATCTATTTATTTTGCAAATGCAGGAAGGTGGATCGGTACATACTCATCTCAGTGATTTCCATGGTTTGGTAAACCAATTAGCTTCAGTGAATATTGTTTTCGATGATGAGGTAAAGGCTCTCTTGATTTTATGTTCTTTGCCTGAAAGTTGGGATGGTTTGGTTATGGCAGTAAGTAATTCTGCATCTGCTTCTAAAATCTTAAAAGTTGATGATGTTGTGAGTGTGATCTTGAATGAGGAAATACGCAGGAGAAGCACAGGTGAATCATCAAGGAATGCTCTAAGTGCAGAAAGCAGGGGATGGCAAAGGGAGAAGGTTGAGCAAGGGAAATCAAGGTCGGGAAGGAGATCCGAGTCCAAAGGTATTACCTGCTGGTTTTGTGGAAAGAAAGGACATACGAAGGAGTGTTGGTTGAGAGATAAAGAGAACCAACATGCAGGTACTGAAGAAGCAAAAGATGCAAATATTGTGGTACAGGTTGCTCTCATACTTTCTTCGAACAGTCAGGTAGGATCATGGATTTTAGATTCTGGTTCATCTTTTCATGCATCCCCAAACAGAGATTTGTTCTATGGGTATGAACAGGGAGACTTTGGAGTGCTCTATTAAGGGGATGGTACGCCTTGTCAGATAGTTGGCAAAGGGAAAGTGCAGCTGAGATTGCAGATTGACAACACATGGGTGTTGAAAGAGGTCATGCATGTTCCAATTCCTGAAGCAGAGTCTGATTTCTGTAGGAAGGTTGGGAGATGAGGGATGCACAATAACCCTCACAACGGATTCTTGGAAGGTTACCAAGGGAGTACTTGTGCTAGCAAGAGTTAAGAAAGTAGATACTCTTTATCTGTCTACTTGTATTACTGATTCTACTTCTGGTGTAGATTCGAAGACGTGGCCTAATAGGCTTGGTCACAAGAATAGGAAGGGAATGGAAGTTCTTGATCCAAAAGGTCTGTGTTCAAATTTGAAAAGCATTGATAGAGTTCATTGCAGAAAGAGGAAATTTGATGCTTTTGACAAGAACAAAGAAGCCTTGGTGTTTATGGAGGAGATGAAGGACAAAGATCAGTCACAGGGGCTGAATAAATCTGAGCAGGGAAGAATGGACAGAGGTTTGATCCAAGAAGAGCTTGCGGATGAAAATTTCATCACTTACAGGAACACACAGACACCGATGTCGATCGCTTGGCATCGACGTCAGTCATCCAGATACCGACATCGGTCATGTGCAGACCAGCAGGGTCGGTAGGTCGGGCAGGAGAAGTCCGATGTCGGTCATAAGGACTGACGTCGGCAGAGGGGACACCGGCGTCGGCTAGGGAAACGACGTCGGCAGTCAGGGTCAGTGCAGGGAACCGACATCGGTCGGGAGCAGACTGGGAGATGGCCGATATTGGTCACTGGAACGGATGTTGGGTGAATTAATAAGTCTCAAACACCCATGTGGAGGTCAGGAAAGGTATGTGAATCTTATATTCGTTGTTCACTTTCTTTACATTGCTTACTGATAGTCATGAACTAGGAGATGGAAGAAGCAATGCAGGTAGAATCCAGAAACAGTGGGAGCTTGGCATAGATGAGGAGTGTGAGTCCTTGGAGAACCAAACAGGTACTTGTTGGTAGTGTTGTCAGCTGGAAGAAAGCACTGGATAGAGGGATGGATTCCCGTTTTAGAGAAGAGAGTGTATGGATACATGAGACAGAAGGCTATGGTATATGGTCTTGAGTAGGCTGCAGAACAATGGAGGTTTGACCATTGTATTTTATCTTTACCAGGTTGGATAATATTAGCTACATTATCCTGTTACTGTATTGTGTTACTTATTGCAGGGTTTCATATATAGGGAGTTTTCTGAGCTAAGGGTAGAGTTGGTTCAGAAGTATGTCATGAAGAATTTGGGAGCAACGAAATTTTTGTGGCATAAGAGACAGTTATTGCATCACAGGTTTGCGTGGTGGTTGGTCTTCAAGAGTGACGTTGAAGAGGGATACAGAGCCTAAGGAACAAAATAGATGGTGTACAGGTACAGGTACAAGTTGTAGCTGTTTATCTCCAAGTGGGAGATTGTTATGGTGTGGAGCTAAAAGCTTCAACTGTTTGCAGACACAAGAAGAGGATGCTGAAGAACCAGAGCCACCGGCGTCGACAGCATGACTGACGTCGGTCAGATGCAGTGGAGAAGGAGACCGGCGACGGCAGAGAGTTCGCCGACGTCGGCAGCACCAGACAAGCAGGGACCGGCGTCGGTCGCCTGTGTATTTTCAGAACTGCTGTTGACGAACAGTCAGTTAAGTGAAGCGAGTGTTTGCATGTTAAATGACTAATTATAGTCACGAGCTGCGTGTCTAATTATTGTAACTAGATTTCTATTTTTGTAACCATGGGATTCTATTTAAAGACCCATGAGGCATGTATTGTAATAAAAAAAAAGAAGGCAAGTAAAAGCATTGAGCTAGCAAGGTCAAGGAGATCAACTGAAGCATTCAAGGAGGGATAGCAACTCAGGCTTTAGAGTAGTTGTGTTGAGCAAGAGAGAGAGGGAAGAAGGTCTTGAGGTGTGGCAAGCCTTTGAGGTGGAGGAAGAAGTGGCATCTTCCTTATTGTATTTTCTTCTAGTAATATTTAATACAAGAGTGTGTATTGTCTCTCAAATTCTTTGCTGTCTCAAGTTTCTAGCTACTTTATCATTCTGGTATAATTCCGTGTTTAATTGCTAATACGAGAAGTAATCATATGTGCTCTAATTGGTAGAGCTAGATCTCCCTGACATTAGTGCTTTTAACAAAGAGGGATGTATGGAATAACAAGCATTTACATGTTCGTCTGTTAGTTTTGATTTGTTCTTATCTGGATTCAATGTTGTATTTTCTGCAAGTGGGTTTAACTTATATTTTGCCAGGACCCGTAGGTTCAAATAAGTTGTGTGACAAGCGATCAAGTGGATCAAATTTTAAGTTTCTCATTTGCTCATTTGTCATATCATAGGTTGTCTCATCATCACTGTCATAATAATTTAAAACATGGCCATCATTTTACACAATATTGACTGATAAAGAAAGCTCAAATGTTGGGGGTTCTTGTAGTTTTTCTTGGTCTTTTGTTATTGGTTCTTTCTCCTTATGCATATCTATGTGTATCTTAGAGTTTAATGCCTTATTTGTATCTGGAGATAAAGGAGCCATTGTATTTGACTCACCTATTTCATATGTATATGTTCAAGAGGAATGGATTGTTTAGAGGGTACCACTGTAGGGATGCCTTCAGTTTCAGAATGTATCATTTTGTAAAATTTGAAAGGTTCATATGGATAATAAGGTCCCCTCATGTATGGATTTTACACATCATTGAAGTGTAAATGAGATGGCTTCCACTAAATGTATCCAAGGTCTACCCAAAAGTAAATTATAATGTAAGGATTGAGACATGACCTGAAAAGTAGTTGAAATTGCTTTTGGTCCCAAGGACACTGTTGTCAACCTGGAGCTGCACCTTGATTCGAAGACGTGCGTGGAACGGCTAGTCCTCTATTCGGCTGAAACAATGGGATCTTCTCACGAGGGTGGGTGCCTCAATAGTGAGAAGAACCTCCAGAGAAGGCTGGTTCCTGTATGATGTATCAATTAGGATCTCTACTCTACACTGCAGACTACTGTGGAAAAGGGAGAAGGGAAACTTAAAAGAAAAATCCTACCTAAAAGGGGGTGATACACCAGAATTTTGATCCACTCAACTTGGAACCTTGAACACTGAACGAACAAGGGAAAATGAAGACCTATGATTTCGATCAATCACTTATGCATAAGTATTTCATGGAGAGGTTTGATCCAATGGCCAAAACCTGAGGGAAAACGATGGAGAGATGTCTGATACAAGACAATTTGCAGCCACCTAATATCCACTTAAAGCTTCAGCAAGGACATAAAGAACACTTTAACATGACCTGCACAAGGATAATATAGCAACTAGGTATGAAATAGAATTTGGGAAGGGAGAGAAATCTACCACTTATGCAAATTGCTGAAAAAATATACACTATGCCAACGCTTGAAATCTGAAAGTACAGTCCTTCTATTGATCGAAAAGGTTACACAACTCACCAATGGCAGAGTCTAGTCTAACCAAGAGAGATTGGATGATCTTTTAAACAAGGTTGAAAGCTATTATATAGAAAATTACAAGAGGCTAAAGATTGGCATAGAAACTTAAAGAGAAAGATTCACTTTGGTTAACTCAAGGCTTTACTTGGCCTTTCAATAAAATATATTTTCCCTTTTATCCTTGCATGAAGCTTCTTCACTTGATGAAGCGAACTTATCTTTGTTATGAACTGCCACCTCTTTTTGCATGGAAATCCACGCAAATGTCAATTTTAGAACTCCACGTACGCTGCTTGATGCCGAGTTGTAGCGTTTGAAAGATGAGTTAACCGTTATTTAAGCTGAGTTGGACGAAGAGATCATTCTCATTCGCATGGAAAGCTTCTAGTGGATGCGGCATTTTAATCAATTAGTCAACTCTAAATCTGGAACAGTCAACTTGTCGTTCGAATTTGGAACTCCTGTTGAAGCTGAGCTAGACCTTCAGATGCATGAGCTGACTGGAGACAAACATGACTTTAATAATTAGTCAACTGAAGCTTTGACCAATGTTCGAATCTGTCCTATTCTGGTCTGCTGTTCGTGTGTATTTCTGGCGGGATTCTATATTCGGATGTATTTGTCTATATTTTTACCCGTTTGGCCTTTTCTTTCGAAATTCTGGTTTTATCCCTGTTCCAACGGTTACTTCCCGTGGTCAAAATTTGACAGCTAGTGGGACGTCACCTTTGGTCATTTTCTCCTTCGGACTTCTCTGTATATATTTCCTGCGGCTTTCTTTCTTTCGGCTTTATTTCCCGCGCCCCTCTTCGGACTTCTGTCTCGCCTCTTTCCCGCGGACAAAATGTCTGCAAGAATTATCTTGGTCTCTAGCCTTCGGAATTCCTACTTCGGCTTTTTTGTCAGGTTTTTTCTCCGAATTCCTTCGGACAAAAGTCCGAAAGAATTCATTTTCTTTGTTTTGCCTTTGCTTTTTGTCTTTTGGCCTCCATGGACACTTCCGAATTCCTTCGGACAAAAAGTCCAAAGGATATCTTCCTTTGTTGATTCTGTCTTTGCCTTAGTCTTGTTTCTACTTCGGACTTTGCTTTGTGGCCTTCCGAATTTCTTCGGACAAAAGTCCTAAGGATATCTCTTTACTTTTTTCTCTTCGAAATGCGTCCTTCGGCTAAGACAAGTGCCCTTCGGCACCGATCAAGTGCCCTCCGCAAGGGCTACTAGATCTCCCTCTGTGCCCTTAGGAAAAATTGGAGGGCACCCGGGCTTTTGCAAAGGTCTTTGAATTTGGTCTTGTGCTTGCCCGAAGGGGAGGTGCCCTTCGGGAATATTGAAAGTGACCCTTCCGAAGGGCACCTTGCCCTTCGGAATTCTTGCAGGGGTCCCCTTCTGCCTTCCAAAGCCCTTTTTACAATTCCACGGACTGTCCGAAGGAATTATTCTTTCGGCTTTTTTGCTTTTGGGCTGGCTTTTGCAAGGCTGCGGGTGTTCCCTTTGTAAACTCTTCGAAGTATTCCTTCGGACAAAAGTCCGAAGGAATTACTTCCTTTGTTTTAGGCTCCTTTTGATTTTCTGGCTCCTCTTTGGTCCTTTATCCTTGTCTAATTTCCCGCGGACTCAAGTCCTTTGCAAATGAGTTATTTCAATTGGTCTACCTCTGCCCAGTGTAAGATTTCTTCTTTGGCAAGAGACATGAATTTTCCGAATGGCAAGAGACAATCTGACTTGTGGAAGAATTGTCAACAGACACATCCAATGTAATTTGTCCAACTGGAGGGATATGCGAATTGTCAAACCCTTTTATGTGCATAATAGTGTTTAGAATACGGCTTGTGTTGATACCCATGGTGGTTAGGAATTGCATGCTACAAATGTTTGGGCATTATCCATTATCAGCGAGCACTCCTTTGATACCTTTACTTTGTATTGTTACTTGTATGAACAAAGGCAAATTTTGGATAATTAATTTTATTGGATGGTAAAGTTGTTGGATAAAAGGTGATGAGCTTGTTATTGTTCTTAAGATCCTTCATAATATCTGCAAAATAAGCAGGCTCAATATCACTTGGAACTTCTGTCTCACACAATGCCTCGTATAGGATATCCTTATAGACATTAGATTGCTTTAGGAGCTCAATGATTGAAACTTTTGCATGCGTATTGTTCAATTGGTCAGTAATGTCATATCCCTTTGGATTTGATTACCAACTTAGGCTTAGGAGGCACCTATTGTATATTAATAAGTGGCGGGATGGGTTAAACAACCTTACGTCTTTGAGTGGTAACAACATGGATTGCATAATCCAATATAAGCCATGGGCAAGTAATGGGAGTGGGATGGTAGCTGTCATTCGAATAAGATCTAGGTAGGACAGATGGTCGAGAGCATGAATGTTGATGTCTTGATATCAGCTATATAACATTGCAAAAAGAATTTTGAAAAGAGATTGAGTGTTGGTTTTGCTTTAAAACTTTCTCCTTATCGACATGGATTTGCTTATACGATTTGACAAGGCAAGTAATGTAGCAAACCCTAACAACCATGACATATTGGAATCCAAAATGGGTAATAGATGTATCCATGTTGCACTTATTTTATGACAATCAGGGATCAACAACAAAAAAAATCAGAAAGCCCTAAGTGACCCAGGGTTTGATATTCAAAGATCAGGTTCACCAAATGTTTTACCTTAAAATGGAAACCTAAGTGGTTGGAGTTAGCCTTAGATTAGTATTAAATGGGTATATAGAAATGAAATGGCACAAGGGTGATAATTAGATCTATAACAGGCCAATTAGATGTTAAACTCGGATACAAGCATACATTGAATTTATTATGCTAAGATAGTCTAAATATGGAAAGTACAATTTTTTTAGATATAGAAATGACAAAGAAGTGATGTACTTAGCTTGTTATGATGCTAATATAGTTATGGATCTGAAACAGACAAAAAACAGGCTAGAAGGAGATTTTGGAACTGTCGTCAATTTTGGATTTGACACTTTTGATGCTCTGAACAATAACGTTAGCGTAGGATGGTTGTGTCGGCGCTACTGTTTGGGGTCGATGTTAGTGTCGTGTACAAAATATCTACTGAAACAGGATGCAACCACTTGGATGCTTCTAGGTTTTGCTTTGCTTTCACTCTAGTGCATTCAAATCCGGGTCATGGACTGTCGCTCATTGTGAAATGGCAAAACACTAGCTTTCCATCTTCATATTGACCTTGGGGAAGAATGGGTTATTGGGCGCAAGGTGTCGCGCTGACCCTAAAGACCACACTATTAGAGGGTGTTACCTGTGTAGCCAATACTCTAGAAGAGGGCCTCAAACTCATGTAGTTTTCCCCTACGTGTTGGCTTGTGTGTGAATCATACAATATGTGCAAAACAAATAAATAGTGAACTAGCTTGTAACTTGGCAAATTAGGCTCTTTGGTTGCTCCTTTAGTACTTCAGACCTGTAGATGTGCAGTCCCTATGACTGATATGAAAATATGGAAGTTTTATTCAATTGAATGATTAATAGAGCGCTTTTGATAAGTTGTCTTGGTCTCTTTGGTCTTTTGCTAGGTGTTTTGTAGGTAGGAATGAATGGGGGTTGATCTTGTATTTATATCAATCCCTTTGGAGTAATAATTTGCTTTAAAACACTTAGGCCGACCATTAGGATACATTTCATTTGCAAATTGGATGACTTTAAGGCATTGGGCACTTGCATCAGGTCAGGGCAGTGGCATCAATGTTACTGTATGTTTCGGATGTTAGTGTTTAGGGAGCAAGAAAGCAAGTATAGGTTTTGGACTTTGCAGAGATGGAAGATAAGTACATTTTAAGCATTTTTGGCAAGATAGAAGACTTGGGTCATTAGCATAAGATTGGTCAAACTAAGAGATATAAGCCAAGGGGCACAAAGAGCAGATGTGAGACTTGCGGAAGCAGGAAAGATAAAGAACTGAGAGGAATAGTCAAGGTCTGAGTTTGACAATTGTACAAGACTGAGGTGTTATATAATTATAAAATATCGTCTACACTTTACTACATCTAGAGGGCTCAGACAAGGAGATACAACTTCCTTCCATATTTATTCATCATCCTTGTTGAAGCTCTTGGGAGATTAATCATTAAATCTGTTTTGAATGGGAAATTCAAAGGAATAAAGATCACTTTAGTGGTAGGTTCATTGTCATCTCTTAAATTGGTTGACAATATAATATTATTGGGTGCACCAACATTAGAGTTGATGAAATCAAAGAAATAAAAAAAATATTGGATACATATTGATCTGTAGAAGGACGAAAGATTGTTGCTAAAAATCCGAGATATATTTTGTCAATTTCCTTGAAGAGCATCAAATCCAAATTCAAGAAATCCTAGGGCTTGCTAGTGGAATTCGACTTGACACATACCTAGTAATGCCACTAATTGATGGTAGGGCCTCGCAGGAGGTGTGGAAACCAATAGTAGATCAGATCCAATGAAAGTTATCATCCTAGAAAGGGAAGTGGCAAACACTCGTGGGATAGGCTCAACTAATTAACTCCTCCTTTCAAGCTATTCATGCTTATTTGATGTCCATCTTCATAATTCCAGCTTCGATGGTAAAGAATATTTCTACAATCCAGAGACATATTCTGTGTAGTGGCACAAAAATGAAGAGAAAGACTAGTTTAATAGCATGGAATAATGTTTGTCTTCCCCAGTCCATTGGGGGATCGGGGTTTTAGGCAATATGAGGATATGAATAATTGCATTGGGGGAAAATAACTTAAGATAATCTATGGTGAAAGTGGAAAATAATGCAGTGAAATTTTGCTAAGTAAATATTTGGACTAACCTTCTTGCCTACGACTCTTCACACAAGAAATTCTCTCCAAGGGCATAGCCATCTAGAATTTAATGAAAAGATGTAAATCTTTGCCGCTACTTAAGCTGAGGTGGCTGATCATTGATGTAAGACAGGTGGACTTCTTGAGGGCTTTCTGGTTCCAAAGCATCCTCCTTAGTCAAGATGAAGACTGGAAGGATCTATCGAATCATGCTATAGGGCAGTGGGGACCTATGATTATCGATTACAATTTTGAGAATTAAGGTTTTAGATATTGTAAAAGTCTGGACTGGTTGATGGAGGAATCAGATGAAAGAACTACATTAATGAAGCACAAGCTCATATGGGAATGTGACACATTGGGTCATGTTACAGTGAAGGCAACATATCAAGGAGTCCTAGAAGAAAACCAAAGAAATGGTAACTTCCCAAGGAATAATGCATGGCTGATTGAAGGTTTACCGAAAGCAAACATATTTCTTTGGCTGGCCCTGCAAGGGTGAGGATTGACATGATAGACTGATGAAAAGAGGTTAGCATGGGTCAACTATCTGTTTAATGTATGGATACTACTTCTATGCTCTGAAGATTTGGACTATATTTTTAGAAAAATGGGAGCTTAGGTGGATGTTCCGTAGTGCTGTTGGGATTTTTCTCTCCCAATGGGTATGCTGCAATAACAACCCTCCTTTAAAGAAGCTGTGGATTATCTCCCCAGCCATTGTAATATGGACTAATGGAATGAAAAAAATAAAAGAATCTTCAAAGAAAGATCACAACATGCCTTACAAGCATGGGGAGCGATTGAGACAGTCATTTCTAGCCTGATGAAGTCACGGATGGAAACTGACGGGGAAGAACAAAGATGGAGGAGGAAACAGCTACCAATTGCATGGTAGGTTTGATCGAATCCTTTCGGTAATGGATTGGTAATGATAAAAAAGAGAAGGCTAAGAATGGTATGGCCCCCCTTGCCTAGGTTTATGAAACTAAACTTTGATGGATCAACTAAAGGAAACTCATACTGGCTGGTGGGGTATGTGTGTTCAGAGATGAAAAAACCATAACTGATCTTGCAACTAGATGTTGGAAAGGATACGAACAACCAAGCTGAAGCTCATTGATCCTGATCCATGAAATGTGACAAGAGAATGTATCTTCTTTGAAACTGAGAATGATTGTTGAAGAAGCAAAAAGGGCTATCAACAGGATTGAGGATGTCGCCTTTTTTCACATCAAACACAAAGGAAATAAAGTTGCAGTCATGGCTACAAATCTAGGTGTTAATCCGATGGCCACTAAGTGAACAACAAAGCAGTTTTGGGAAGGAAACTTTATAGATCAACTACAAAAATCAATGGTTGAAGATGCTATGCAAATCCCCCTCCCCGCCCCATCTTACCCTCTTACCTACCTTCTCTCGCAGCACCCTGTAATCCATATGATATCACATCACTCCCACCTCTCACCCCCCAATTTTCTCATTCTCTTTTCACATTAATCTTGGTTAAATTATGTGAGGTGCTAATGCTTTTATGTGATTGAATTGGATGCCTCCATGATTGTGTTTACGTTACACAGTACCACCATGTAATAATTATATGGAGTTGGTTGACGTGGCAACCTTCAGTCATCTGAAGATCAATTTACTGCCTCTTATTATTTATCCTCCATGCTGCTTCTCTCTATTCTTTGGTAAAATCTCTTAGTAAATCCTGAAGGTGGTATGTTTGGTGATCGTCTAGAAATGGAAGGGTGCTGTTCGGGTATTTATTCTACGGAATGATATATGATTTCCTATGATTTAGATTCCATGGTTGTCTTTTGGGAATAAATTGTTTGCATACTACTATTTCATTGCTGCAACCCTGCGGAGTTGTGATGACTACTATTTCAGTGCTGCAACCCTGCGAAGTTGGAATCATGCTTTGGGCTTGCATATGCTAAGAATTCTGGTCTTGCATGGTTTGCCTTTGCTTAGCATGCTATGCAACTACACCACACCGTGACTATTGTGAACCACCCCACTTTGAAAGGTCTATCTCTTTGCTAATCCTTTTGGTTGGGCATTTTTTTGGCATGATCCTCTAGCCAACAAAGGAAATGGGTGGATGAAAGTATGCCCCCCATGACAGCCAAACCATACTCGTCTCCTTTGGATAACAATAAATAAAAAGGAAAACTGGTTGGTGGTGAGAGTGTGGAAGATTGTAAAGGGCCTAATGCTGCCAATCTCATTGATGAATTTTGTGCTCGACTCAACAACTTCATTGCCATTTTAAAAAATATATAAATTCATAAAATAAACTGAAATAACATGTAAAACACACAAAAAAATGAAATAAATGTTGACTATAAAATTATAACTATAAAATATAAATATAAATATATTATATGATATATATAACTATAAACTATAAAATATAACTACAAATATATTATATTATGTTAATGTTTTATAAACTATAAAATATACCTATACTCTTAATCATAATTTGCATAACTGTACCTGGCGAGTACTCGCCAAGGGACAATTTATGGTAACCGGCGGTTATTTGACTGAGCTGGTCAAATAACCAGGGATAACCGACAAAGACAAAAAATACTTAAATTTATCAAAAAAATACATTTTTTTAGAAATTGTAGAAGCAAAATAGATCAAATGAGTCTATAAAACGTTGGGAAAGTGTTTTCTATTAGATTTGAATACAAATTAAGTACAAAATCGCATAAGCTGCGGTTTTTCTGCATTCTGCCTTTGTATCCCACGTTTTAGCAGCGTACAAGCAACTGGTTATGCCGGTTAACAAAAACTAGCGGTTTTTTAATTTATGGTGGTTTCAAATGGCGGTTATTCGCCTAGTGTTTTTCCCGGCAAGTAACCGAGCAACCAGTGGTTACTCGCCGGTTATGTAATCCATGCTCTTAATTACACATTGGGAGGGGTGTTACAATAAGTGTGCCGAAGACGTTAAGCTGGTATATATTGGCCATGGCTAATAAAGCCCTATACAATTTATGTTATCTACATGTTATCTAGGGTAATTATGATGTGTTGGATATTGAGGATGTTCAAAGTCCAAATGTTTCCTAGGTGAACATTATAACGATATCAAAAACAATGTTAGTCAATTACAAAGAGAGCATAGTGAGATGAGGGGACATCATTAATAAAGTTCATGATGGGGGATTGGATATAGATAAATTCTTAAAATATATTAATGCTCGAATAAAAAATAAATAAGATACAAGGATGTATTAGTTTTGAGTGTTCGTTACCAAGCGCAGGTTGTAATCCACAGTAAGTCCATATATCTGAAGAGGCAAATGCAAGCTAGTTATTTAGTTTGGTGTTTCACCTTTAGGCATGAAGATCAAGTGACTTTGTCCATGGGTCTTCTTTGGTAGCGCGGCAGCATTTGCAGTTTCAGTTCGGCTGTTAGGAGTGTGAAGGAATATAACGATTGTGACAAGATCCGTGACCATGAATTCCATCTTTGTTGACAACGCTGGCTGCACCTTGCTGCCTTCCATCACCAGGCCACCCGGCTGGAACTTGCTCTTCGACGGGACTCTGCCGAGCTTGTCCATGGCATTTGTTGGGAGTACATAGAACACTAAATATTCCTGGAAGCTACCCAACACCATGATGATCTGCCTGGGTTCCATAAAAAAAAGTTATTAGACGGTAATAATAGAATCTTTGGCGGAAAGTTGAGGGCAGAAAATCGTGAAATATAACAGCAGAATGACTTTTTTTTACGATTTTACCCTTTATCACTATAATGTGTTACTTGCCAGGGTGATCCCTGTCAACTGCAGGTTTTGGCGAATAAACATGGTTAGTTACTCCCGAAAACCTTTGGTTAGTTACTCGCCAAAACCTGCGATTAACAGTAACTGACCCATACTCTGGTAAGTTGCATGGATTACCGTTTAGCAAATTACAAAAGGGTTGCCGCGAAATTCTGCTAACTGCTGGTTTTGATGAGTAAACGTGGTTAGTTACTCACCAAAACCTGTGGTTAGTTACTCGCCAAAACCCGCGATTAACAGGAACTGACCAATACTCTGTTAAGTTGCACGGATTACCGTTTAGCAAATTAAAAAAGGGTTAACGAGAAATTCTGTTGGGTACCTGCAGATTTTAATCCAGAGGTATGAAGTTCTATTGGTTAGGGCGGTTACTTGCCAAAACCCGCGGTTAGTTACTCACCAAAACCTGCGGTTAACGAGAACCGACCCATACAGCAGTAAGTTGCTGGCTACCATTCAGCAAATAACAAAAAGGTTACCGTGAAATTCTGCCGAGTACACGCGGATTTTAATATAGAGGTATGAAGTTCTACTGGATAACGAAAGCCATTTGAGAGTGAGATGAAGGTTCTTAGGCTACCCTTCTTTTTATGGCATTCTTGATAAATCTGCCTTGTATAATTCTTCTTGGCTTGTTGAAGATGATAGGAATGTTAGTTAGTGATATATTGGGGTTGTTAAAACCTCATGACCATCCTTGACGATCATTGAATGACTCCACGAGTACAAGGCAAGATGAAGAGGCTCCGGCTGAGTGCTTGCATGAAAATATGCAGTATTAATTTGAGGTCCTAATGAGCTTTTGTGCTATTGGGACTAGTTTTGTCACTCTTGTTTTGTAGGTATAGAGTGCCCAACCCTAGGTATCTTTAGCAAAACAAATTGATCTATAAACCGAAAGCAATAAAGCCCAGTATTCTATAACAAGTCACCACTCAATTTTTTTTTCCTTTGACAACACTAGGTTAGGAATCCACAAGAAGTGTTGGGTTGCATCTTTCCCTCTTCAATATTGCTTGATTTGTCGTTCAATCTTAGTAAGGTGGCTGATCAGGCAGCTTAGAATTCGGCACAAGCTCAATAGAAACGACCTCAAATGAGGAAGTCCTTTGGGCTCCTCAAAACGATCATAATACTTATTAACAAGAGTTTTGATTGCTTCAAATGTGAGCTTATCAGCATCATCTGCCTTTGCTTCTTGAATGATGCGAAGAATAATAAACTTATGCAAATTAACCTATCGGAGAGCAAAGGACTAACAAAAGACGTGAATTTATACACTTCATTGACCTTGTACAGTTGGTAGGTCTTGTGGAAGTCATCAAAGAAAACCGTGCATTTGTATTAATAAGGTGCCCCAAGTATTAGACCTCAACAATCACGTGGAGTGATGTCACAATCAACAGTCCGAACACAAGTTTGGATAGTCCCTCCATGATCCATCCTAAGTGGTGTGGGTGTGGGTGTGGGTGTGAGTGTGGATGTGCTGTAGTCGGAAACTAAAGCTTGTACATCTACATTTGCGAAGTCAAGTTCTAGTTTCCATTTCCTTCCAAAGTCACAAGGTTCGGGTTCGAGTTCGAGTTTGATTAGGATAAAATTCGGTTCAAGTTTGCCAATGGATGAAGTTCGAAAAAAATTCGCCATTAAATTTGATTGATAAAAGCCATAAGAAATATATGAAAATAAGTCGAATCAAAATATGAAAGATACTCCTTGAAAAACTAAATATCTCAAAATATAAAACATGTAATACAAAATTCTTAAACTTCATATGAACTATACATTAAAAAGTTCTACATACACTCTATGGTCTTATAAGCTACTAGCTATAGCATACATCTAAATTTTAAAGATTATAAAAATTGAAATATTTAAATAGATTTCAATAAAATACTATTTTGAAACAAAATTAGAAATTAAAAAAATGATTATAAATTAATAAATAAAATAATTTTATCATATAATAAAAAAATTGTAAATAAATTTAATAAAAAATAAAATAAATAAAAATTAGTTTAATAAATAAATAAAAAATAAACGTAAGATGAGAAAAATGAATTAAAAAAACTAAAAAATATAAATGAAAATGAAAATAAAAATAAAAATAATTAACATATAATTTTATTATATCTAAAATAATAAACCAAAAAAAAAACATTTGTAAATAAATTTAAATAATCAAAATAAATAAAATAAAAACAAAATGAAAATGAAAATAATTTAAAATTAATTTAATAAAAAAATAAAAATAAATCGTTAAAACTCAAAATAAAAAATTAATCAAAAAACACTAATTAAAAATAAAATAAAAACGAAACAAACCCAAACAAAGAAACGGAAAATTAAAACAAAAAGTTTAATTGCTTGCGTTGTTGGGTTACCAGTCGTCGCTCACCGCTCGTCGATAGATGGATCGCAACTGGGTGTCAGGGTGAGAAAACTGACGACGTCCTCCTCTAGGCAGGCTCCTCCTCTCTGATTCCTCGATGGAGTCTCTTCAACGGCACACAGTGAAAAACATGACCTCGGTAAAACCCTTCAAGCTGCTTTGAACTGTGAAAAAGTCAAATGAACCCTTGAACATTAAATTCGCTGAACAAAGCGAATTTGACCGATTTTTTGGTCTAGGGCATAAAGTTCGCCGAATTCCGAATTTCTAGGTTAAAATTCGGCGAACCCTGTGACTTAGGTCAAGGATAAGCTCCACCCATCTATTCCTGGTTTAAAAATTGCGAGTAAACAAAGCTTTCTGACCATGAGGATGAGTTGAGGATTAGAAGTATTGTGAGTGGATATTTGAATCCATGAAGCATAATGTAGTGACTTCTCAGCTTGAAGGGTATTTACCTCCTTTGATTTGAGACACTACATTTTTCTGTAGAATGACCAATGCACTTGTGATAAGTACAATACTTCTTACCTTTTCAAGATGAAGGGGCCGAACCCACAGTGGAGCCCTTTTGTGAAGAGTTCCCATTCCTCGAGGATGAATTGGAGCCTTTTGCGAAGAATTTCCATTATTTGAGGATGAGCTGATAGAGGTAGAAATGAACCCTTCTTCGAGATGAAAAAGACTAGGTGGGTTTAGGAGGTCCCTTCTCTGGCTTGGCTTTCACCTTCAAAGGAAGTTGAAAAGCTTGTTCTCATAGAATTTGATTATGAAGAGCTTTAGCTCGTACTACCTTCAGACAAATTGGATGTGAAGGACCTCATCAGTATCCTACACTTCCAATTCGACATAGAAGGGATTGAATTGGAGTGTCCAAATTCTTGGCAAAGATGGAGCTTCTCTTCTTTGTACCCAAGGGGGGTAAAAAGCTTCCTAGAAGTGTCCCAAATGACATGTCCCTTTCAGAAATGCACAGCAGATTCTAAGAAAGAGACAAATGCACAGTAGAAGTTATAAGAAAGAGACAATCTGTTGAGAAAACTTAGAGAGAGCTACCAAACCTGATTTCCTTACATTCTTCATTGGTGCAGATAAAATTGTTGTGCAAAGATGAGGGGCACGTGCTGGCTGGATGGATTAAGGCACATGTAAAAAGCAAAAGTAAAAGAAAAAAGGCAAAATCAAAAGAAAAAAAAATATGAAGAATGAAAAACAAAATAAAAGAGGGAAAACAAGGAAAAAAGCAAAAGAACTAAAACGAAAGCAGAAATGAAAAAGAATTTAAAAAAAAAAAAAAAAAAAAAAAAAAAATCTAAAATATGAAAAAAAATAAAATAAAAATCTAAAATATGAAAGCATAAATCTGACTACAGAAATATTTGCAAAAGTGCATCTAATCAGCATCTCAGTCTAAGATACTGATTTGTCCAGAATAGCAGAACCACCCTGCCTGGGGATGCACTTGAGGTGGGTATGGGTTGGTTCCCCTGAGGAATGTCTGGGGTTCATCCGGGTTCTTTTACAGAAGAACTTGGGTGAACCTGGGTTGCCTAGGATGAAATTGGGCAAAACTCGAGAAGAACCTGGGCAGAATCAGATTGCAAAAACGTTTTTTAATTTTTTTCTCAAATTTTGACATAAAACAATGATTAAAAATAATAAAAAACACATTGTAAACTATAAAAGATAAATGAATGACAAAAACATCAGATAAAAGAACACAAATGATAAAAGCAAAACTCAAAAGCAAAAATACTTACCTCTCATTTTCTGATTGCGTACTTACCTCTCATTTCCTCATGACATACTTACCTTCATATTTATTAAGCTAGAATTTCTATACTTTTGTTTTTTAATATGTTTTTTTGTACAGCCGAACCCAACCAAGGCAAAAAAATATCGCCAGAACCTACTTCTTCGAACCCAAACCCAAACTGAACCCGAATCGGTAACTTAGATCTCGGTTCTTCCTAGGCTTAATATCAATTTACAAGCTCATTAGTCATTAGTCTTGGTAGTAC
The DNA here is from genome assembly GCA_037957365.1 of Torreya grandis. Lineage (NCBI taxonomy): Eukaryota > Viridiplantae > Streptophyta > Pinopsida > Cupressales > Taxaceae > Torreya > Torreya grandis. The sequence goes on from JARHVA010000331.1 coordinate 5,336,916, forward strand.
AATTTGTGCATCAACATAACTGAGAACAATCACATCTGATTAAAGATACAATCATATTAGATATGTGTATGCATGCGCAATGGAATTATATAATTACCAAGGCAAAAAAAATCGCCGGAGCCTAGTTCTTTGAACCCAAACCCAAACTGAACCCAAATCGGTATCTTAGATCTCAGTTCTTCCTAGGTTTAATATCAATTTACAAGCTCATTAGTCATTAGTTTTGGTAGTACAATTTGTGCATTAACATAAATAAGAACAATCACATCTGATTAAAGATACAATCATATTATATGTGTGTGTGCATGCGCAATGGAAATATATAATTATTAGTGTTATAAGTATATGGTAGATGATCACTAAGTTGGGGTGATGCCTGCATTCTTTGAGTCCATTGGATAATCTTTGCATAATATGGTTATTAGTAATATACCACTGACCACAAAAACTAAAATTTAAGCAGGGATTCATATGCAATGGAGGACCAATTTATGATTGGCCATCACAATGTGGAGCAACTGCTCACCAACATGAATTAGTAATGACAGCACTTATTGCATTTAATTCATCGTATAGTTATTCATATCTATATATCATTAGACTGATGATTAAACCTTCAGTGATTAAATGTCGGTGATTTCATACTAGGCCTCTGCGTATTTGGGAATTGCACATTTGGTGATTACATACTTCATGTAAGTAATTCAATTCACATACAAGACGACTTTAGTAGAAAACTACGAGCCACATTTAGATGCTAATAAGCGCTGATAACATGCACATACATCCTCTTAAAACATATTATATGCATCTTATTCTATAGGAAGTGAAGGTATTCTCTCCCTAGTAATTTTGTTTGTACCAGATAAAATAACTTGTGTATAAAATAGATAGTATACTGGTCCCCCAAAGAAGGTACTGTTTCCCAGGAACTTAATCTTAGAAGATGTCATATATCTCTGTTCTTGAATATAATGCAATGTAATTTTTTATTCATGTGACACCAACTAATGTTAGTCTTGAATCCAGTATAGTAACATTTCTGCAGGTGAGAGAAAAACAGAAGATGATTTGGAAACCTGACATAGGAAACAAATTTTCCAGAATTAGAACCTGTTAATTGGTTAAGGATTTCATGTTTCATGTTTCCTGTTCATGAGAATATATATATATATATATATTATACCATTTTTGTGTCTGGTATGTGACATTATTCTTATAAGAAAGATAATATTGCATGTGACAGGCTTGATGAACGAGAACGGCGGAAAGATTTCATACTGCAAAGGGACCTACTTCATTCTAGGCACCTTGAAAAGATGCATACAAAAGAGGAAAGAGAGCTTTACCAGCGATTCAGGGTGTTCATGCGCTTTCATTCACAAGAGGAGCATTATGCATTGCTTGATGATCTGAACAAGGAACGTAAGATTAGGCAAAAGATTGAAGAACTGCAGGTTTGTGAGTGGCTATAAATCTATCATTTTGGATCATCTGCTGATGTTGGCGTATAATAATGTAATGAATTCTTCTCTTATGAATTGAAAAGCAATGTATAATGTTGCACATTAACATATTTTTTGGCATAGTTACCATGTTTGGGCGAATGTGCCTGATGTTCAGTTCGAACTGAATATTTATCCCTCGCTGAATAAATACGGTAAGGTTTGAGAGTTTTTTTTTTAATGGTCAGAAACCCTAAAATGCTTAAAGCCACTGCCAAATGACTGCAAAATGAGAAGACAACACTTAAAGACTCGCTGCAAAATAGTCGAAAACCCTAGACGAGAAGAAAATGGTAAACGCGGAGTATTAACAGTGAAATATACAGTTAAAATCGACGGCTCATGCAAGATTCGTAGTCTTTGACTGCATCTTCAGCAGTCTCGAAGGTGCCTAGCCATACTTGAGCTGCTTTATTTGGATCGCGAATCTCTGCTGCCCATTTACTTCAAGGTCTCTGCCACTGCTGGGTACTGCATTTAGCTTTGGCAATTACAGGGAAATCTTCGTCTTTTCTCTTGAATCAGAATGCGTCGGGGTCTGTAAAAACTCTTGCTTCGTTTTGCAGCTTGCGCATTAACGCTAAAGGCACATTGCTGTTTTAACCTAGTAATAAATTCATATGCAAATTAACATGTTTAAATGGTTTGACTATGGTCGGTTCATATAGTTTATAACAAATAAATAATGAATTTTATAAATTTATTATGAACGTTCAGGATATATAATTTTATAGTTGATAACAAATAAATAATTAACTTTATAAATTTATTATAAACACTTAGTATATATAACTTTATACTTAACTTTATTAATATTATGAACTAAAACAAAATTATTTATTTTTTATAATTTTTTAAATTTATAAAATTTTAGGAACCGAAGAACTTGCAAAATTCCGAACTTCCGAACTTTTTCTGGTTTTCGAACAATCCGAACATGGTAACTATGATTTTTGGGTTAGTTTCTTCTTGTTTGACTATCCTGTTTGTTGCATCTTGGATTATGATGAAGCTTCAATCTGTTTATTTCAATCTTCTTGTTTGTTAGGCCTTGGGTATCTGTTATCTAATCTGTTTTGTGATCTGTAATCCCTAGAATGAGAAGGGTTAATGGTTTTGTCAGAAGGATATATCGATATGGAACAAACAAATTATAGAGACTGAAGTGTAGCATATAAAAGTAATAAAATTTGGTCAACTGGAAGACAGTAGATGCCACTGAGAATGTGTAGAATGATGACGTATTGAGTTAGACAAGTTATCTCCATTAGTGGAAGATAAATTCTAATGCTTGAGCCTCTGGACATAGAAAATGTATGCACTATTCATAATATTAAGGACAAAGCTCTAGCATCTAAAAGTAATTAACATAGTTCAATTGCCAGGTAGAATATGCTGCAGAGAACTTATAAAGTTGCAAGGTATCTCATTGTTAATAGGAAAAAAATATTAAATTCTTATCTTGATCAAGATAGAAAATATTTACAATATACAAATTTTAAATATATTGAAGACAAAAACCTGTAAAACTAGGATATGAGTCGGATGGTGTGTGTACATAAAATTTCAACATTGCAAAAGGAAAATTGTTAGTTGTTTGCTACAAGGGATTGCCCACCATATGGTTTATATGATTGTGGTGTTTTTATGTTTTAATCAGAACATGTTTCCATGTGCAAACCATAAAGAATCCTGCATAAGGTATATTTAGTAATGATAGAACTTCAAACTCGAGGGCCTATGTATAACATTTCATTGAACAGTCTCAAAAATAGTAAGAAAAACAAATGATTTCTATTTTTTACAGTCGAAAACAGAATCTTGGGATTTCTTGAGACATCAACTATACAGGAAACAAAAGATGCAGTGCAACTGTGATTGGTATGCATCATATAAATCAAAAACCTGTTCTTGTTTCAAGTTGTATGAACCAAATAAATGGAATATAAACCAATCAAATCATTTGAAAGGGGATCAAGAAAATACTCGATCTAGGAGCCTTTTGTGGGCATTATATCATGTTGGTTGAACTCATTATAAAGATGCCAGGGATAATATATTATCACAATATGTGTATAGAATTACACCATTTGGAAGGACTTGTTTTTAAATCATTGATAATATGTTCTATGCTAAGGGAGCAACATAGTTGTGTCACCTTGGGATGCCGAAACTAGTTCTCACTAATTAGTTGAAATATATATTTTGAATCTTGAGTAGTTTTCTTGACCTCTGGTTACAATTTCCATCTGGAAGGAGATTATTTCTCGAGTTATCATTGGCCTGAGAAAAGGCTATTTAATTTTCTTGGCTCCATTTTTGGTTCTGATGTTCATCTTGTTTTCCCTGAAGTTACATCTCATCTCTTTAAGATTAAAATGTCTTTTGTCAGTTCTTAATGATACTCCCAATATTCATGCTTTTTCAATTACAAATAATAATCACCTTTTCAATGCTCATTTTTAATTTGTAGGAATATTATGCTGCTGGTTGTCATACATTCGCTGATGTAGAACAATTTAAAGCAAAAAGAGAGGCTGAAGCCAGTAGTAGGAAATCAAAGGAAAGTGGTCAACTGTCTGTAATTGCAAAAGTAGTGCACCGTGCAAACCGCTCTGTGAATAGAGAAAGAGGGGAAGGAGATAGCAGTCCAGGTTGTGTGGTGGAGAACCAAAAGGCAAAGAGTACTGCAGTACAGTCAGCTTCTGGTAACAATATGTGTTCTGTGACCACAGGACAAAAGGGAAATAAGAAATCTCTACTACCTTGGGACATTTCAGCTCTTCCTGGTGCAGATTTGTTATCATTAACTGTAAGCCTTGATGGTCTTGCTAGTCTTCATTTTAAATTCATTACTTAGCTTTCTACATGTAGACAGTTGCTAATAGTATGTTTTTCTGATTAATTTATAGCAATGAGAACCATGTCAGTGTGACCCTTAAATCCTTTTATTCTGAAGAGTAGAGAAAGAGATGGATTTGCATGTCTCTGTGGTCTAAATTAAGACCAATTTGGTGAGGAAACATTTAAGGCTGCTGAATATTATGATATTCTTACAATTTTACTTGCGCCATTTTCCTTTACACATATATACATATAATGCATGCCACGAAAATAGAGAAAGTTGCAACAGATGCAATTCCTTTTGGGATTATCTAAGTTACTTATGAAATATTTTGTAGCATTGTTGTTTATCCTTTTTCCTTTTTCACAGTGTCTTTAAACCAACTAAGAAACTTTATGGGGTCATTTTTTATCATTTGGATATCCTCTTAACTCTTTCAATGCTGTCTTCCTGGATCTTCTGATTAATATATTACAAGTTTCCTTCTCTTTTGCAAACGTCAAACTTGTCTTGTTGATCTTCAACCCATATCCTTTTATCCCTTGTTCCCTTGTGTCCTATTCAGCTCTTGGTGAAGCTGATGCTTAGTGCTTCAAATGCATTTGATAAGCAAGTTGATGTTGTTCACAACGCATGTTTGTTTTAATCCACAACAGATAAGGGAGAATACATTCTATAAAAAGTAATTCTCTTGCAATCCATTGTTCTACCTTTACTCGATCAGGTTATATACATGTTTCTGAAAACTTTCCTCCTGAAGCATAACAATAATATAAGATAAATAATGTGAAGAGATTCGTTCACTTGTCCTGGAATTAGTAGGATTTATTTGAGAATTGTGATCCATATGGAGCTGAAGCTGTCTACATGGGTATGGTTCCATATACTTGCTGCTAGAGGGACCATTGCGAATGCGGTTGCAACTATTTTGTTTATCTAAATTGGAATATTGTTTGGAAGTGTTGGGATTGGTTGGTAGTTACAATGTAACAATATTCAATCAAATTGTTTTTGTAACTAAATACTTGATCAATTTCACTCACTACTACTAGCTCTCATGGACTTAGGTGCTAAACAGAAAACTAATTCAATTTTGAGTTGCCAACTTGCCTTTATATCTATTCTCTTACATTAATGGTCTGATGCTAGATTAGCTGAAAATCTTTGAGAAAGATGAAATTGAGTCTAATTTCATTCCATATTTGTCTTACATGAATAGTTGAATTTGGATATTCTGCAAAAGAAATGTGCTATTATCTTTTTTTGTATATGCTAAGTCAATGTTGGCGAATTTATATGTGCTGCTAGGATTTATGGAAGACAATGATGACCTTTTTCATGCATACCTGAACATTGAATATTGAAGCTTTCTTGGTAGGAAACAAAAAACTTAAACCTTTATATTGCTTATCTTAATCAAAAGTAAGGATTTCCTTCTCATTTTCTACTTCTTCTCTCTGATCATCGGTGATTCTGTTTACTTCCTCGACAAGGGACTGAATTCTATTCTTCAAACTGGTTCTCTCAACAGTTTTATCCTATTAACTTTTTATATAATTATTGATATTTTTTATGCTTCAGAAGTTTCTCATGATCCCATTTTGATAAGAAACGATGTGCAACTTCTTCTCAAGTGAAATCAATTATTTTCTTTGTGAAGCTCGACCACCACCTACTAGCTTACAAACCCTCTATTTCAGACCAAGGGTTATTAAAATATTGATTTGTAAATTTAAACCACCATTTTCTAGTATCAATATCTTCATTTCCCAAAAACTTAGGTATCTCCATGAATTGCACCTTAGAAAGCTAGGGTTTTAAGAAACCTTGCATTCAAGGGATCCCCCTTTCTGCCACAAAGCTGGATATTAAAAACATGTCGATAAGTAGATATGAAAGTTTCCATTTCATAAAAAAAGTGTTCAAATCGCTTACCTAGATTGGAAGATACAAAGATTTTCCATTTCTTGTTCCAGTTACAATTACAAAACCAGCAGTTCAGGAAGGCTAACTTTGTGAGCAGCTCATATTTTTTATCACAACCACTCTCCAAAAGTCTTCTGGAGGGTACTTTTTTAAGGTACAAATGAAGCATTGAAGACTTTTATTAACAAATTTTTGCAAGTCGAATTGTTTCTCTGGAAATTTTTGTGCTGGTGTAGTGGTAAAAATAGGGGTGGTAGTGTAAAATTCAGTCCCAAGAATAAGAGTATGTGGTGGTAAATTCGAAAAATAAGGGGGAGTATTTAGAAGACAATGGTCGCATGGTCCACCCTCTGTATTTTTATCCCATAACTAAAGAAAGTTACTACTGCATTACAGTTACTTATTAAGTTATTTGCAGCTCTAAACAATTGTCGATTGCCCATTCTTTGTCATTATTTCTCACATTGAAGGGCAGGGAGTCACCTTCCTGATATTATCTGAAAAATAAGCAATTGGCATTTTTTCAGCTCTTCTTAGATGAAATAGTTTTCTGTTGTCCTTGTGCTGAAACCAGGCTGTTTCATGGTTTATGGATTAGTTAAAGTTTATGAGTACATATCGTTACAAAGTTGTGATTTAGTCTATCATAGCTTTTATGTGTAGATTAGCAACTTGATGATTTTAGATTTCAAGATTTAGTCCTACAAATATGTATGATATCAATGCTAATGATACCCTCTTATATTTACCCAATCTCCTTCATTGGCTTGCTATTTATTTTCAGTATTAGCCTTTTTATTTTTCTTTTCCGCATCATTGGATATCTTCTCTTTCAATCGCTTTCAAATTGGTTTACATATATTAGAAGATAAATGTTCAAAACTGACACACACACACACACGTTTATATATATATATATATATATATATATATAGAGAGAGAGAGAGAGAGAGAGAGAGAGAGAGAGGTTATGAATATTTTTCATATATATATATAGAGAGAGAGAGAGAGAGAGAGAGGTTATGAATATTTTTCTTCAAAAATCTTATAAACAATTTGGAACCGCAAAGTTACCGGTTCGTTTTTGGTTCGGGTTCAGATTCGAAGAACTGGGTTTGCTGGTATGGTGATTTTTTTCTCCTTGGGTTCGTCCGTACAAAAAATATATAAAAAATTAAAAAAATATAGAAATTATAGCCTATTACATAGGAAATTATTGACATTGTCATCAACCATATAGTGTGCATATTGATATGAAAAATAAAATATGAAAATAATCACAAAATACTGAGAATAGTAAATACTAACCGAATGCCAAATGTCATGATAATCGTTAAACATAAATGATAAATATAAAACACCATTAATTATCATATTATCCTGTGGCTGTAATTAAATACATCAAACTTAAAAGTCTTAAAAGTTAAATGTTAACTTAAAGTCACTAATAATGACCCATAATTTTCAGTGACTCAGCTATGAACCCTTAGAAGGTATAGGTGCTAGGTTTTTGTATAATTGTTTGAACTTTATGATTTATATGTTACTAATCCACATGTAATCCCTAGTGTGCCTAGTTAAATCAAAGTAATTTCAGTTGACAGATTAGATTTGAAATGCCACATCTTATATATGAAGAGTCAAGACAATGAAAGCTGTCAACATCTAGCTTATGATTTCCTGATTGAATGTTGTTGATGGATGTGGATTGCATTATGTATTCCATTCCAAATTGGCCATCTGTTCTGAAAATCAGTTGAATGGCCCTGGCCAGTGTCTTCCAAATCCTCAATTAATGCTTCAAGTTAAGCTATTTTCTTTTTTCTTTCAGATGTTTCCTTTTAAGGGTTCATAGCTGAGCCACTAAAAATGGAAAAAAAAATGAAAAAATTGTGTTTTTGACTGTTGGTTCTTTGTCCCAACGCCCAGGGTTCGTCCTAGAAGAACCCAAGCCGCACCTGGGTGCCCAGGGACGAACCCTGGGCATTGGGGCAATGAACAGAACCCGGTTCGAACCCAATTGCCCAACGCAAGTGAAAATCGATGAACCGGTAATGTTGTTTGGAATGGATTGCAAGAGAAGATAGCCTTTGCATAGAAAAGTCGTCACGTGCAATTCTTTATTGTGAACTCCATTGACATGCTTATCACTGGAAAGTCAACATCATTCCAATGGAACTTACTGTCCTATGACTTTACGCAACTTAACTATTCATGTCTATGAAGAAATGAAATCCCATAAAAAAGACCTACATAGAACATCTTATGATGAGAACCTTGCCCATTCCCTCATCATCCTAAAATGAAATCCCATTAAAAAGACCATGTCTTATATGGATGTATGCATATATATGGTATAGCAGTTATGAATATTTATCTTCAAAGATCTTTAAGACAATTTGGAAGGGAATTTCAAGAGAAGATAGCCAATGTGTAGAAAAGTAGACACATGCAAATGTTTAATGTGAACTTTGTTGACATGCTTATCACTGGAAAGTCAGCATCGTTCCAATGGAACTTTTTGTCCTATGACTTTAGGCAAGTTAACCATCCATGTCTATGAAGCAACGGAATCCCATAAAAAAAACCTACATAGAACGTCTTATCATGAAAGCCTTGTCCATTCCCTCTACATCCCTTCCTTGCCTTGCACCCCACAACCCCCATTCCTCCCCCACTCCCCTTCCAAACCATATAGATCACTAGAAAAGTCAGCATTGTTCCAATGAAACTTACTATCCTGCGACTTTAGGAAACTTAACCATCCAAATCAATGAAGAAATGAAATCCTATCAAAATACCTACATAGAACATCTCTTATCATGAAAGCTTCATCCCTTCCACTACCACACACATGTCAAAGAAAAGATTGAACTGCCTTCATGTTGCAAACTTACAATTCTAAGACTTTGGGCATTCTAAATAAACAAAGCAAAGAGTAATATTGGTCAAAAGGACCTACACAAAACATCTTATCATTTATTTATAGAAAGTTCCTCCCAAAGATTGTGCCAAGCATGTTCAGATTTTTTTTTCAAATAAAATTTTCAAACTTCCAGGAACTTTTAGATATCTTTCTTTGTTGACCAAAAACTAAGTTTCATGCCTCACTCTTTTTTTATGCTTTCCACTTCATCTCTACTTTTGTGTATTGGAATATATTGCTAGCAAGAAACCATGGTTAGAATATATCAATAGCTCTAGCAGCTCACTCCACTCCCTTTTTTCACTATTTGTAAATCCGATGACTATTCATATCACCACTAATGGCTCTTCCCTTTTTGTTTTTGTTTTTCCTATTTTAAAAAAAAATTATATCCATGTTGGTCCTCCCTATCCCTATCTAATTTTGCTAGAGCAACCATAATTATAATCTAGTCTGCATATAGATCGATATCATCCAAGTTAATTACCTCATGACTATCTTGCCCCTCCACTTGTCTCACTCGAAAATGAAGATTGTATCACACAAAGACCAGGTCATTGAGGCATTGTGTTGTCAGCGTATTGGGCTTCTTTGTGTGAATGACTTCAAACATGCTTCAATTACGTTCAGACCTAGAAGCGCTACATGGCTAACACAACATGCGGATGGCTAACATCTGACGATCTAGTGTTTTTGCACTATAATCTTCCCACCACAAATCTATAAATATGCCAATTATAACTTTGTAAGTAAATTAGGCTTGCAATTATTAAATAAGTAATAAGACTACAATCAAATAACTCAATTTGTTTTTACTTGGGCATTGGGTCATTCGCATTCAAACACAAAAGTGAAGAAAAAAACTTCCCATTTGTAGTCTTGTGAATATGCAGGTCATCAAGAATTGTCTCTAGTGGCTTTGTTAGGGATTATTCTCTCTATACATGTGCTTAGGAGTTAGGATATCCATAACCTCCTCATTGACCTTAATAAATCGGAGAAGAAAAACTTGGGTTTCAAGTTTCAGGGTACAACATTTATATATTAGTGGAGCTTCTTATTTCATATTTGATAATTACACACCAAATGGGCACATATTCTTTTTTAAGGTTTTCCCATAATAATTTACTATGGTCTCCTTGACCTTGTCCATGGCCTCATACAAATAACCCATTGGGTTTTTCCCTATACACCAAACATATAACTCTAATAAAAGGCTTTGACGCCTAAAACAAAATAATATGCAATTTTAAAATAAAATTAAGAGAAATTTGAGTCAAAAAGTAAATAAATAAATAAATGATCAATAATAAATAAATAAATTTAAAGTTACCATGAGGATCTCATATGTGTTCTTTGTAAACACATCATCAAAAACGGTTGTTGTGACCCTTTCTCCTTTGGCCTTATTGTTATAGGGAGACTCCAACCATTGTATACTCACAAACCTTTGCACAAGAGATTATAGCAAGGTTGCAATGCTTTTCAATCTGATGAAAGTTGTGGCAAATCATGTGGCTCCTACTCACACAATCTCCTTTCTGTTGGTGTGCTCTTTAATCAAGCTTAACATCCAAGGATGATTGTAGATGTATTTTGTGATATTCTCACATTTTCAACCTGACTTTTCACTTATGCAAGTTTTCGTATGTCCTCAAGTAGGAGATCAATGCAATGGGTTGCATAATGGATCCAAAAAAATGTATGACGCCTTTTCTAAATAAGTCTCCCTACTGCTACATATGCCTCCCTACTGCTACATATGCTGATACATTGTTTGTCACAACTTAGATGACATTCTCCACACCCACTTCTATGGCTACATTCGACATATCGCACAAAGTGTTTGCATTTTTCACTTGGTGGGAGGCATCAATTGACTTCAGGAACATCAACTATCCACTTGAAGCCGCTAGAAAGTTAATCAAGTTGTGGTTCTTTCTATCCGTTTGCGCATCAGATAAAATGTTGTGGCATTTTTTGTGCCATATTTGTTTTTGCTAATTTTCAATAATTTGTGTATTTTTTATGGCGTCCTCCAACATATTCAAATCATGAGTAGGTGCCTTTAACCCCTTCTTGACAATGGGCAATGTGGTTACCAAATTCTCCCATTATGGGCTTCTTGCCACATTGAATATAATGTTATTGTAATGCTATAAGTTTGCTGCTGCTACCCTTGCTTTATTTTGCAATTCTCGTTCCAAGTGTACCTTCAAGTGAAGGTTGTGTATTTCAAGGAGCAAAAAATTCTGTCTATGTGAACTTGAACTATCTCTAGTGGATGAGTCCTGTCCTTGCACCACCCTTGGGGCAATAGAAGAGCTAGAGGCTCCTAAGACATTATAAACCAATTTTGCTACCCTCCTATTCATTAGGGCTACAAGTGTTTCAGCCGTCGTATTGTTTTATTTATTTTTCTCACAACCACTCTCTTTGATGAGCCTCAAGGGGTGCGTTGTCGCAAACTTGCACATCATTGCTTGGAATTTGTGCGATGTGGTATTTGAGGCGATTGATGCCTACGCTCAACGTAAACCCACTATAATTGCATATAATAGAATTGTTCTTTGGGCCGTCTTCGCAATACTTCCATGCAAGGTCATTAGACTTCATAGCCCTATGGGCATGACTAATTGAACTGGATGCATTCTTGAAGTTGAAAACTTAAACCCAATAAAACAAACATAATTTTTTTTAAGACTCTATCTGCTTGAAGCCTAGAAGTAGAAGAAAATGAGAAAACAACAAAAAAATAAAATCAATCCCTAGAGGCTAGATAGAATCCTTATCTCTCAAATCCGCACTTCAAACTGTTTAATGTAGCTAGATTTAGCAGCAGCAAAACTGTATTTTTGCAGCCAATCTTAGCAGATGTGAATGATCAATCAGAGTTCAAAGTTCAAACTGTATCAATGCAACCTATGGCAAATGTAAAACTATGTGAAGTTGTGAACTTTCAACACTGATCAGTCAATGGCGAATGCAAAACCATATCTACTATCAGGGATGCACAGATCTGAGACACAGCTTGCAAATTGATGAACCGGCAATGGCATATCTTCACGTGGGTATAAAAATGCAGTGGTATCCCCTGGCAAATTTTTCCCAGCTGTGTACCCTTTGGCAAACCGGTATCTCTTCATGCAAGTGAAATAAAATCGTAAACGAAATGATAAAATCCGAGCAGAGCAGAAAATCTCGATGGAAATGATAAAATGATGTATTTTTGTGCCCTTTCGTTATAATCGACAAGTAGCTGGGTCTATAGTGATTACTCATGGGTTTTGGCGAGTAGCTGCGGTTAGTTACTTGCCAAAATCCATGAGTAACTGCCATTTTACCATACTGAGGTAATTGGGCTGCTTACACGGTTGGTTAAAAAATTCAGGTTAACCGTGAATTTCGGCTGGGTACTTGCGGTTTTCAAATTACTGACCTGAACTTTTTTAATAGTTTGATATACATTATCCTCAAACAGTTTTTTGACCTGGATCAGCAGGATCCCCACCACACCCCTTTTCTAGAATGGGATTGCTAGTGAGGATGATGATGACTGGGTACTCTCGGATTTAACGTAATCTGCAAACCTAACACTTCTATGTGAATCAGGAATAACTTGTTCAGGCCTTTCCAACAACCCTGGAGCTTGGTTAAATCAATCCCTATCAACATCCTTTTCTTGTACACCGGTATGAATCACATTACCCTCACACCCAACCACATGCTTTTTGTTTTTTACTGAAAAAAGGCTTCCTTAATTAAGGTCCAATCATCTTCAGACATCTCTGTGTCAACAGAGTCCTCAGCTTGTACTTTCCATTCAGGAGCAGAACTTACTTTGGGGAAGGTACCTGTATCTAAGAAGTAGTTGGAAGATATCTTTAGAAAGTTGGTCTTGAGGAGCTTCTCAAGCTTCTTCTCAGGAACCTTAAATTGAATATTCACCTGCACATGCAAGATACTATTTTTTATTAGTGAAATGACGGGTTTAATTGGGGTCCTCACCCTTTTTTAAAAGAAAATAAATACGTAATATGAAGATCATGGCTTAAGATGTCGAGTGGACAATGTTTACCTACTTACAAAAATTCACTTTTTTGCATTTTATGATAATAGGCTCCTTTTAGGTGAAGAAGAAACCAAACAAAAAGGTGGTCATGTTGGGCTTCACATTGCCCAATTTCAGGAGAGACCCTAAACTGCGATATTGACATCCATGCATACCCCACAAACAACCGGATCCTACCAACATCCAACCAGAACTCCTGACCGTCAACAACAAGGGATGACTCGGCACAAAATTATCCAAACAATAGGCATTGTTCCCAAATGATGGTATCAACACAAAAAACTCAACCATCCAGCAGGGCCCTACCCGGCATCCTTCCACCAGCAGATCTCCAACATAGAACTATGTTGCAAAAAATAGGCCACACCCAACCCACAACTGACCACATATCAGCCATGAGCAAAAAACACAAACAACACAATCCCCCTATTGCATGAAAAAAAAAAGGAGAGAATTTAGAATTTTGAAGGGGCTTACCCCCATGTCCATGGGAACACTGTTCCCCCTGCCACCACCATTGCCCCCACTACTTCTCCTGTGAGCAGTTTCATGATGTCCATGTGGCCTTTTCCTTCTCTGATCCTCTCTTCCACTATTAACCTTCAACATTCCATGCGCGTTTGCCAAGTGGGGAACGATAACGGTTTCTGACTTCCGTGAATGGGATGGCTTATCATTATCTTTAAGGGAGTCCTCACTTACCAGATGCGTGCAAAACCATGTTGGACTTACATATGGAGAGTAGAGACAATTTTGCAGAACTCTGCACTGTTCCTCACAGGAAGCTACCTGTTCTTCCACTCCCCGAATTTTGTGCAGCCAAACCAAATTGCCATCATCATCTGAAGACATGCGCTGCTGCTTTTTCTGTGGCCATGGTCTCCAGCACGATTATTCTTGAGCCACGCCAGCTGGGGACAACATTTTCATCCCATCCTCTAGATCAAACAGGTCCGACACCTGGTGAAAGGTATCCTTGACCAACATGAGCTCCTCCAAAGTAGGTAGAACGGTAGAAGGAATTACCATTATCACAAGATACTGGAAATTTGTAGAAGGTATGAGTTGTAGCAGCGAATTTGTGGAGTAAGTCCTCATGAATTGATTCGCAATTGCGTTCAACCCTAGGGAAATCACTCCAACCTCTCACCCCGAAGACTTGTATAACAAAATCTTTTCCCATCCCTGTGTCAATCACAAAGCACATCTACAGCCTCTTTTGATGAAATAACACCACCAAAAGCCACATTTGAGTTAGAGGCACTAGTCGTGGCAGTCATGATGGCACAACAAGAACCAACATCCAAGGAGCTGGAGAGTAGATGTAAAATAGAACATAAATGGGAATGAAAATGAAGGCGTCAGAGAAAAATAATGGCAGTACTTCTTGTTAAACCAATTGAGCATTGATTTCCTTGGCACAAATGTTTATGCCAGGCAAGGTGCAATCCTTGTTGAGGGTGGTGGGCTCCAAAAATTAAATCACCACCCCTGCACATAATAGGGAGTGCCATACCATTATTGCCCCAAGAATTCTCAAAACAATGAAGTTTCCTTAGTTGGATATTTCATCCATTCAATTAAAATATGTTTTGAGATTTAATTTGCATATATTCTTTTTATATTAATTTTTTATTTTATTTTGTTTTTTAAATTTTTTTAATGACAATATTCTTCCAACTTTTCTCCTTTCTGTGCTTGAGGCAGGCAACATAAATACTCCACCCCAACCCCCAATCCAGCAGTGTCTAACCCAGACAATTTGTCGGAGGGAAACTCTCAATCTTCAAGAACACTCCTAGATCAGATCCTGCATTAGCTAGGTTATCTGCCGACTGATTAGCTTCACGAAAACAGTGGGAGAAGAAGATCTGATGAAAGTGAAGCCTCAAATCTTGAGCTTAGTGAAAAATGTAATGCAACTTCCAATTTGGGGTGCTTCCTTTGGTCATTGCATTAATGATCAGCATCGAAGCACCTTCCACTTCCAAATTATCCACTCTGTGAGCTCTTGCGCTCACCTCATTATTGGAGCCATGTGAGAAAGGTGGATCCTGCAACAAAGAGGCCCCAAGTGTGAATGGAGAACACACTCCATTCCAGCGGTCCCAGGGTTACCTCAGGATGCTCTGTCAAAATTAAGCTCAACCCAAACTTCTTTGGGAGCTGCCCATCTAACCAGTGAGAGATTGATACCTTAGATTCTTAATCCATTAATGGGGTCAAAGCGTTATTAGAGACACTAAGGGACACTTTATCAAAGTGTATGCTGCTAATGTAGGTGACAATTCAAGTAATTAAAGTTGAGGTTGTATTCATAGTGCTGCATGATTGTTTGAGTTTTTGGTATCAATTGCATAAATGCTTTTAGCTCCAGTGTTTCGAGTCTCACTACTGGATTCACCATTAGGGAAAGAAGCCTTTGCTCGAAGAGAGCAACACATCTAACTTAAAATTGCCTTATTTTTAACAGGGAGAAAACCCGGGAAAGTCCTTAATCATCTTACTCTAATATAGTTGAATAACCACACCAATTAATTAACTAATCAGGTTGTTAGAGACCCAAATTGATTGATCATCTGGTATGTATAATTATTAATTAGAGTAAGCTGATAACCAATTAGTCCGACTCTTACTTGATTGATTGGATTTATAATTAATTAATTAGTTGGCTAACTAATAATCCAAATAACTAAAAGACAAGAAACTGGGGGACATCCCTATTCAACTTGTTAGGTAGTTTTTCAATTTCAACAGTCTCTAATTTTTCTATTTGTGAAGCTTCAAACACTATGTTCTTTATATAAGCCCAGTATATTGAGCTGCCCCTACTTTCATACCACTATTTGGCATGTGTGGCCATTCACAAGGAAAGCTTGCAATGTCATAGAAGTTACTAATATGGTTTTGCAGGGTCAATTCCTCTGTTGCTGCATCATTTCCTCAAGATCCTAGTACCATGGGCATAACTGGTCGAATTTATGTTTTCAGTGTGTATGAGGATATTTATCAGCACCAATTCCATTTCATGGTTGAGCATGGTGAGTGGATTAAGCAACAGGTGAGGGAGTAGCCCCATTGAAATCGAAAAAATAGAGTCCAAATTAAAATTCTTCAATATTTCCTGACTAGAGAGCATTGGCTTTCTGTAAAACATCAATGGGCTGGACATGTCTATCTAAGCAGCAGCTCATGCAGAAAAGTGGATTTCTTCCCGACTGCATTCACTTGGTGTTTCATGTTACGGTGGCAACCTCAACAGCTTTAGGAGAACTGACCTTCCTGGCAGCGGCATCTTCCAGAAACAAAGTGATTGGAAAACTGCATCGACATGTCTTGGCACAAATTAGTGCTGAAATTCCAACCAATCTGTATTGATATCAGTGTAATATATGAGCTTGAAGTTCCCCTCATTATGACCTGAATTCTTTGTTTGGCTATATTCTGTTTATTCTTAGACTTGCAGCAGCTTGGTGGTAGGAAAAAATTGTATATAAAAACTCGAGAAATCTCACAAAATAGACTTACGTAACTTGTAATATTTCTGCACTGTGTGAGACCTGTCTCCTAACAATTATATTTAGTTAGTTGCAAATAATTTATTTTTTAATAATTCTCTTTTTGTTTTCTGTACTGGGTGATGTTCTTCTGTGTTTAATGGGACCAGGATTTATTTCTTATATTGTCTCAAATTATATTTCATCCAAATTAAGGTGTAAAACATTTTTCAATTTTACCTTTAAAGTTTTCTAAGGGTTTATTCTTTAAGTTTCCTTCTCATCTGGGCACTGAATTGAGATACTATTGCTTCCATTCAATGTTCAACTTAACAATTTTATTTTCTTCTGAATTTGATTGTTTTCTTGGTTATCTTTGATTCATTAGTTGACATTAAAACTTACCATTCTTGTTGCAGGAACAACAACTATGCTCTCAGAATAGATTATTCCCTGATCATTATCGTCTAATAAGGAATACTCTAGTGCTCAAGAGTACAGAAGGCCCTGTAAAACGGGCTGATGCATACCGCTTTTTTAAAATTGATTCCAGCAAAGTGGACAAAGTGTATGATTTCGTGTCAAGAATGGGCTGGATCCAGGGTGAGGAAGCAGCCACTATTTGATTCATAAATAATACACATCTTTGCATTCCATGTAATCTTTTCCTGTGTCCTGTTTCTGGTTGAATTGCTGTGTCTGTTATTTTTTTTAATAATAATTTGGAGATTTTGCATGTTCATAGAAAATAAGGCACATACATGCAGAAAATAAACTGATATTGAACGCCTACTTAAATTTCCATCCTTTTGCCCTGATGAAATTGTAGGACAGGAGCATTAGGGAACAGATGACAAGGTCGTACTGGGGTGCTTTCTCGCAATTGACTGAGTCTCCTGTGGTCTTTTTGCCTTTTCTTTGCCAAGAAAGGTCATTTGCTTTCATCATATTGGCCCAGCTCTGGAAAACAAACCAGTATACTAAGTCTACCATCATTTTATTTTCATAATCATAAATGACAGATCTTGAAAAGCAAGGAAAAATATTTGCATTATGATTTTTCAATCTGTTGCTGTATTGTTCAGGGTAGTGGACCTACACAATACAATAATAGACGCGAATCTATTGGGCTAGTTTGTCTGAAAAATCCACAACAGGCCTTTTATGGGGGGAGTAGTACCTGTGGTTTTTATTATAAAATATAATATTCTCTAATTATTGAACTATTGTTTCAACAGCAAGGAGGTGAAGTTTTCAAATCATCAAAGTTTTCCCAGTTGTCTATATGTTACAACTTTCATAGATGTGGAGGGCTAGTGATGATTATGAGGAGATGTACACATTCTAGATCTTTCTGCGTGTTTTATCAGCCAAAGAATCTTTTGGTCTTCCCTCTGGAAGGCTTTTTATGTTTCACTCTTATCCATATGGAAGTAGAATGAAAGAAGCCTACTTGATGAAGATAAGAAGATAATAAAATTTATTTAGCACAAAAAAAATAACGAGATTGTCACTCTACAATGTGCAATCAACAATTGTTCTAGTTGTTGTAAGAGGATGCGACCATGTAGAGGGATGCCAAGGTACCATCTGCGGAATAGTGAAAGCTGCATGGGGGATGGGGGGTAATGTCGTATTTGTTGCCCTCATCGGCAGTGCACTGGGATACAGTGAATGCAAGCTATGAAAGCTTGAATAAGGTTTCTCATTCTATGGAAACAGGCACTCACGTAATGAATACTTGTAGCTCGGGACTAGGCTCTTGGTAGTGGATATTATATAACCGTGGTAAGCATGTCGTATGCTTGAACTATGTATGCACTAAATTGTGTTTCTATGAAGCACAATGCTTGTTTCGAAATAAGGAAGTGCACTTTACACGTCATCTAGATACTTAGCATAAAGCATGTTCATTTTATACCATTGGAATGTTATTTCATACCATTGATTGGGAGTGTGGTTATGGACAATTAAAACTGGGGTAACCATGTGAAATTCATTTCGATATTGATGAACTTAGCATGCACTAAATTGTGTTTCTATGGAACTTTATTATAATGTTGGAATGTTATTCCACAACCAGTGCCTAGGAGTACAGTGCAGCGTATATAATGAAAGATAATACTGGAGGCAAGTATCAGGCTTAAATTATTTGGGCCAAGAGACGTGATTAAGCAGGGCAAGCGATGTCTTGAAATGGCATCCAATAGAACCCGCGTTGTACATTGCTTGGCTTGTTTTTGGTCTGAGTTTCAAATGATGTTATATTGTGGTAAGTTGACTCTCATAATGTATGTCTTTACAATATGCTTCTGTGTTTGTTGATTACCAGAAAAAATATTTATAACAGTTACAATGCTCAAGAGGATTTAACGTATTAGAGTATGTTCACAAATACCATTTTTATAACCGTTATTTGTATGTACACTTTTAATTTGTATCAGAACCAATGACTTTTGACACTACTATATTTAAATTTAGACAAGCATTTATAATATTTGTTTAATGTGTTAGGTTTTTGTTACCAAACCAAATTTAAAATTCATGGGCAAAAAACACTAATTGTAAGCATTATAAGGATTGTTTTTTGTTTCTATATCCACAAATACTGATGACAAATTCATAAATCTTATCAACCATAAACATCAGAGGCACCAAATCCCTCTATGGATTGCTCCTCCCGTTCGTCGAACGATTTATATCAATCAGAAAATCTATAATATGGCCAAAGCTTTTATTTTTCATTCTTGAACTCTTTTATGACTGCTTTCCATTTTATAGTTGGATATGTGTCAGAGTTGTGTTCAAATTTAAACATTTTTTTTTGGTATATATGTTTATTTAGAAGCATTAAGTGTATATATAAATATGATTTTCTTCCAATTAATTGATAGATATTGGATTATGTAGTGTTACATAGATATTGAGCTTTGGCTGGGCCATACAATTTTATGTTTGGTGTTAACATTTTTTTGAGGTGTTAGATTGGCTTTCATAGTGAACGTAATGTAAAACTATAGTGGATGTGTTTTTTGAACTTTTGAGGATTCTACATATGGGTTATAATTATTTAGAATAATGAATTCTAGAGAAGCTACCGGTAAATGTTGCTATTATTTTACATTATGTATGATATGGCCATATGAGGTGATATATACTGGATAAATACCTTATGCACTATGGTTATTTTTTTTCAAAATTTAAATCTGCGATGGTTGAAACATGGTCCGTGGCAGGTTCATACTTATTCTAGCAATCGAAGGAAAGGAGTTTTGTTTTGTCTACTATTCAAGTATTTAAACCTGTGATTGTGATTGTGATCGTGATGTGAGATAGGATCTTAGTTGGAACCCTGAAGAGGATTGTCATAGAGTTGAGGACAACTATGCCTACAAAGGGATGCCGTTAGCCTTTCCACGAAGAATCTTTTGCTTGTATTTTTTTGGTCAACAATGAGGCTCCAAACTTCCCGTTTCATCTTGCCTTGCAACAAGGCATACAAAGATAATTATTTGGAAGTGATAATTTTAAAATTGAATATGTTTTCTATTCATTCCTGAATTTTGAGATGCACATTGATGAACATTTTTAAAGAGACCTAGACCGATAAACTTATAAAAGAGAGGTAATATTAATAATAGAATCTTGAGCTATAACATAAAATAAAAATGGCACACAATACATGATGATATTCCCATATGAGAAAATATTTTTGGGATATTTTTTTAGCACAATAACCTTCTTTATTGCATTAAATTAATTATTTACGATACAAGAATGTATTTAAAAGTTATGTTTTACTTAAATGCATATGCGAGTATTTGTAAGTGCATCAATAAGAAATTTTCCAAGTAGTATTAAAATAGAATGGATATAGAATTTTGGGCAGTGAAATTATTCATATGTTATTATAATTACAATAGAATATTAAGCTATAGCATAAAAGAAAAATGACACATGATATACGATAATTTCACTCGAGAAAATCTTTTTGGGAAAAAATTTAGCACAATAACCACCACCTTTAATGCATTAATACCTTTTGCAATACAAGAATGCACTTCAATGTTTTGCTTTACTTAAATTCAAATACGAGTATTTGTAAGTACATCAATAATAAACTATCCAAGTGTTATTGGAATATAATGGATATAAAATCATGGCAATGAAATCACTCATGTTATTATAGGTAAAACACTTGCACATTGATCGAAATGTGTATCAATTCTATTTTTTTTTTAAAAAGTATTTTTGGTGGGTTTCAAAAATAGATATAAAACATGTGAGGTAAATGACCGATATCTAACAATTTGATAGAGGCATTTATCTATAATGAGGCCCAAGACTAATTTTTCTTATAAACTTGGTTCCCCTAGTAACAAGTGTCATTGACAAATTGCTAGGAATTAGGTTCAATGCTAAAAGCAAATTGAATACCTTCATTAGATTGTACATCCTAATTGCTCTACTAAGACCTTATGTTAAGATAATATAGTTTTAAGGGGTAAAAATACAACTATAAACCCATTTACTTCCATTCTTTTACAAACAAAATTTTCTTAATGAGTTTTTTCAAGAAATCTATATTCCATTCAAGTAGTCTATTCAAAAATATCACGAGCTTTGTTCATTTGAAGTTTGATTATCATGCTTTCTTTTTGATGGTGTTGTGTGATGAGGAATACATTTGTGTAATGAGGATGCCATCCAAAATATTCATTACAAAATCAACAGGTTCCTCTAAGATAACCTCGAGAGGCACTTTACTTTGTTGACTATGACTTTTGTTACAATTTTATGAATGGTAATGTGAAAAGTTGCAGGTCTAAAGGCATAAAAGAACTAACACCTTCTTTGTTGGGGATGAGATTTTGGAAAGTTACATTCTATTACTAAATCACAACCCTCTTTTTCTTTGTCCCTCATTTGTCTCTGTATCCTTATCATATGCCATTTTTTTTGAAAAAACCTTTTGTAAAAACCTTAAGGACTTGGAAACTTCTCTGCACCAAGGCTAAAGACCATTGTTTCAAAATCTTTCAAAGTGATAAATTGCATTACAATCTCATTGTCATCCTTAGAAATAAGTGTAATATGCAATAGCTTCTACTAAGTTGAATCTCTATATAGACTCTCCTTCCTCATTAGATCATGGTAGAAAATAATTGCTTATGATTTTTTATTGTCAGCGAATGAATTGTTGATTCTATCAATATGCTTATTATTTCTTCTTATCACTATAGATATGTGGAAGACTTGGGTGTTATTCGTCTCCTTCCTTAAACCACTTGTCTTGGGACTTATGTTTCTATTGAGCTTCATTGATTCTTACAATATTTTCCAAGTCATCCAGGAATTTTCTTCCCTCTGGGGCCTAGGAGGAGGCCCGTTAGATAACCTCGCATAACATATTAAATGGGTTATTGTGGAAATGTATATTGAATGCTAAAGGCCAAAGGATATATCAATGTAGTAAGACGAGAAAGAGCAAGAAGATAAAGAACCCTTGATTAGAATTGTAATTGAAAAATTGTACTATGAAAAGTTTTATACAAGTTTTGAGAGGGCTACACACTCTTATACTTTGTCTCTAACTTATTACAAAGAAGAGAAGTATTTATTGATATGTAGAGGAGGAAGATGAAGCCTTAGTTGAATTGTTACACGAGTTGGTGGTGATTGCTTCATAACCAATCGTTTGTCTGACATCTTATGGTGATGATTTTACATAGCTACATTGTACAATATTAAAATTGTAATAGTTGTGCGGTATAGCAAAAGAGGAGTTAGGTCTTTTTAGTATGCACATGTGTTTGAGATGATGTTGAAGCTATTGGTAGAATCACATTTGCTACAAAATAACAATGAAGTGTCGTGTTGATATGGTGGCTCAGATTCTCTTGGATCAGTTGCCTTTCCTTGAAGAGCAATGGTCTCCATTGTGTAGTTGTGGTACAAGATGTGGGAAAAGGTTAAAAATATACACTTTTTAAGCCATTTTGACAAGGAAGGTACTCGACATGTTTTGATGATTTTAAAAGAGAGATTTAGTGTTGATGTGTGTGTTTGACCCTAACGTCAATTATTTGATTTGATTTTACTAGTGTGCCATAGTTACGATTGAACTTTGTTTGTTGAAGTCTTTGCAACATCTAAAGTGTCCAATATAACCAATCATTAGTATGATGTCTTATGGTGACGTCATTACAGAGCTATGCAATACAATATTGATATTGTAGTTGTTGTGCGATATTGTAGAAGAGGAGTTAGGAATTTGCATTATGCACGTGTGCTTGAGATGATGTTGAAGTTGTTGGTGAAGTTGCACATGCTACGAAGTAGCACTGAGATGTCTCAAGTCGGCATGGTGGCTTAGCTCCTCAGTTGCCTCTCTTGGAAAAACAATGGGGGCCATTGCATGTTAGTGAGTGATGCATAAGTTCCTTAATTAATTCTTCTTACTCAACTTGCGTCTTGGCTTATCCTAAAACAAAGAGTCATGTAATACATTGCAACCCCATATTGTAGTCATTAACTTAAATTGTTCATTTTTTCATCCAAATGCATTTGTTAATATGGACTATTTTTTTTTGCTTTTAAATATACGTCTCATACAAACATAGTCATAAATAGTAATAAATTGTCAATCATTGTACAACATATAATGATTGTATTTCACCATTCAACATACAATGATTCATCGCTAACCTTGGATTCATCTTTTGTATGTATTGTTTTTATTTTGTTAGTAAGTAGACTCATTTATTTGATGCGTCTGCCTTGCCATACTCTTTGAAACATGTAGTTTTTCAATTCTAATTATTGATGTTGAGTTGCTATTTTCCTTAGTCATGTTCATTATTTCAGTTCATTGGTATTGACAACAACTCTTACCTCCTTGGTGTCTTTTGTTTGACCAATCTCCCTCATATTTTTTTTGAAGATGATAACAATGTGGTTAACTAAATATATGATTTAAATAAATAATAATATTTTTTTTGAAAATGTAATTTAAAATAATTAACATTGTTACTAGCTTACCAGTTGATTGAACATTCTGGTGAAATAGTATCTTTCGATGTTCTTTATCCTCCGTGATTTTCCACTTCTTTTCAAGATGGTGTGTTTCAAGATGGGCCTCTTAACAATTTTTTATTATGGGCCTTGTTCTTGGATGATAGTTAATTTTTCTGGTGCACTCAACACTTTCTTACCCTATTTTTCCCAAGATTTAAAGACTTGTTTCACTACTTTAGCTTCAACCCTAGAGAAATGGGATGCCAACATCATTGCCCTATTCATTTTAATTTTTCTTGGGGTCTTCTCATATTCAAACCTAACTTGGGTTTTAGTTTTTGAAGGTAACAATTTTCTTCGAACCATCATTTGAAACATACCTTCTAATCTAATGATCAACTTGAAGGGATGTGATCTCATCTCGTTAGCTAGACATATTTCATCATGTTTGAATGTGTTTATATACTTTAGATGAGTGCCTCTTCATCCACCAAAGTTGGTATTCAAAATTTTAATCTCCTTATATTTATGCTGCACAGACTCATTCCTTAATTGAACCAATGTAAATGGATGAACTAACTTCATCATTTATAAGGCATGGATTCCTTGAACATGTATATATGAGGCCATCTCGTCTCCTATACATGAATAAAACAACCAAAGTCACTCAATGGCTAGGTTTCCAATCCTATGAATGAATACTCAATTCAATTCATTGTGGTCTACAAGACACAAGTCATCATAAACCCGAAAACCAATAGACAACATACCTTTCCTCATATTCAATTATTGTGGTATCATCTCCTCTATATAGTTGCAAATGCAACATGTGTATATCTATGTAACACTGCCATATTTTCACAAGATTTATATACTTGTGTTCATTCGTAAGGCCTTTGATTACTTAGTTAAAAACAACAGGGAATGAGTTCCCAAATGAAGTTATTAATTGACATGAAAATAAAATTCCTAACAAAGTTATTATAATATTTTCAAGCCTTTAAAATGCTTTCATTCCGAATAAAAATCTTATAAAAAATAAACCTTCTAATTGATCATAGTTAAGATTATTGTAGTCTCAATTTTTATAATGGTACAATTGCTCCAACTTACATGCAATCCTCAATTTTCTATTTCATCCCAAATCATAATAAATTTATCTTTCTCATGCTTCTTTGATGGATGTTTCTCGTCGTAATATTGTGATATATTTGGAACTTTAGGAAGCATCTTCACAACACTTTTAACTTTATCATGGTGAGAATAATAAATAAGGTTGGCCATCATCCTAGGGGTAAACTGTAAATTATAGTTTCCATCAAATAATTCAATGTCAGGGTTCATGTTAGATACATTTTTATTTTATGTAAAATTGAATCAATAATGTGACTTGCAGGGAACCTTTTTTTCATTGATTCTTTTAACATTATAGTTGTTTTTAATTGTTAATTCGTAGCCACTTAATGATGGTTTAACATTTATAATACACTATTCAAATCAATCTTCCCCTCATTTGCTTAGATCTAATTTAGGGTTCAATTCCTGCTAGTCATGTAATGCATTGTGAAGAAAATAAGATAAAATAATGACAACACTTAGCAAAATGAAAATTATTTAAAAAAAGGTAGTATTCAACAAAGTTTGGTGTTGTTGAGTACAACTTAGAAATAGTGTGGAGAGTATCACCATTAGTTATAACATGCTTATTTGTAACCATGTGCATATATTTATTTAGGATTGTGCACAATGGACATAATTAATTTCTCATAACTAAAGCTTTATTATTGTATAATAGGTTTTTTGTTGTCATGTAATCATGGCATTCATACAATTTCACAATGAAAACCCTATCATCAAGCATTTTAATACCATTTTGACAGAGTAAATCTAATTAATTCATTATGTTATTTAGATCTTTAGAATCATTGCCATGGGTTAAAACCTATTTACAATCCTCCTTACCATAAAATTTTGCTAGGCCATCTCTATCCATAATAACTCACACACCTAGCCATCTCTATCATAATGGATGTAGAATCAATACCAAGTTTTACATCAACTTCATCAACACTTAATCTACATCCTTGACTTTGACACCCATTATAATACCATTTGTTCAGTCCCATCCCATATTCATTTCCTCATCTTTAATCCACAAATTCATCTCTTCACAAACTGAGGTTGTGTTGTGTTAACCCCATGAAGCACTCAACTAGTGTTGATGTATTTTAAATAGGTTAATGTATTCCATGACATGCTTGATTCAATAAACATTGATGCTAAGTTTTAAGGCTTAAAGTCACAGTAGATCTCATCCTTAACAACTGATCGATGTTTTTTCAAAAATTTATCAAAGTGCAAAATCACATATGCCATTGTAGAGGTTTCATCATAATTCTTAATTATGTAGTAACCCATTTCACCAATAATGTCATTTTCATCCACATCATTGATGAGTTTCTCAGAGAAACATGACCCTACCTGCATAAATAGGTATTTTTTGTCTATCATTTGATGATAATACCATCCTGACCCTTTATTTAAGTTCACAAAGCCTTTCCTTAATCATCCATTTTGTAGCTTATTTTTCTCTTTTCATTTTCTTTGTCTACTTCAAATATATTTTGTTCATCACAAGTGACATTAGATTGATTGCCTTCAAATTGCATTGAAGTTAAAAAAATTGAGTAATCAAATTTTCTTGACTAGCACAATTTGTAATATGAATTTATACATCTAAATGTGCATCAATTGTATCTATGTACACATTTTATGTAAGTAAAAGTTGACGACCAACTTGCTTGAGAGAAACATCCATGTTTGTGGTTTGATGACCTACCATATTGAATGGAGTTTGATGACCTATAAAGGGAGTTTGATGACATGTCATGTTGAATGGATTTTGATATCTTGCCATGAAGGGAGTTTGATGTCCTACCATGAAGGGAATTTGATAGCCTGTCATATTGATGACTATAATTTTATGTCTTTCTATCATGAAGGAAATTCAATGGCATGCCATGTTGAATGGAGTTTGAATGAAATCAACATAATCAAATTTAAAGGTTCCCCACCATTAGGGTGTTGAGAAACATTGCCAACTATAATATTAGAACTTCTTGATGATAATGGAGATCTTAAATTAGTATCCAAGGTTTGTTTATCAACAATTTTTTCTTGTTGATGGGAAACACGAGCACCACATGAAATATTTTTCTTCCTCTGTGTTGAGTGTATTCTAATTGAATATTGCTTTGTAGGATTATGGGAATATGAAATGAATTCAGACCTAGGTCATCCTCTTCTTTGTAAATGTGTGATTCCTTTTGGTTT
This sequence comes from Torreya grandis, assembly GCA_037957365.1. Taxonomy (NCBI): domain Eukaryota; kingdom Viridiplantae; phylum Streptophyta; class Pinopsida; order Cupressales; family Taxaceae; genus Torreya; species Torreya grandis. Next base: position 5,364,037 of record JARHVA010000331.1, read on the forward strand.
GTAGATTCTTGCATTGTAGAGAAACTAGATAAAATAAATTAAACCAAACTATAAGATAATTTAAATAAAAATATATATATGTGAATGGAACATTCATTCAATAAAAAAAATAGAATAATAATGTGTTTGTATTAATTGACAAGAAAACATAAATGAAAGTGAGTTCGTATTAGCAGACAAACAAACATAAAGACAAATTCATTGGTGTGTTTTTGTATTAGATAATCTACGAACACAAATGATAGTGTACTTGTTGACCATTTTGGCCTTGTAGGGCAAAATCGGTCTCCTTCTTCCCCTATTGTTAAGAGCCAGTTCAATTTCTGGTTTGCACAAGTCTTTCAGCAAAAGGAGGAACCAATTCAGTAGTTCGACGTCGGGGTTCAACGACATGATCTTTCTCACACTTTGAACTTGAACTTTGGCTCAAACAGTTGGTTCAATCAGGTGGTTCAATCGGTTTGGTTCAAAGTTGTTGGTTCAATCAATTGGTTCAAGTCAGAAGGTTCAAAGGGGGTCTTCCAAAGCCCGAAGGACAAGTGCCCTTGCGGAGGGCAATCAAGCACAAACTAGACCATTCCAGCAGGCTACGGAGCGCAGTTCTGGACCCAAAAGTACCCTTGCAGAGGAATCAAAAGGGTGAGTTTTCCTTCGAATATGCTAAGGCAAAAGATAAGACAAGGTTGAATTTTTTTGAGCAAAATGTCCGAAGGAATTCCTTCTGACCTTTTGTCTGAAGAAATTCATAAGGTAAAGAACAAGGAATTCTTTCAGAAAGTTCCCACGCCAAAGTGAACAAAGTGAATTATTTTGGACAAAAGTCTGAAGGAATTCCAACGAACATTTTGTCTGATGGAATTCACCTGATGGAAAAGCCCGACAGAAATTAGCAAGCGGGAAAGACAAATGAAATATTTCCTTCAGACAAAATGTTTGAAGGAACTCCTTCAGACATTTTATCCTAAGGATTTCAAGACCAAGGTAGCCTGAAGGACACCAAAGGGCAGGTGCCCTTGCAGGGGACTCTTCACTACCGAAAGGAGGACCTTCCCCAAGCCCTGAAGGGACACCTTCCCTTCGGGAGGTTTCAACGATAAAGTCTCGGACAAAAGAAAAGAAGAGAGAGATATCCTTCAGGAGAAAGTCCGAGGGAACACTTCAGGAGAAACGCTGAAGAAAAGAAAGCTGAAGGAATTCGAAGGGGTGACGGGCCCGCAGACGTCAAAATTGGACATCATGAACTTAGCCATTGGAATTCAGACGTCAAATGATGTCCCTGAAGACGTCAAATTTAGGGCAATAAAATAGTCGTTGACCTTTAAATGCTTGAGTGTGAACCTGAAGGAATTCAAAGGCCTTAAGGCTAAAAGGAAGAGACCACTGAGAAGGGATCCCAAAGAGCCAAAGATTGATAGAAGATAGCCCCGAGGGCTCAGATTGCCAAAAGGAGTCAAGAGAGGAAAAGACAAAGGTGGGAAAAGACAAAAGTTAAGAATGAACTCAGCGACCTACTGATGAAAGAGCCCAAGGAGCCAGCAAAGGACAATAAGATAGCCCCAAGAGCTCAAATTATAGGAAAAGACAACGCTAGGAAGAGATGAAATTATGAATATTGACAAAATAGCCCAGGTGGCAAAGGGGAGGTGAGTTATTCCTATAGTTGAAACAGTCCCCGCCAAGTGGTCATCAAGGAGCGCAAACAGTGAATGATGCGACCTATTTTTCTCCACTTTGCATTGATAAGCAGACAAACTATGTGAATGTCTTGAAGGAGCGGTCTTATTTACAGACAAACGGTGCGGCCTATGATTTCACATATAGTGTTTAATATATTTTAAATGCCTAAATTCAAAACTGGAGCTGACACAACATTATCTATCAAGCGGCTTCCTCTTCCCAATGCTCTCAACGCACATGGGCCACTTGTAAAAGGGCACCAAAGTCTTTTCCAAAAAGGGGCGCCTTTTGATTTCTCTTTCTCTATATATATTGTAATCTCTCATTTTGAAAAGGATATCTCAGCTTGTAAGGCGAAGCCCTATCGAAATTTACCTTGATTAAAAAAGAAGCATTTTTTTCTTCCATTTGAGCTTGCACTTTTGCATATGTCTATCGCTGTGTCTTGTGTTAAGTCATTTTCCCTTATGTTTTCACAGAATGATTCCAGCATGTCTAGTGTATTTTGAGTTCTTCTTTTGCAGGTTAGCCAGAAGTGTCTACAATAGAGTATAGGCGCATGTGAACATGCTGCCATAGTGTGCCTTAGAACACCTCTGGTTGTTCTTCCTCCTTGTATCTCCAGAGGACCCCTAGCTCACTAATGCAGGAGAATTTCTCATATCAAATGAAGTGTACATCAGCTTGTTCTTGGTGGAAATTGTATGCCCAAGCTAAGTAGATCAAACTTTTTTTGGTGCATCACCCACTTAGGTTAGGTTCTATTTTTCAGTAATCCTTCTCTCTTTTCAACCCCCCCATTTTATATATATATATATATATTAGCAAATGTACTAGAATAAATCAGAGATGCATCAAATGGACCTAGCCCTTATCTAGAGACTCTCCCCTCAGTTTTGCCAGACCAACAGGCAAGAGAGGAGTTTCCATTGTGCCACGTGGAAGATGTCAGGATCTTGCTCCAACAATAGAGCACATATGATTACTTCTTGTATTAGCAACTAAACACAGAACTTAACCAGAATCAATAAGTAACTAGAAATATGAAACAACACAGGAATTGAGAGACAATACACAATTGTATTAATAATCACTCAGAAGAATATACAATAAAGAAGATGCCACTTCTTCTTCCACCTCAAAGGTTCGCCACACCTCAAGACCTTCTTCCCTCTCTCGCTCGGTCCCAACAATCAACTCCAATACATAATTGATGTTCACCTCTCCAACTAGTTAGTAACACACTGCCAGTACATCAAGTACACAACCATACTCCAAGTAGATCTCCTGCTCTCTGCTGCTACCTACAAATCACTGGACCTTACTCACCATTGTAGATCTCCAAAAGAAGCCATGCTATCCTGCTGACTAAGATCATACAAATATGAAGAACCCTGCTGATTCTCCAAACTAGTACCCACCTTGGTACTGCGGCACTAGGAGGAACACTCCATTGCTCTCTTCTCTCAAAAGGAGCTTATAGCTCTCTTACTCCCTAGTTACAAGTTTACAATACATGCCAATGGGTCTATAAATAGATCCCAGACTTGAACAATAACTTAGACTCTTAGTTTGCTATAATTATCCACGCAGCTCAAGGCTCGAAATAGCCTTTACATGCAAACACTCCATTCACTAAACTAACTGTTCATGCAATGAATAGTTCTAGAACACACAGGCGACTGACGCCGGTCCCTGCTTGCCTAGTGCTGCTGACGTCGGCTGACTCCCTGCCATCACCGGTGGCCTTCTACTCTGGTCACGATCGACATCGATCATGTAGCCGACGCCAGTTCTTTTGAATCTTCAGCAACCTGCTTTTCTTCATCTGTATCAAGTTGAAGCTTTTAGCTCCACATCCTAACAATCTCCCACTTGGATATAAACAGCTGCAACTGTACCTGTACCTGTACATCATCTAGTTTGTTCCCTTGGCTCTGTATCCCTCTTCAAAGTCACTTTTGAAGACCAACCACCATAAAACCTGTAGTGCAAAACTTGTCATCCAAATCTTTTGCCATATCTGCATCTATGAAAACTTGTAGAAAAGAACTTGACCCTGCATAGCATGTGCACCTGCTGCTAGTCCCTCTAAGAATCCACTGAACTGCCCTCCAGTACTTCTTTCCCCGAATTGGCTCTAAACTTTCTGACAACTCCCACTTCTTGGGAAAACTCAGGTCTACACTAGACCTCATGTGATTTCAAACACTTGTTCTAAGCTCTACTTGAACTGTCCAGCCCTTGGTGTGCTTTTTGATTCTGCATCTTACATCATGAACCCCGCCAACACCGTCTTCACATTAGCTCCCACTGGAGATAAGATCTCCATGTCTCTTATGCCAAAGAATTTCACTGCTACCAAATTCTTCATGACATACCTCTGAAACTAACTTTACCTTTTAGCTCAAAAAACTCCCTGCATATGTAAACCTGCAATAAATAACCACTCCACATACAGTAACAAGATGATGTTGCGACTCATCATCCACTTGGTAAAGAAAAGAACACAATAGTTACACTGACATTGACTAAAGCCATGCTTAGTCATCCCCCTGTCAAACCTGTACCACTGTCCTACAATATTCCTCAAGACCATATACCTTGGCCTTCCATCTCACGTATCCATCCACTCTCTTCTTTAACTTGGGAATCCATTCCGTCTCTTAGTGCTTACTTCCAGCTGAAAACTCTACCAACGAACACCTATTTGGTTCTTCTCCAAGGACTCACTCCTCATCCATGCCAAGCTCCCACTGTATCTGGATTCTACCTGCATTGCCTTTTCCATCTTCCTAGTTCTTGACCATCAGTAAGTAATATAAAGAAGGTGAACAACGAATATGAGGTTCACTTACCCTCTCTGACCTCCATATGAGCGTTTGAGACTTATTGACAGCTTGTTGTCCGCCCAATATCCGTTCCAGTGACCGATCTCGGCCATCTCCCAGCCTGCACCCGACCGATGTCGGTTCCCTGCTACTGCTTCCTCGCCGACGTCGGTCATCGTAACCGATGCCAATTTTTACCTGTCCCTATTTTGCTGACGTCGGTCTGCACACAGTCGACGTCAGTCACTATGAGGACGCCGACGTCAATTTTCTAACCGACGTCAGTTTTTGTGTTTTCCTTGTGAGTGACAACTTTTACCTGCGAGCTCCTTTTGGGTCAAAACCCTGTTAAAATTAACACAGCCCTGCTCAGAATAAATCAATTTCCTCACCTGATCTCTATCTGTTATCTCCTCCATGAAAACCAAGGCTTTCCAGTTCTTTAGTTTGTCAAAGACGTCTGACTTCCGCTTCAAAACCTGCATTCTCTTTCTACATATGTGACTAAGCCTACGAAGCCACATCTCTGCAACAAAAGGTGAATCAACAATATAAGTAGATAGATAAAGGATACCTACTTTCTTACCACCATCTAATTCAAGTGTATATGCTGTGAGAGTTACAGTGCATCTCTCATCACCCAAATTTCTTGAAGAAATTAGACTAATCTCCAAGACTGGTACCTGCATGACTTCCTTCACCACTTGTGTGTTATTTGCCTGCAATTTCAGCTTCACTTCTCTGTTGTCAATAATCTGACAAGGCTCTCCAACCCCTAAATAAATCTCTCCAAAGTCTCCCTGGACATGCTCATAAAAAGATGCTCTATTTTGGGTTGCATGGAAAGAGGCAAAAGAATCTGTAAACAAAGATTCTACTTTATCCAGAACATCCTATGCAACATCACCTGCAACATATGCTTCTACACGCTAATCTTCTACTGACCAACAATCTCCTTTTACCTGATCCTTCTTTCCATCAATCAAACCATTCATGCTATTCAATTTCCCCATTCGTAGCTTACTTTCTTCTGCCATTGCTATACTCCCACTCAATCTGAAACCCCTGTGAGTGACCTGTAATCAAAAACACTACCAAATCTGAAACCACCTGTTAGTCAACCCAACCAAAGGCTCTGATACCACCTGTCAGGATCTTGCTCCAACAATAGAGCACATATGATTACTTCTTGTATTAGCAATTAAACACAGAACTTAACCAGAATCAATAAGTAACTAGAAATATGAAACACAGGAATTGAGAGACAATACACAATTGTATTAATAATCACTCAGAAGAATATACAATAAAGAAGATGCCACTTCTTCTTCCACCTCAAAGGTTCGCCACACTTCAAGACCTTCTTCCCTCTCTCGCTCAGTCCCAACAATCAACTCCAATACAGAATTGATGTTCACCTCTCCAACCAGTCAGTAACACGCTGCCAGTACATCAAGTACACAACCGTACTCCAAGTAGATCTCCTGCTCTCTACTGCTACTTACAAATCACTGGACCTTACTCACCATTGTAGATCTCCAAAAGAAGCCATGCTATCCTGCTAACTAAGATCATACAAATATGAAGAACACTGCTGATTCTCCAAACCAGTACCCACCTTGGTACTGCGGCACTAGGAGGAACACTCCATTGCTCTCTTCTCTCAGAAGGAGCTTATAGCTCTCTTACTCCCTAGTTACAAGTTTACAATACATGCCAATGGGTCTATAAATAGATCTCAGACTTGAACAATAACTTAGACTCTTAGTTTGCTATAATTATCCACATAGCTCAAGGCTTGAAATAGCCTTTACATGCAAACACTCCATTCACTAAACTAACTGTTCGTGCAACGAATAGTTCTGGAACACACAGGCGACCAACGCCGGTCCCTGCTTGCCTGGTGCTGTCAATGTCGACCGACTCCCTGCCGTTGCCGGTGGCCTTCTGCTCTGGTCACGATCGACATCGGTCATGCAGTCGACGTCAATTCTTTTGAATCTTCAGCAACCTGCTTTTCTTCATCTGCATCAAGTTGAAACTTTTAGCTCCACATCCTAACAGAAGATAGGAGCTCAGCTTCCTGTCAAGGGTGCAATCCACAACATCAACAGTTTTTGGCATGCCCAATGGGACAATGTTTTAACACTCAAAAAAGTTCTAGGATTGTTGCTAGTCCTGTTACAGCAAGAACGAACCGCTAATCCAACATTTGACCTTTAATCAGGTGATTTTGGGACATTTTGTCTAAAAAGTTAAAGAATTTTGGTGTGTTCTTCAACTAACTAGTCTTTGGAGGCTTTTCATCAACACCAATGGTGACTCTGAGTTAAATCAACTGGTTAAGTAGTCCTGGTACCATCAAAAAATCATATTTTTGTATGTATAATCCCATTGTTTAGAATCATGGGCATTGTATTCCTTCATATGGTTTTGATCAAGGTTAGGTTGTTCATGGAATCACCTCAAACAACTCTCCTAGTTGCCCTTCAACAATAAGGGAAGTGACACTGGAATTTGAGAAGCAGGTGATGGAGATAGACAGATTGGATGAGCAGTATAGATATCAATAGGAGCTTATGTACAAACAGGAGTGTTTGTTTAGGCAAACTCAGGCCTTGTAATCCATGGAGGAGGAGGCAACAAAATGGAAGAGTCCATTCATTCAAGGCAGTTAGCCTTGTGCACCCCCTCCTATTCTAAAGAAAGCCCCCTTTTGTGCACCTAATCCTTTCTACAAGATGGCACTTGCTCACTCTAGCTCATCCAATGCAGTAACCTATCCTGCTCTTAATCCCTGACACCTGGCTTTCAAACATCAAAGGGCATTAAAGCAACCCCCATGGAAATGAACCTTCTCAATTCCTTAGATTTTGAATCCTCCTTTGAAGGGAATACCATGAACCAACACGTCTCTCTTCAGGAAGCTCTTCCTATACTTCAACAGTCTCTCCCTAATCTTCCTCAACCTCCTCAGGTCTTTCAACATGATGTCAAGATTCCAAGTTGGAAAAGGGAATGTCATGAACCAACTCGAGACCTTGGAGAAGATAAAGTTGCTGCCTACTCACAAGGGAAAAGTTCCAATCCCAAGGTCATGAGTTGGAAGCAAACAATGGAATCATGGGGTAGAAAGGAGGAGGAGAAAAGTTTTGCTCAAAACCTTGAAGAAGATGAAGCTACTCCTACTCATCATGATGATGCTTGTGACCTCCAAGAAAGGCTCTTTCAAGAGAATATAGGTAAGCAAATTGTAGAATTGGAGTCCAGAATGAGGTTCCTCAGCCAAAGTGTGATGGATGGTTCAGATCAAGCAAAAGATCCTATATTTGAACACACCCCGTCTACACTCCTTCAAGACAACTATCAGGCCGCATCTGATATAGATGAAGTGCTAGCTAAATGGAAGGAAGAGAATCATTCGATTCTAGCTCAAGGACTGCCTCTTCTTCCACGTGAGTTTAACCCTTAGCCTTCCACTTCATCCCTTCTCAAAGAGGAACCTGTTTTGCAGGAGGCGAGTGAAGAAGAGAGGATCTAATTTGCAGCTGTCCAAGAGGGTATCATGAATGACAATGAAGATGAAATCATCATGGATGCTCCCTTTGAAGACATCATCAACAATAGAGAGGACGGAGGTCATGCATACATGCAAATGTTCTAACAATATGAAGAGGAATGTAAGCATGGTGAGCTCTTGTTTGATGAACTTCTTTATCGCTTTGATCAAGAAAATGACCATGCCAAGGAACCCGAGTTGGAAGAGAATCAGGAGCATGTCTGGAAACAACTAGAGACTCTGGGCTCTGAGTAGGAAAAGGAGAGGCCTGTCTATCTTGAGGAAAGCTTTGAAGAAGAGAGCCTTGAACAAGAAGGTGATGTTATATGGGATGAGCACTCAGTTTGTGATCTCATTTTAGACATCACAACATACACCCTTCTTCAAGAAAGCCATGATCAAGCAGAAGATAAATTTGATAGTCTCTTCAATGAAGCAGAAGGGGACAAGCCAATCCATGATGCATATCAAAGGGATTATGGTGATAAGCTAGAAGCCATTGATTTATTGATGAAACACACCAGCATGAAGAACCAACAGGAGGTGAGCTTCTAAGAACAAGAAGAATACATATATGTTGGAAGCATGTTTGCCCCCGATTCACTCAAATACGAGCCAATCAAGGTGGCAAGCAAGAAGAGCAAGTCACCAAATCTCCATTCTATCTAGCCACTTATCTGCCATAATAAGTTTTCTTGCCATGAAGGAGACTTAAGAAGTTTTCCCTTTGATCCAGGAGGGAGGCAAATATACCTGGTTAGCTGTACATAGTAGTTTGCTTTCAGTTTTCTTTCCCTATTTTCCCTAAGTGCTATTTGCACAAGTAGTGTTTTTTAGCATTTATTGTGTGTGTTTTCCTTTGTGTTTGGGGTAGAAAGCTTCATGATTGATTCTTGGATCTCTCAAGGCTGTTTCTAACTTTTTCAAGCTACATCTCGACTCCGTGCCCAATGGACTTTGAGGCTACTGGTTTCTAAGCATAGCAGGCATGCTTCCCCTGGGAATCACCATTTTGTTGACCATTTTGGCCCTATAGGGCAAAATTGATATCCTTCTTCCCTTATTGTTCTTAGCCAATTCAATTTTTGGTTTGCACAAGTCTTTCAGCAAAAGGAGGAACCAGTTTAGTGGTTCGACGTGGAGGTTCAATGGCATGATCTTTCTCACACTTTAAACTTGAACTTTGGCTCAAACAGTTAGTTCAATCAGGTGGTTCAGTTAGTTTGGTTTAAAGTAGTTGGTTCAAGTCAAAAAGTTCAAAGGGGGTCTTCCAAAGCTCGAAGGACAAGTGCCCTTGTGGAGGGTATTCAAGCACAAACTAGACCATTCCAGTAGGCTACGAAGGGCAGTTCCAGACCCAAAAGTACCCTTGCGGAGGGTAGGGAACCCTTGTGGAGGAATCAAAAGGGTGAGTTTTCCTTCGGAAATGCTAAGGCAAATGAATAAGACAAGGTTGAGTTTCTTTGAGCAAAATGTCCGAAGGAATTCCTTCGAACATTTTGTATGAAGAAATTCACAAGGTAAAGAGCAAGGAATTCTTTCGAAAAGTTCCTGCGACAAAGTGAACAAAGCGAATTCTTTCGGACAAAAGTCTGAAGGAATTCCTTCCGACATTTTGTCTGAAGGAATTAACCTGAAGAAAAATCTTGATAGAAAGTAGCAAGTGGGAAAGACAAAGGAAATATTTCTTTTAGACAAAATGTTTGAAGGAACTCCTTCAGACATTTTATCCGAAGGATTTCAAGACCAAGGTAGCCCGAAGGACCCCAAAGGGTAGGTGCCCTTGCGGGGGACTCTCAACTGCCGAAAGGAGGACCTTCCCCAAGCCTCGAAGGGACACCTTCCCTTTGGGAGGTTTCAACGACAAAGGCCTAGACAAAGAAAAGAAGAGAGAGATATCCTTCGAGAGAAATTCTAAGGGAACACTTCAGGAGAAAGGCTGAAGAAAAGAAAGCTGAAGGAATTCAAAGGGGTGACGGGCCCGCAGACGTCAAAATTGGACATCATGAACTTAGCCATTGGAATTCGGACGTCAAATGATGTCCCTGAAGACGTCAAATTTAGGGCAATAAAATAGTCATTGACCTTTAAATGCTTGAGCGTGAACCTGAAGGAATTCAAAGGCCTTAAGGCTAAAAGGAAGAGACCACTGAGAAGGGATCCCAAAGAGCCAAAGATTGATAGAAGATAGCCCCGAGGGCTCAGATTGCCAAAAGGAGTCAAGAGAGGAAAAGATAAAACCAGGAAAAGACAAAGGTGGGAAAAGACAAAAGTTAAGAATGAACTCAGTGACCTGCTGATGAAAGAGCCCAAGGAGCCAGCAAAGGATGATAAGATAGCCCTGAGAGCTCAAATTATAAGAAAAGACAAAGCCAAGAAGAGACGAAATTATGAATATAGACAAAATAGCCCAGGTGGTAAAGGGGAGGTGAGTTATTCTTGCAGTTGAAACAGTCTCCGTCAAGTGGTCATCAAGGAACGTGACCTATTTTTCTCCACTTTGCATTGATAAGCAGACAAACCATTTGAATTTTTTGAAGGAGCAGTCTTGTTTATAGACAAACGGTGTGGCCCATGATTTCACATATGCATTTAATATAATTTAAATGCCTAAAGTGAAAATTTGGTCTGACAAAACATTATCTATCAAGTGGCTTCCTCTTCTCAATGCTCTCAATGCACATGGGCCACTTGTAAAAGGGTGCCAAAGTCTTTTCCAAAAAAGGGGCACCTTTTGCTTTCTCTTTCTCTATATATATATTGTAATCTCTCATTTTGAGAAGGATCTCTCAGCTTGTAAGGCGGAGCCCTATCGAAATTTACTTTGAATAAAAAAGAAGCATTTTTTTCCTCCATTTGAGCTTGTACTTTTGCATATGTCTATGGCTTTGTCTTGTGTTAAGTCATTTTCCCTTATGCTTTCACAGAATGATTCCATCATGTCTAGTGTATTGTGAGTTCTTATTTTGTAGGTTAGCCAGAAGTGTCTACAACAAAGTATAGGCACATGTGAATAGGCTGCCATAGTGTGTCTTAGAACACCTCTGGTAGTTCTTCCTCCCTGTATCTCCAGAGGACCCCTAGCTCACTAATGCAGGAGAATTTCTCATATCAAATGAAGTGTACATCAGCTTGTTTTTGGTGGAAAGTGTATGCTCAAGCTAAGTAGATCAAACTTTTTTGGTGCATCACCCGCTTAGGTTAGGTTCTATTTTCTAGTAATCCTTCTCTCTTTTTAACCCCCCCATTATATATATATATATATATATATATATATATATATATATATATATATATATATATATATATATATTAGCAAATGTACTCGAAAAAATCAAAGATGCATAAAAGGGAGCTAGCCCTTATCTAGAGCCTCTCCCCTCAGTTTTGCCAGACCCACATGCAAGAGAGGAGTTTCCATTGTGCCGTGTGGAAGATAGGAGCTCAACCTCTTGTCAAGGGTGCAATCCAAAGTGTCAACAATACTTATATTAGATGATCAACTAACATAAATTAAAATATACTTTTATTAGCCTATCAATAACATAAATGTTAGTGTACTTGTATTAGCCCACTAGTGAATGTAAATTGTAATGTGCTTACATTATCCAACCAACACAAATGAAAAAAAAAAAATCTGAAAATCACAACTGGGAAATAAAATATGCAAAAAAAAAATTTGGTAAGAGGGTTTCTCAACATTTATTGGTGAAGATAAACTTATTGTGTGAAGTGACCAATGAACAATAAAGACAACGTAGAATGAAATGTACCTACCAACAAAGATATTTATATTGTGTCTAAAAAAATATATATTTAATTTACTCGCCATACATTTAAATTAATTTTTTAAAGGACAATATCATGTACTATCATATAATAATCAAGTAGTAGATATGTATCAAGTAAATATCATGTTAGTATCAGGTAAGTACTGGGTTAATATCGAATAAATATCCTTGGTGTATATATAAAATATTTAAATGTGTGCCACATTCCAATCCTATTTTTAAATTTAAAGATTGATTTCCAAGTGTTTATTACGATATACAAAATTGTCTCTTTTATAATAAGATTTATGATTTCAAAGCAAAATTATAAAATTTATGATTAGTAAACTCAACCTTAACCCACCTATAACCTAATATTAGCTGATAAATTTAATATTTGTTAGTTTGGAGGGGTTATTTAATATGTAAAATGAAACGTATAAGATAATCAAATTTAATAAAATAAAAGGCTTCAACCAATTAGAAAAAAACTTTTGCAAACAATGTTTGTAATAGAAGGGGTATTACTCTTGGCTTGTTTTTTATGACTCTTTTATGCCTTGACTAGAGATTAAACTTAATACCATAACCACATTGATATGGGAAGTTAAATAAGATGGTTTGAACATAGTGGTTTTGAATAACTTTATCAAATTAGTCCTATTGTAACCCTAAAATGACATCTTATTATTTGGCTAAGCTCAAAACATAAGTGGATAGTAATTTTTTCTTGAAGTGATTGCCAAAATTTTTAAGAAATGTAGGAATTTACAGTACTCCTTTGGTCATGGATTTTATTGGTTCCAAAATTTTCACCCTTGACTAATAGTATAAACAAGGTATTAAATCCTCTTAATGCTTCTCTCTTGGTCTAGGCTGATAATTCATAATGTAACCATATAAATAGGGTTTAATTTCCTCCATTTTGGATTTGTAATACTAATGGAAGTATTCCCTAACAACTTTAAAGTGTTTTTTTATTAAAAATACTAAGAGCACTAATTAGATATGAGACAGTGAATGAAACCCATTATGCCTACTTGCCTAATTTACTATCACTAATAAACTAAAACACTTATTCATACATGACCTAGGTTGTAACTTAAACTATATAGTTAAATATTATCTCTCGGATATATATTATAATTGTACTCTACTAAATACAACACACTCAAATTATCTCAAAATTAAATAGGATTTTTAGATTTGCAAAAACTACTTGAAACTCAAAGAGAATTCATGGACAATACACCTCACAACTTATGTAAACTCTCAAGAAACATTAAATATAAAAAGATTTAATAAATTATTTTTATCAAATTTACCATGAATAGGTCTTTTATACGATGCATAAATAAAAATAGCTTTGAAAAAGGACATCACACATAACCTATGTAATATATGAATAACATCACATAAAGATAAGAAAATGAACACACACATAAAGAGTGATTTAATTTCCATTGAAGATAATTTTAATCTTATAGAAAAGGCTTCTCATACTATAATTATTAATCTTAACCTTGACAATACTATCCAACATCTATAATTTATAATAAAGTGTAAAAATAAAGATTTACAATTTTACTAGAGTTATCTAGCTTTATGAAAAAAAGAGTACAATATATATGATTTAAACATCACCTACATAAATTTCCTTTTATGTCTATTACCCATTACGAAATATGATATCTATTTATAACTTATAACCTAAAATTAATTGAATAACAATCCTATTAATTTCAAATTTCTACTCCCTTTATTAAAATATATACATATGTATACACATGTGTGTGCGTGTCCCCCCAACACACATAAACACATGCATTTATCCTTCTCCTCTCTTTGAGCCTATAAAATAAATTTTTGGTGGGGGCCAAATCTATATTCTAATTTTTAGCTATGCAATTTTAGGTTTTTAGGTTCATACTTTGTCTTGATGTCTTGATAATATTGTGTTGTTATGAGGTTTGTAAGATCACATGGATGACATCCTTAACTATATAAATGAGAGAGGAAATTTAGTAGATTATTTATAAAGTGATTTTAATGATTATTAATAAATATTTACATGTTTTGACCATATAACATATCAAACTTATTTTTTATTGACATATTTCTTGGTCACATTATTGTTGTAAAATATGTATGAGTATAAGATAACATTTATGTTGGACACACAAAAAATTAACCATAATTCTTAATGAACATTAAGATAGGGGTTGGCAATAGAGATGAGGGGCATACTATATGCAATATAATTGATGAAAATTATTTTGAATGAAATAATGTGCATATGTTTTTAAATTGAATTAAAGGTGGTGATTGAATTTAAATGGGAAATTAAGACAACATTTTTTTTTATATGAAAATAAAAGTAGTGAAATAGATGGTAGCACCTTTTAAGGCACCCTTCACTATTAATACATTTTTAATAGACTTGGATTTGGAATTGAATGCCTTGGTCATAGTTAATTTTCATGTAGAATATTGGTATGATTCTTTAGTTGAATATATATCTATAAATGATCATTGTAGAAACCCCAATTCTTATCATAACAGAAAATAACATATCCAGGTTGACATAACAAAATATTTTATTTTTCTAGGAGATACAATAAGGTTTAACACTTCAAATAATCATGAATAACAATAAATAAGATAAATGTCATACACGACATGTCCATTAGTTTTATATAAATATCAAATTAATACATATAACATAATTTTATATAAGGCAAATGATATAGAGAGTAGATCAAATTTAGTTGAACAGGATTATATATAATAAAAAGTAATAAGTGGATATAAGTATATGAGAAAGATATATTATAGCATGGAGAGTGGTTATATATAATAAAGAGTATAGTGGAATGCAACATATTTTTCATAGTTATATATGAATAAATAAAGTTAGAGTAGTATCTACTTATGTAATATGCATGTTAATGTGTGGATAAGGATACACATACTTATATATTAATAAAGAATAAACACTAATAATAACCTTTACACAACATTATCTCTAGTTAAAATTTCAATGAATCCATAGAATCTATACTTGCTAATATTTTTCATGTCAACATTTAGTGTTGTCACATGGACTTTGGTTAATTAATGTCTAAAGAGAACTATCCACTTGAGTTTTATAAACCTGAGTTAACATAAGTAGAAGAGTGGTGGAATAAAACAATCAAAAAAAAAAATTACTCTAAGGTAATAAAAAGAGGTGAATCACTACTCGAGATAAAATTATTTTCTTTAGATTGCAGGGTGAAGATTTATGATTTACGTTTATATAATTATTGTGGACTTATATTCTGAGACATGCAAAACATTAAAAATTTATTGAGTGTACATTAAAAAAACTAATTATGTGGATTGAACATAAATTAGATGCACTTATGAGATTGATTAGCCTTGGACATAGGAATTTGACAATTAGTTTTAGACCACCCTTTATTCATTATTAATTATATAGGAAATACAAGGTTGGAAAGTTTTGACATGAAAAGGGTTTTATTTTTGGATGGTCCATGGGGAAGGTTCTTAAGAAGATTACCAATCTTGGTATATAAGTTATTTTTATACAAGGTGTAGGTCAAGAGAAGTTGACAATTCCTTTAGAGGCCCATGAACCTAAGGGATGGCATGAGAGAAAGCGGGGGATCATGAAGGGTTGTGACTTACTAGAATATTTGGTCTAAATAGTTTTGGGTTAAATAAGTTGTAGGGGGACATGAACATAAAACAAAAAAGAGAGAATTAGGAGCATATTAGTTAAGGTATTTAGGAATAAAATGATAAGAAGATAAGTGAGGATTTAAAGAGGAAAAAATGACAAATTAAGATACGAGGAAAAAAATTGGAAGAGAAGGCTCAGATGATATCCAAGATAGAGATGCAAAAAAAAAATGTGAAGAAAGAATTACAAAAATAATAAGAGGGTGGAGAACAAATGTATACCGACATTATTGAAGATCTTACCACTAAAAACATGGTTAGTATTGAGCTAACTAAATCACATAAGTTAGACATAATACAACTATAATAAATTGAAGATATGAGGGAAAGGATTAAATCAAAGGAAATCCTATACTTCACAATGAATAATGTGATGGAAGAGATGCGATAAGGCATGCATGATCTAACTACACTCATGGGAACACTAAGAATATTCAAATATATAGGCGTGGAAGCTTAGTCAATGGAGGCAAGTACCTCCCAAAGTGGATGAAACATAGGAGAAGGAGAAGACATGGCTAGAGGAGCCATTGTATTAAGTAATGTATAAAAAAAGAAAAATCGAATATAGTAACACCAATAGAATGGAATATAGAAGCAGGGATATAAGATGACATTGTAGTATAATAATATAGGTATATTTAATAAAATCAGGAATAAATTAAGGGAGGATAAAATGTGGAAGAAGAAATTGATAAATATATGCATACAATGATAATACATGAAGGAATAGAAGATAATGTAGAAGAAGTGGAATGAAAACATAATGAAGAAACTAGTTTATAACAATATAGATTTTCTAAATAAATTTATAGAGGAAGATAATGTAGAGGTAGAATATAGAGAATAGGAGATAGGATTAGATGATCCAACTCAAAACCCAAACCAAAAGAGTCCCCACTAGTAGATGAAACCTGTTAACATGGGTACAAGGAAGTGGAATTTATTATAAATTGACAATTATGTAAAAGGATAAAAATAATATAAAGACAAAAGAAAGAGGAAGAGACATTTGAAATCCAAAGAGACAAGTGAGGAACTTAAGAGACAAGTGGGAATTTTAAAAGCATATATAGGCAAGTATAAGAAGAAGGCAAATATAAGCCATTATTTTGACTAAATTTGTCTTCATAACTTCATCTAATTCATAGTCTATTCTAATTTATTATTACCATCATTTATTGTTTTGTAGCTATTATTCTATTATTATTATTCCTATCTAAACTACAACTAATAATGGTGTGGTTTATTATTTCAAGATTCAATCCCATATCTAAAAATAATTTAGGTATTCTATGTTGATTCGAGCCTTAAAACATGGGTAAATTAGTGTTTCCAAATCATAGTGATTGGGAGGAGTAAAAATCAATGTCATGCGACAACCACATTAGAGGTGTAGACACTAGAAAACTACACACAATAGTTTTAGGTGTTGAACTAACCCGTAAACCACCTCGGGACCCCTTAGGGATTATCCCACAACCTTTTGACCAAAAACCTAAGTCAAAATTGACTGACTTTGACCACCTTGGCCTTTGACCTATCGATTGTTGATGGTCACCCTAACCATCGATGGTTAGGCCTAACTACTGATGGTCAGCCTTTAACCACCTTAAAGGGTTAACTCCAACTAACTACAACTTGATTTTTTATATTTAGCTTATCTGGTCCACGTGCAAATCAATGCATGTTAAGACTAAAAATAGATGATCACTTGACACGTTGTTGAACTTATTATTTCACCTCTCTTTTCCTTTTATAAAAAGAGAGGAAGAGGAGGTGAAAAGGATCCAAATCCGGAATCAGAGCCATCACATCATCAAAGTGACCATTTGTAATTATTAGAGCTTCTTATATCATAACTTATTTTGTAGGTCTTCTTCCACTGAACTAACAACAAGAATGATAGAGATATGAAGTTTCATTGCTCATCGATCAAAAACCAAGTACCGTTACTCTACTAGAATTACTCCAAGATCCACCAACAAATTTATTAACCACTCACCTCAATAACAAATAATAAATCTAAGTATCTATTTTTTAATAATTAGTTCCTCTTAAAACTAACCTCTAACCTAGACCCACCTTCTAAAATCCATTTTGCATCCCTATCAATCCAATTTCTTGAACCAGCCTAGAACCCAAAGTAACCATCGATGGTCACCTTGACCATCGATGGTTTGTCAATAACTACCAATGGTTGCTAACCACTGATGGTCACCCTAACCACTGATGATCACCCCAACCATCAATGGTCATTATGTGCAATGAGTATGATAGAGATCTAAAGCACCACTGATCATCAATAACCAAGTACTGTTACTCTATCAAAATTATTCTAGGCTCCACCAACATATTTCTCAGCCACTCACCTCAACAAAAAACAACAAAGCTAAATATCTCTTTTTTATTAATTAGTTCTTTTTGTTCCTCTTACAACCAACCTTTAACCTAGACCCACCTTCTAGAATCCATTCTACATCCCTATCAACCCAATTTCTTGAACCAACCTAGAACCCACAATAACCATCGATGATCACCCTGATCGTTGATGGTCTATCCGTAACCATCGATGGTTACCAACTGCCGACAATCACCCCAACCATTGACGGTCATTATGTGATAATTATAAATAATAAGATATTTTCACCTATTTAACCCTAACCAAATACTAATTTTTTGCTCTCTTCTTGATCATAGAATATCACCTTATTTTCTAAACCATACTTGAAGCACTTCTTGTATTTGATTTTATCACCTTATATTATTCATGAAAGTAATTTATCTTTAGTTTTTGAAACTTGATTGTTTAAAGTGTGGATTGACAGCGTCTAAAGAATCTTGTGCTTCTTGGATCTAACTTGCTAGGCAGTCAACCCTACTATCTAACTAATCAATTGTCTCTTTAGTGCTTTTTTATCTACAAATCATTCCTCCCATGCCAAAGAGGAGTATCTACAATTGTCTGGATCACATAATGTAAATCAAATTCAGCTTATACTAACCTCACCCTTCTTTCAAGTTTTACAACTTTCTTCTAAGAAATAAAGCAAAATTTACATGAAATATTTTTGCATGTCCGGTGGGACCCTTGAGTCTTTTCTTGGGTTCATATTATCATCCAGGTACTTCTTCTTCTTGTCTTTCTGTTCATACAATGAAATCAAAATTATATCTTAGGCTTAAAATTGATTGCATCCATTATTTGCTTGCTTATTTTAACTCACATAGCTTAATTAATCAAGTGAATTAATCATAGATTCACTCTTATCACACACACAAGACCAAACCAATTACCCCTAATCAAACATAAAAACATTAACATAAGGCCCGATTAGGATTTCATCACCTAACAATCACCTTTCTTGGCTATTCTACTTGGATTTTATCACCAAGGGGAGAACCAATTTAGTTCACTTGCTGAGTATAATCTTTGGCAATCAATATATCTTGACTAAGCATCAGACACTCTTATCATTGCAATGTGTGAAGTGAGGGGGTAGCCCCAAATATCAAGCCAAGTACTGATTTCCAACATAGATCCCTTTGAAATCCTAAACATAACATAAAACCAACCATAGACTTATTTTCTAGTACCTGCTCTATAAACCAAGTTGAGTCACATAATTCTTAAATCTTAAATCATAAGCCACAAAAGAGACTAAAAATAACCTTAGGACTTAATATGCTTTAGTGTGTGTTTTTTTTCCTTGACTTTTTCTTGTCTTGTCTTTGTTTGAGTTTTAAGACTGCTTGTATCTTCTTCTTTTCCTTATCTACATGGTTTTAACTAGACAACAACTGAGAACCCAAGCAAACCATGATCCACCTCCTAATCATCCATATTCATCTTCTCTCTCATACATGGAGTAATTTAGTCATGTATAATGCAAAATTTGGTTACTTGAGTGTGGCTAATGACACCCAATCCATAGGTCCTCCTATTTGCTTGCACAACCCTTATAGGCTTTTCTTTCACTGATTCCCAGTCATCCACAAACTTTTGGACCTAATCCTTATAGACCCAAGCATCTCTTTCAAGCCTAGATCCATCCTCCTAGGTCTCATTCCATCTAGACAACAATGCCTAACTTGGACAGGAGTGCTAAAACCTAGGGTGTCTTATTTCTGGAACTATTGTCCAAGTGCAAGTTTGGTTCAAATGGTCATATTTTATTGAATCCTTATCTTAATTCATGTCGGCCTAATGCAAATTAATTTAACCCATTATTGTTAGATTCCATATAAAAGGCCATTAAAAGTCCATTTAGAAGGGTTGTCACTCATTTAGAAGAGAGAATCAAGAATACAAACAAATACACTCAAGCAGTTTTCCCTATTCTCTACATACATCCTTCTAATATTATTCCAAGCTTATTAAAACCCTTAAACTAGTCCCTAACAATCTGAATTACATCCAGTTTTTCATCTAGTTGTATTTTCATACACAATTTCACCAAGCACTTCAATGGGAGAACTACATTAGCTCAATCCTTCCTCAGAGTATTGATATGTAGGCAACATACCCACACACAGGGTGTGAAGTGCATCCAATGTATCCTTTACACACTAATCCCTTCTCTCTTTTTCCTAAATTTTCTTTTCAAGTTCAAGCACAAAGAGATCCTAGGGATTTTGAAGATTAAAATAGATGCACAATGAGCTCCATAAAATTTTGGGCTTCAATATTTCACTGACAAGGTAACACAGACCTACCGAGTAAAACCAAAAAACTCAGATCACCTGGATGATAGTGCTAGAAAAGGACTATAGTGTTGAATAATAGGGTGTCCCACTTTTGATGCTCCTATCCAATCAAAAAACAAAGTTCATGAATTTATTTCTGACACTATCCTAGTCTTGTACCTAAATTCTTAGGCCCTGTTTCAGACTGGATAACTCAAAATAAGCTAAGTCATATTTTATCTCATTTATTACTATTTTTTAAAAAGGCAAAAATATAATCTATTTACATAAATTAGTGGATTAATTATTGTACATTATTTATTAATTTAATTTAATCTAGACCTATTTATTAATTAGGAATAAAACTCCATTATTTTGAAAAATAATAAAACATTTGGTGAACCCGACTTACTTTGAACTTTCACACAAAAACCCTAGGGTAAATTATTTATGATTTTTTTTCCCCTAATGTTTTAATTTTTTCTATATTTGAAAATTAGAAATCTATAAATTAATTGAAAATTTCTCAATATATTTTATAAAAAAAACCCTAGTTTGCACATACTAGGTCCTTTTTGTATACAAACACATTCCAAACACTAGGAAACATATACTACTAATTTTAGAAATATTTTATAATTTTTTCAATTAAAATTCTATGAATTTTCCATAAATTCATATCAAAATTTTAAAATTATCATACTAATTTTAAAATTTATTATAAAAACTCTAGTTGCATCAACTAGCTCCCAGTTATTTTCCAGTAATTTTCCAATCATTTTTTGAATTTTTTGTTACATATCAAACTCAAAAAATCAATTTTAAATTTTAAAAATTCATAGTATTTTACATAAATATTTTAAAGAAATCCCTAGTTGAATATACTAGCTCCTGCTTTGATACTTGAGGTATCACCTTACATCCATAACCAAATTACAAAAATGATGCTCCTTAATTTACAAACTTTTTTTACATTTCTTGAAAATAATAAGGAAACCATAATATGTCCTATCATGTTTATGAATGATGAAGTTTATCATATGTTAGTACAAAGTTTCATTCTTTGCATTTCATGCTTATTTTTCAATACATGACATGATGTTAAGTAATTTATTCTTAAACATGTTAATCCATCTCCTGCATCACCTCCCTTACAGCCCCTCCCTCGTACCAAGTCATGTTGTATGGTCTATTTCACTCTTCCCTAGGTCACTACCCATCGCTAGAGAGCCCAATTGACACATTTTATCCCTCAACCTCCTTGACTCATTGATTATCTTCGCTCTCCTCTTGTAGCTACTACTCCTCCTCCTATATAGATAGTAGATAATGAGCTTAGAGTTGTTACTAGACATGCCATGATGCCTCCTCCACCTACCTAGGAGCCCCACCACCCTATTATTCAAACCCATCCCAAGCCCAACCCACTTGAATAGATAGATTTTCACAAGGTATATGACATTATTGATTAGTTGAGAAACATTCTAGCTAGAATTTCCATGTTAGAACTGCTTCAAAAAGCTTATGTATTCAAGGATATTTTTTATTAGGCACTCACTCATACTTATATGCTTATTGATTTAGAAACTTCTTATTTTGCATCAATGGTCAACACTTTACAAACTATTGAAGATGCAATTTCTTTTGATAGTGAGGATATGCCTTCTTAGATAGTTATTGATCAACATTTGCCACTATTCATACAAGTACAAGTCAAAACCAACACAATCGAGAGAGTTCTTGTTGATAATGGTTCTAAATTAAATATATGTAATATCATGTTCTTATAAGCCATGGGTGTATATTTTTCATCAATACAAAAAACCTATAAGAACATTTAAGGGTTTGATGATATGCTACAATAGACATTAGGCACTATCACTTTAGATATCATGGTGGGACCAAAACCCCTCTCTACACATTTCTAGGTCATGTCAGGTCCTCTCCATTATATTTTTTTACTCGCATGACCCTAGATACATGCCATGGGGCCCATTCCTTCCACTCTCCATCAATTTATTAAGTTTATCCATGAGAGATATCTATACACATGTCCAACAGACAACCAGTGATTTAGATATTGTCAACTTATAGTCATATTTAACTATTTTGCCAGATGGGACACCATATCTCATAGTACAACCACCACCTCATAGCATTTATATTGATCATATACATACATATGAGGTTGGGGAGACTAACACTTCTCACACTCTTCCACTTACAGTGACATCATCAGCACCAACTATTCTATAAGTTATGACAACTTCAACCATTTTAGCTACTTCATCAATCACAGTTCCAACAACTGTTACACATCCACCATCACTGATAAAAATACCAATAATTCTAATTGATTCCATAGTTACTCCACCAATTATAGATACCATTGTAGTAGTATCATCTTATATCACTACAAATGATGAGACTCCCATATCAGAGTTACCTATTTTGGTAAAATTTGAGTTACCATATGTACATGATGTTGATATAGATTCACAAGCTTCTTTAGAGGATGATACAACACCCACACTCATAGATGATTATTTTTGTGGATTGAGCTTTACACCAGTTGGCCTAAGAGAATATCAAGATGACTCTAGAGCTCTCATACCACATCTTACAATACTTTTAACATCTCACACTACACTCTCTAGATATACTCACACTCATGGACATAGTCAGATCACTTGGCACATATAGTTCACATGGCTACCTTTATGGATATAGAGAAAGTTATCTAGTCAGGTAGGGAACACACAACATCAAGAACATTTTATATTACAAATATTACTTGATCATGGATTGATCACATTAACTATAGTATGACATAGATCTATCAGTAGATTGTCACATTAGGATGGTCACCCATTTTGTACTTTTCATAGGATTATAAGCCATGATACAAACTCATGTATATATTTATAATAGAGATTAAATAAACTATATTATTGAGGCATTATTTAGATTATAACATCACCAACAACAACAACTCCACCATTTCCATTGAAGTCATCTACTAGCACGACCAAACATCCCAAAGCAGAGTCAACATCTCCACCACCTGAGCAACCTTCAGTTCACCTTCGACATGATAAAACCATGAACACATCATATACAACATATGATGATAATTATGATGATCTCTAGTCATTTGATGATAGCCATGACCCTTTTTTCCATTTCCATCCCCAATAAGCTCCATCCTTGGATCCCTTCCCCCCACCAACCTAGTATTTTATATTATCATGTACATATTTCTTTACCTACATGCTTGTACATAGTTTCTTCTTAGCATTGATTGTACATAATCTCTCCTGATTGATTGTATATAGTTTAAATATTTCAAAAAATACAAAAACATTTAAATATATCCAAATACCAAAAACATTTTGATTGTATACATCATCCATACTTTACTACTATCACGTTAGGATTTATATTTGATGTTTCACACTATTATATGTAAATTTATATATATTACCATGCTTCACTTGATCTCTTTTAATTGTGTGCAATGACATCCAATTAATTGATTGCTTCACTCTACCCATTGAGGGGACATTCCCACTTTTACATTTGAGACACACATCGATATACATACCCATTGGGGGCATCTTCTACATGACAACACCACCCAAGTTATGCCAATGCTACACTACACACTCTGAGTTATCATACTAATGTACATTACTTACATATATTACTATATTAACATTTCACTAGTATCTAACACTAGTATATCTCTTAGCATATACCTAGTCTTGTACTAACAGGTCTTACATACTTTCACTTCTTGCTTTATATAGTTAGATGCATTTACATTTCTAGTTTACTTGATTTCATTTCTTTCTTAGCGTAGCTTGTGTGATTGCATTTCCAGTTCCAATTTTTCTTCTTGTATGCATACCTTTGGACATTTGCCAATGTCCCTCGTGTGTACCCTTCTATGTGACAATCTTTGCTTGTTTCAAATTATATGTGTATGTGGAATTTGAACATTCCTTGTATGTTTGATTTCCAATTTGAATGACATATGCCCATGCCCCTTGTTTGCATGGCCTCCTTGCCATCCTTGTATACTTCTTGCTTCTTGCTTCTTAATTTATGTGATTGTTGCTTGATTTCTTGTCCATGTTTGCAATGGCATGATCCATATCATGCATTTACCTTGATTTCTTGGATGCCATGATGGAAATCATGCTCCATCCCTCCAACTAACAACTAACATTTCCAATTCCAATTCAATATATTTCACACACTTTTACATTTTTATATCTATCTAGGCATACCCATGTTGATCTAACAATCCTCAATATAAACATTATTATATCTAGAGATATCTTGTCAAATATCATTACTATATCATGTATTTATGCAACATAACACACTTTCAAGACTTTTTTCTTCTGAGGGTAGTCATTGTAGGTTCATCATTCCTACCCTCAGAAGAGGGGGCAACAAACAAGGGTTTTATCACGGAGATCAAATCTCCTAGTAGTCAAAACAATAACATTCAAATCACCCACTTCAAAATCCAAAGGTTAAACTAGTCAAAATAGAATAGAAAAATAAGGATAATTCTAGATCAACAACCAACTTTAGTATAAGATAATAACACCAAAAATGGACAACAACATTAAACACAAGGGTGTCCTCATTTGGCACTCTTGTCCAGGTAGAAAACACCCAGGTTTTCTAGTAACATGCAAAATTTTTAGCTTAGCTATAGTTTTTGCACATCCAATCAGTTAGAATCAGTAGTTTTAATACAATTTTCTTAGAGAATACATATATAAGGGGGTATCATAAATGGCATGATGGCTCTCACTTTTAGTTTCAGATTAGACAGTTGACATAACTTCTAGATTAGAATCCATATTTTAAACACTAGTGATTGGGGGAAATGTGCACGATACATTAGTCTTCTTTTATTTTCAATTTTTAGTTTATTACCCAAGCATTCTCAGTAGTTGGATGACTTACTCAATCTATAGGTGGTTGGCATAATTTGCAAGTTGAACTTTCATAAAATCTTAACTTCCCAAGTACCCAAGTTCTCAAGTTGGCTTTCACATAAGCATATTGCATCAGTTTTGGAGTGGATTTTATACAAGCCTAACCTCCATCTTTCAAAATGGCCAAGAATGGTCTAGTTTGTAGCATAAATTTAGCTATCCATGCCACATCATTATATTTTTAGAGCATCCATGGGCTTCATGAGCCATCTCATATGACATATATTCCATACCAAAATAAATTCATAGATTCACTTCATGGGGCAATGATAGAGCCAAAGAACTAGCTAACCTTTGTATTCTTGAGCCACCTATTCAGAGGGATTGGAAACATAATCCAAACATCGATTAGCACATACATGATTTGTTAATTTTATTTAGTTGGTGATGATGGAGCCAAAGGGCCTACGTTTACATTCTTGAGCCACTTATCAAGGAATTGAGCACTCAACTTTGTTCATGATATTACTTTTGATTCAACACATACCCAATATCATCCAACATAATCCAACATCACAATAGGTTTTGTATTGGTTCATGTACCCAGTGAGGTGTATTCATTCCTTTCTCTTCCTCTTTATCTTACCTAATTTTTTATGTTCTTATTTTAGATATAGTGTATCTCATAAGAACTAATTTACTCTATGTTTTAATTATAGATTCACACTTCACAATGTGCTCTCTCTATGCACATCTAATAACACACAACTTCATGAGCTTCTCCTTTACAGATAAGTTCAAGTATGCTTTCTATTTTCCTTTATCTTAATATTTTGCTTTTCTGCATCACTAGAATAAAGGGGGGGGGGAATGTAGTAATGTAAAATGCAAATTTGGTTACTTAAGTGTGGATAATGACACCCAATCCATAGGTCCTCCTACTTGCTTGCATAACCCTTATAGGCTTTTCTTTCACTAATTCCCGATCATCCATAGCCTTTCAGACCTAACCCTTACAAACCCAAATAGCTCTTTCAAGCCTAGATCCATCCCCCCAAGTATCATTCCCTCTAGACAATAACACCCAACTTAGATAGAAGTACTGAAACCTAGGGTGTCCTGTTTCTGGTGCTATTGTCCAAGTGTGAGTTTGGTTCAAAAAGTCATATTTTCCCAAATCCTTATTTTAATTCATGTCATCTTAATGCAAATTCATTTAACCCATGATCATTATGTTCCCTATAAAAGGCTATTCAAAGTCCATTTATAAGGGTTGATTCTCATTTATAAGAGAGAAGTAATAATACAAGCAAGTATACTCAAGCACTTTTCCCTATTCTCTACATACAATCTTCCAAGATTATTTCAAGCTTATTCAAACCCTTACACTAGTACTTAGCCATCTGAAGTACACCTAGTTTCACATCTAATTGCATTTTCATACATAAATGTACTAAGCACTTTAATGGGATAACTACATTAGCTTTATCCTTCCTTAGATTATTGGTATGTAGGTAGTGTGCCCACATGCAGGGTGTGAAGTGCATCCAACATACCCTTTACACACTAATCCCTTCTCTCTTTTCCCCAAATTTTCCTTTCACATTCAATCACAAAGAGATGCTAGGAATTTTTAAGATTAAAACAAATACACAATGATCTCCATAGACTTCTAGGCTTTGATATTTCACTAATAGGGTAACACAGACCCATCGAGAAGAACTGAGAAAACTTAGATCACCTAGATAACATCTAAAAAAGACCATAGCACTGAATAATAGGATGCCCCACTTTTGGTTCTCCTATCCAATAAAAAAATGAGGTTCAATAACCTATTTATGACACTATCCTAGTCCTGTACCTAAATTCTTAGGCCTTGTCTCAAGCTAGATAGCTCAGAATAAGCCAAGTCATATATTTTTTTTCATTTATAACTATTTTTAGAAAAGGCAAAAATATAATCTATTTACATAAATTAATGGATTAAATTATTACACATTATTTACTAATTTACTTTACTCCAGACCTATTTATTAATTAGGAATAAAACTCCATTATTTTGAAAAATAATAAAACAAGTACGTTTTAGATGCAAAGATTTTTACCTATCCTTCTAAAAGTCCTACCATCCCTTAGATAGTTGTCCAAGGTGATGTGGATTTCACCACATTTCTAGATAACAACTACATAACCCTCTAACATTACCTTAACACCATATCTCACTATACCCATTCTTCGATTCCACCTATTGAACTACCCTATGGCATGCCATCCCACATTATGGGTGACACTTCTGTTGCCACCATCTTCCCCAACCTTTAGTCACCCAGGCATCTTCCTCTACCAATAACACCACTGATACCACCATCAGAAACCAACCCACTCAACCAAGAAACACCCAAGCACCTTCTTTCCTAACTAATAACCCTCCTAGTATAGGAGCAACCCAACCTTTGGGCACTAGTACTTCCCTTACCATAAGAGTACCCTCTACTAGTGTCACCACCATTCCTCTTATTCTCAATCCACCTACCTCCATTCTATTTTAGAGCTTTGTGGTTCCCATACATTATACCCTTCCACCTATTAGTACCAAATTTACCAGTTATCATCTATTTATTAACCCAACCATACCTCCTACCCAACCTACGTTAATCTCTTAATAGGTTCCTATTGCACAGAACTCGAGCTACATCCCTAACCCATAAGTGTATGTAACTCTACCTTCCACCCAACCACCTATCTCCACGTTTTCATATGTGGTGTCATACTAACCACCCATGTCCACATACCAATATGTGTCAGCTTCTCAACCCCCCACTAGCTATGCATATGTTGTATCTACCTAAACCCAACATAATCTACCCTACAACTATAGGGGTGCACGACCCTAAGTTGACCTTCTAAAAATGTTAATGGACAAAATGACTACTTTGGAATCATCTATCTTTGGGGCCCATAATCTCTTATCTTATGACCAAATATGTAACGAACCATTTCACCCATCCATTCCCATTTGACCTTATCCTCCTTAGTTGGAACTTCTAAATTTTTTAAAGTTTCAGAGCAAAGAAGACCCTCAATATCATCTAAGAGCATTTAGGCATTCTTTCTATTTGATCACCTATGATGATGCTCTCCTTCTCCATACCTTTCCCATGTCTCTATCTGGTTTGGCATGATATTGGTACAATGCTATTACAAAGCACTCCCTCTTTTCTTTTGCTCAACTAGCTCTTACTTTCTTAAATCACTTTTTCATAAACATCTCTAAGAAAGTTTACATCACCAATCTCTACTCCATTCAGTAGTTTAATGATGACTCCATAGCTAAATTCATAGCCCATTGGAGAATCTTGATAAATCAACTCTCTTCATCTTTGCCCCAACCTAAGCTAATTAAAATCTTTACATGGGCTTGTGCCAAACACATTTCCTCTACTTTATAGGTTCATAGTTTTAGGACCTTTGATGAAGCTTTCACCATGGCACATAAATTATAAAATAGAGCCATTGATGGGGGAAGTTGAAATTGAGAAACAAGAATTCCACCTTCAAATCAAATGAGATTCCCTCCTCCAAACCTAATAATCAAACCAACACTAACTCCAAAAATAAGGGAACCACTAATGTGGTTGTCCTTAAGACCATTCCACCCATTGTTAACCAACCCAACTCCTCTAATTCCTCCAATCAAAACACTATAAAACCAAACCACAATAATAAAAATCAATTTACTCTACTAGGGGTGTCATATGCTTCAGTATTGGAGAAGTTATTGAAAGAAAATATCATACAGCTTCCATCGATCAAACCTCCATAATAATTTGATTCTTCTCACCTTGTACTTGGTTGGTATAAGGAGAAAAAATTGTGCACCTTTCACTATGTCATTGGGCATGATGTTAGTAGGTGTAATACCTTCAATAATTTCATCCAAAACCTCAACAACAAGGGGGAACTTATGTTGGATAACCCTAATGCACCCCCAAATCAAGAACTTGACATATTTAAATAGCCATTTCCCAACCATGCCCCTTCCAAAAACAATGAAAATAATAGAGAAAAATACTCTCATAACCACAAAATCTTAATCGTTAATGCATTCCTTAGTCAAATCATTATTGAGGAAGCCATTGATGAAACCACCTTTCCTGCCCATTCACTTATTGAGGTAGTGGAGTCACTCTCCATTCCTTTAGAAAATGAGACTAAGGAAACAATCACTCCCCCTTCTCCACTTATTAAGGTAGTGGAGTCACCCTCCATTAATCCAAAAAATGAAACCCAAGAAATAACCCCTTCATTGTCTCCACCCATTAAGGTATTTGTGCCATCGACCCAACCTGTGGAAGACATACCAAAAGAGGCATCCATTACCACCATATATTTCTCCTATGTTAGACAACAATCCACTCTTCCTTTCGAAAACATACCTAAATAAATGATCACTCTACCTACATCTCCCATAAGAGACTCACATTCCCAAACCTTAGAGCCTTTAATTGAGGAAAAGGATGAGGTAACCACTTCTCTCTCTCCACCCATGGGTTTGACCTTTGAGCTTAGTATCAAAGGGATCAAACCCATCTATAAGACCTTCTCTATACTAGTTCAAAACTTAGAATACTTATCTCAACCTGACCTAAATAATGACACATTTTAGCACCATCTCGAGCTTCCTTACCAAACCAAGAATGAAGTTCCAACCACACCACTGTCATCCTAACCTTCTATTCCCACTATCAAACCTGATTTCACCACAACTAAACCATTGAAAACCTCTACCAACCAAACCATACTTGAACCATTTGAGCTAACTCCACCTAAAATAACTGATTCATCTTCTACCATTCCAACCAATCCTAACAAAAACCTTGGTATATTCCCTATTCAGGACCTTAATCACCCCTCATTGAAATTGGAATTAAATTCACCAAACCTACAAAAGAAACCTCAAACCAAGCCAAAAAAGAAGGTGAAAACACCCAAGATTCCACAAACCAAAACTCAACCTCCCCCTTACACTTTGCCTTCCATTTTGAGTCCTCACCCTTATACCTTAGTGAGGAAACAAACCTTCTCAGACAAGTCCCAAATCCAACCACCACTTTTTGGTTACACCATCACTCCTACTTTCATCCTCACCTATTTTTACCCAACCTTATATAACCAAACTACCTACTTCTCAGGCATCTACCCCAACACCTTTTACTTCCAAGAATTACATACAAAAACCATCCATCAAAGATGCTCGTTCACCTAAATATATGACCATCAAACCCACTCCTAAGAAGGCTTCCACCTCAAATACCAAACCTAAGACCTCCACACCTTTGTCACCATTTCCCAAGACTTACTCAACCATCCTACAGAGGTTATTACAATCATCTTTCCTAACCTTGCCACCCATTAGAACATTTGACCCACACAGTACTAAACCATCTTGGTATAATGATAAATTAGTATGCTCATACCATAGGACACCTGGGCATGATACTATGAATTATAAAGCTCTCTAAGTATTATCCCATTGACTGTATCATGAGGATGACTTATTATTATAATATGAGCCTTCTATGAGCCTAACACTAATCCAAGAACCAAGAACCATCAACCAACACTCACCTACTCCTCCAATCTCATCTCAAAGTGGAGAAAAATTGAAGAAATCCTCTAGCTTGACGTCCTTCCAAATCCATACCATCCATGTGGTCACACAATCATAGTCTCAACCAAAAGACAAGGGAAAAGGAAAGGTATCCATTTCATGGACATATCCTTCTTCCACCACCCAACCACGTAAACAAGGCCAAGCACCTTTACCTCCAACCAAAACCAAAGGGTCCATCTTGGGACCCTTTCAATCCAATCCATTTAAATCAATCAAATGAGTAGTTTTAAAACAACTTCACCAAACACCGATGAGGATGAGTTTGTATGAACTAATCAATACCTCATCCCATCACTGCCAATTGATGATAGAGGCTTTGTGATCCATAGAGGTCCAACCAAAAGACCTATGGCCTCTAACAACCTTTATCAAAGCTAATGAACTTTCCAACCTTGTTACCTTTAAGGATTTGAAGATACCTTCCATCCATTTAGATGACCCAGATCCTCCCCTCTTCATTACCACATACACAAACCAAACCCACATCAAGAGGGTTATGATTGATGGGGGAGATAACATCAATATTATCTCCTCCCATGCATACAACCAACTCAAATTACTTGAGAACATTATGTTAGAAACCTCAACTATGCTTCGATCATTCAATAATACCATGGCCATGACTCTAGTAATTATTGTCCTTCACATTCATCTCAAACCCCACATGCTTCTTGAACTCTTCTACATAGTATAAGGTGAGTTACAGTATAACATTTTATTGGGACACCCTTGGATCCATTTCATGAGTTGTGTGTCATCTACCCTATATCGATGCATTGAATTTGAACATGAAGATCAAGTTATTACCATACAAGCTGGCCTGAGTCCTTTTACATCATGTAACATGATGTACTGATCCAATGACATTTTTATTCCCTCATAAAATAACCCTTCACTGATAAAAGAAAAATCCCTACCCTCCTCTACCAATGAAGCCTCCACCAGTTCATCTATTCCTTCACCCAAATACCACAATGGACGCTTTGGAATCAACCTTCTAGTATATTTCATTGGGGGAGTATCACCTTTTGAAACTAGACACTTTTCCTACTCCTCAAGAGTATGGTAATCTTGACCAATAACTTGGTTATGACCCCAATATTAGAACCATTATTCTTTTTAGGCCCTCAACTTGTCAAAACAATTTCATCTTTGGGGGACTTGATAAACCTATTGACACTTCCACCACATCTTTTTCACCTCGACCATTCACCTTCAATTTTTCCTACCTAGAAAAATTAGTATTTTCCAAGACATATATTTATAGGTGTGATTGGAAGGCCTTTGGTCTAGGTCGGTATGAATATAGGCCACATGAGTTACTTTCAATCAAGACCCAAAAACCTCACAAAAATCATGACCTTAATTTCATTCCACCTACAAAGCAAACCAACCCATCTCTTATTACCCTCATTGATGAGGAAATCTCATCCTCACCATCTAATCCATGCTCAATAATTGAGGATTATGACATCATCCCCCTTAACTTTTTTTTCATCAAGACAATGAGTCTTGGACCCCTCACTTATAAAAAGGATGGGTAAATTGTAACCATTCATTTGACCTATCTTGAGATGGTAGGAGATGATTCTCCTACCATTAATACCCTTTGGTGTTAGGATGATGATTCTATTCTCACCTATCTTGGTGCAAAATATTCCTATATCTATAAATCTATTCCTCTTGAGACTTTAACCATGTTTAACTAATCCACCATGGATATCAACCTGGTCACTCTAAATAACCCATGCATTATCAAAATTAGCCAATCAATAAATCTTGAGGAGCTTTAAGACTTTTTCTCCTTCTTGCAAAATCATAACATAACATTTACTTGGTCTTAAAATAACATGCTAGGAATCAACCCCTCCATAGCTACCCATAACATAGTCACCAACCATGATGCCAAGCCAATTAGGCAAAAACTTCAATAGATGCACCCTCATATAGCTAATGGACAAACATAAGCCTCTAACAAAACTCTCAATAACATGCAAACTAAAATGGTTAATGCATTTGGTTGGGATTGGCATTTACATATCCCCTTTGACTTATGGGCATATCATACTAGCTTTCAAATCCCTATAGGTGCTACCCCTTTCTCCCTTGTGTTTGGAGTAGAGGCTATCTTACCTCTCAAAATCTAAATTCCCTCTCTTCACATATCCCTACAAGATCTCATCCTTGAGAGCGATTATCATCAAGAATGTTTAGCCCAACTTTAGCTAATTAATGAGCATCATTTAGCCATGCTGACCCACCTTTGTGTATATTAAGAACAAATTAAGCATGGTTATAATAAAGACATTAATGTGTGAGAATTTAATATCAGAGACCTAATCCTAAAGGAAAATCAACATGTCACCAATATGGATAAAAATAAGTAAGGCAAGTTTTATTTCAATTGGCTTGGACCTTCTATCATAATGCACAACTATAGATCAGGAGTTTACCAATTATCCTCCCTTGATGGGAAACCAAAACCTAGGCCTCTCAATGCTTCATATCTACATCCTTTCTTTTGTTAAATGGTATCAAACTCACTTTTTATCTACCTTACGTTCATCCCTTATTTTCAAAACCACATCCATCCCCTTATTTTAGGGACAACTAATTAAAGTTGAATCATGTGATTATCCGTTACAATCTTCACCTAATCTTGAATAATGGGTACCATGACTCTACCCATGACATGATTCACATGGTACTTTCTACCCCTTTTATAGATAGATTCCCATGGTCATTTTCACTTAAACCTCTTTTATACCTCATCCACATTCTTTTCTTTAGTTTTGTCTTCATAAAAGGTGAACCTTTAAGCCTATATAAGCAAGTCCATGCCATCAAAATAACTCATATGGGCCACTCTCTAGCATTCACAGACTGCTCCTTTGAAGGATAGCTACTGAAAACATATCAAAATTCCTAAATATAAGGTAGACTAATCCCTTGAAAGATAACTATCAATAGCCTTAAACAAAGCACATAAACTTAGACCACTCCCTTGAAGGATGGCTGAGTAAAACATTTGTAAAAAACATAACAATTTTTTAGAAGCTTCTTGCATCGACCAGTTTCCCCAACCTCTCCAAATAACAATAAAAGATCAAAATACCCATTATCAAAATTTGAAAATGCAAATATAATTTGGAAGCTACAATCATATTTCAAAAGTAAACTTCCCACATTGATCAGTCTACACATTATATGACATGGACTTGTTTATGCTAGTTATTTGGTAACCTATAAAAGAGGCATTGTTAGGTTGTGGAGCTAAAAGCTTCAACTATGTAGATGAAAAGGAGGATGATGAAGTTCCAGAAGTACCGACGTTGGTAGTATGACCGACGTCAGTCAAGATGAATGCAAAAGGCAACTGGCGTCGGCAAGAAGTCGGCGAACATCGGTCAACACCAGTTAGATAGGGACCGACGTCGATCGCCTGTGTGTTCTAGAACTGTTCATTACACGAACAGTTAGTTTGTTGAACTAAGTGTTTGCATGTAAAGGCTATTTTGAGTCTTGAGCTGCGTGTCTATTATTAGTAAACTAAGAGTCTAAGTTATTGTTTAAGTCTGGGATCTATTTATAGACCCATTGGCATGTATTGTAATTATGAGCTGAAAAAGAAGGCAAGGAAGATCCTTCCATTGTAAGATCATTGAGTTTCAGGTTGTTGCAAGCTCATAGGAGATCTACATGTGTAAGTATGGTCTATTGAATTGCAGGTTGCAGGTTCATGGGAGATCTACTTGAAGTACTTTAGAGTGCTTGGTGTACTGGCAGGGTTATTATTGACTGGTTAGAGAGGTGAACACCAATTCTGTGTGTGATTTGTGTGTTGGGACCATTTTTGGTAGGAGAGTGTTTTGAAGAAGAATTACTGTACACTTGAGGTGTGGCAGGCCTCTGTAAGGTGGAAGAGTGTGGCGGCTCTTTAATGTATTCTTTTTTGTACAAGTGTTAATACAAGATTGTATATTGTCTCTCACATTCTGTGTTATTTGTGAATTCTAGTTACTTGTACTTCTGGTATATTTCCACATGTTTAAATTGCTTGTATTTGGTAATCATATTGTGCTCTTTCTGAGGAGCAAGATCCTAACAAGTGGGATCAGAACAGGTGTGTTGTTCTTGGATTCCCCGACATGCTAGTCTCATAAAAAGGTTCCACCATCATCCATTTCCCCTTTATACACTCTATAGATAAGGGATTTCGATCTTACTTGATAATATGTGATCAAGACACTCTTTTTTAACCAACTAATGATTGCTAATGTGAAGCATTCAAAGGGCACATGTTCCTCAATCCGATCTAACTTCGGTTTTTTTTAGTCTTTGCCAAAGATGAAGCATCAGGGCTTCTTTTGATTCTCTCATTCTTGTTGATACGTTCATTATGATGTTTGTCTCTCAATTATCCTATCTTTCTTACATTTAGTTTTGTTATCAATCTTACTCTATGTTTTTAAGATTTGACTATGGTTTTTAATCAAATAACCATAACCATAACCAAATCATAAACAAAACTAACACCATTAACATAATCATCAAGAACCATGATCAAGTAACATCAAACCCATAAACCATTATCATGAGCATAATCATAAAATCATCTAGTGATTAATCACATCAGCTAACCATCTATCACATCTACCATAGTTTAATCATATATAAAAAATAAATGAGTCCTTCACACATATCCACCATGTGTCTAAATCCTAGATGAGGTAGCATATACTCATTAAATTTCAGCATGAACATACTCATCACTATCATCATAGTCATCCATAAACCATAACAGTAATCACATCATAACCTTCTCCACTAACACATAACCAATAACCATAACCATATCAATATCATAAACATGATCATATTAAACATAAATTAAATGATCATCATCAACAACAAACATTATCATCATATAAACATATCATAAACATCATCATAACATCATAATCATCCTACCATTTATCACATCCATATAACTATGATATATAAAACAAAACCATAACAATAATAAAAAAATCATAAGCATCATCATATCATAAGCAACATCCAACAAATATCTAGCCATCACATCACATGCCTAGCTAGGCAAGTCCACATTAACCATCACATCATAATCACGTAAAAACCATCAATCCATAATCATCATGAACATAAATTAAAGATCCATACCATCACATGCCTAGCTAGGTGAGTCCACATAAACCATCATGAACATAATCATATCAAATCATAAATAAGCAACATGAACATCATAACCATGAACCACAAACCATGAACAATGATCATATCTATATACATCCAAATAATGATACATACAATAATATGCATATCTCTCAAAATATGTATACATCTCACTACATCAGCTCATAGGCCGGTATTAAAATCATATGGAACATAAAAAATATCATGTATCATAACAAACCTATGATCTTGGGGCACCACTACCTCCTAGAGCATGTCCTCCAACACCAACATGTCCTCCCACAGATGCAATTCACTGACCCAATGTCATCATACTAGCACCTCCTTCAATCCTAGCTCTATACTCACCCCATCGGGGTTCATCTAGATAAGGCCTAAAGACTAAAGACTCATAATACTAGAGATCCTCCACTTCTACTATATATCTCTATATCGAGATAGTCCCTAATGGTCCCAAAGCTTTTGTTACTCCTCCTCTAACCTACCAAAGAGAATCTCTCTCCTACATCATCATGGCTAGCTAATCTCTCTCACCTATAAGAGTGGCCACTTGACCCTGTGTTACTTCCAAGGATGCCTGTGCTACAACCAAGGATGCCTATATTGTGGCTATAGTTGCTTATGCCTGGTCCCTCTTAGCAATCAATGCCTATACATAATGACCACTAACTCCCACCTGCTAACCACCTCCCCCTGCATCAACATCCATATCTTACTAACCACCATCATCAACACCAAAATTAACTATAACATACTATTCCTGGTACCATGTAGGATAGCCATCAGTGACACTTGTATCATCCACATCAATGCTTATTGGCAAAAACTCTTGATTAATAAAATCATGAATTGGATATGCAACGGGTAGTGACAACTCAGCATCCTCCCTCCTATGCCTCAAGAAAACCCTAAGGATATCCTATATAAGGTTGAATTGCCTCTATACCTTATCAAATAAAAGGAGATCTATTACATGCTATCACCTACCATATATCCACTGGTAACTCTATAATGACAGTGTGTGATAGGTATAGTGTCACCATCTTGAAAACTTAACATATGGTCTCTAGATCATGTCTCCCATGACCAAAGCATCCAATTGGTCTCTATACTAGTGTATATCATGCATTCCTCCTTTTCATCTTGAGAGGGAATAATCATCTCTCCACCTCATATGTCTAACCCTAAAATCCATCTGCACAAAACCCTCCCATGATAGCCCCATAGGTCTTAGAACTTGGATGTGCTCATATACCCAATAATGAAGAACAAACCTAACATTGATCCTATATCTCCTATGACCATGAAATCGCCATAACTATTGGTAAATCTAGACTAATAACACAGAAGCCCATACAAATACTGTGTGACCCAACCACATCTTAATGAGCACCCCCAACAAGTATAGAAACCTCCTACTACTTAAATCTGGTAAAACATAATAGGTGAGCTCTATCATCATAATCAAAAGATACCTTATGTCTTTATCCCTCTGATATAGTGGTGTATAGTGGAATCTTCCTGAGTGCCATCATGCATACTCATGGTCCTCTCTGTACAAGATCTCTATCTACTTATCCTGCTCATCCCTCTCAATGTGGTATATTAGCTCATTCGTATTTATAGCCATACTATCTTATGCATGTCCTCAAGTAGTTTTTTTAGATCACTTGTAAGAAGCAAGAAGGTGTTAGTGGTAGGATCCCATCTCTTGATGAGTGCCACTAATATTGCTACATCTTGAGGCACATGATGGTAATACCTCATCCCACCAAGACCCACATCCTTCATGTGATCCTAATTAATGTCAATCATCTTTCACTAAATTTCATTAAATATTTGAGGTACTTGGTCCCTAATCTATATCCATTCCCATGCCTATGGGGTTTGATATCAAAAACCTTAGTTCACTGATGTACTTTTCCTAATGAACTCTATTTATCACACCTACCTCCTATTGTAATCTATTCAACTCATAACATTTGCCTAATATGACCTATACCTATGACTTATCTTAAAAAATTTACCCTTCACCTTTCAACCTAATATACCCTATACCTATTCACCTAATTCACCTATTCCTTACTTAATCATACCCACCAAAAAAACATCATTAAACCTTCTTACCATTACTCTACCCTATCATAAAAAATTCTTGGCCTCTACCCTTTATCATGACTACTAATCATAAACCTAACCACTTACCTATCAACCCTCAACTTTTACCTATCAAATCTTAACCTTCACTAAAAACCTTAACTATTACCTAACCATTCACATAACTTTAAAAACAACTCTCTATTTCATCGAACACCGATGGTCAACTATTTCTATAGTTGACCACTGATAGTTAGGAGACCAAATACCAATAGTCACCACAACATGACCTTTTGATGGTCATTTATCAACCATTAATGGTTGATAATGATAAAAAATAACTAGTACTGACTACTAACAACCACTATGTAGTAATCATCAATGGTCAACATAAACCCTACACCCCAAAACTAACAAACTAATCACTAACTTGGAGCCTATCCTCCCCTAATATAGAGCCTACCTTCCGCTCTCTACCCTAACCTCCTAAATTTTCCCTTCATACCACCCATTTCAACTCTAAAATCAAAACAACTACCAAAACCCTAGCCTTAGGTCAAATAAACCCACAACCAACTCAACAATAAAAATATTCAAACAAACATTTAAAAACAAATCAACTACAAACTACCAAAATTAAAAACACTACTTACCTCATTCCTCAACCATCATCGAGGAGGAACCCTAGGAACCACCAACTAACCTTGTGCTTTCCCTCATCCCCTCTACATCCTCATTAGGTCAAACCTCTAGTAAACTTGGTCAACCCAAACTCTCACTCACCAAATCACTTAACTACCTAATCACCACTAGATTTTCATGCACTCATCAATAGCTAAGTGCTACAGGTTCTCAAAATCTAAGTGAGGTAATATAACCTCAGTGGCTCTTTTGTCATTACCATTTTAAGGCTGACATATGACCATCAATAGTCAGGGTGACTACCAATAGTTGACCTTAATCATCAGTGGTCAACCAATTTAGGATTTTTCCCTTCCACCCCCAAATTATCAAACAAATATTTAGCACAAACCCAATCCAAATTCTTACCTTCAGAGTACCCATTCTCCACTAACCAAAACCAACCATATTACCTCACCTATGGTCATTTTGGCCCAACTATCACATGTTTTGCAATGAGCTTACCTCAGTGATTTTGACCACTACAATTGAATTGTCATGCTAAACATTTTTGAACTTATGCTACCTTACACACAACTGACCAATTGTGTCTTCTCAAGATCACTTCTTACCTTGGATACCTGAGAAAACACTAACCTTATCTATGGGACTTATGTTTATAAGTGTACCCAATTGACATGCCTAACTATGGTCACATGGTCCACTTGTCACTTGTATTTCTAATGCTAACCTTATTTTTACCAATAATGGTAACCTAGTCAATGCACGATTTTAACTATCACACTTAGTCATACTTTGTGTGCACATTTGTGTTTCAGTGATGAATCTATCACCCACTTCATCACCAACTTACCCACTCATTAGACCTACACTTGATTCTATTTCCCTTCATCAAATCTTGATTTGAGGGGGAACACCTCCTCCCATGCTTAGGGTAACCTAACCTTTGACCCATAATCCATTTTTATTTTGTAGCTTGTTAATACAAACTACATAAGAAAGGGGTAAAATGTAGACACTAGAAAACTGCACATAATGGTTCTATATTCCAAACTAACCCTTAGACCACCTTGAGACCCCATAGGGAGTATCCCATAACCTTTTAATTACAAACCTAAGTCAATGTTGACTGACTTTGACTACCTTGACCTTTTACCTATCGACCATCAATGGTTAGGCCTAACCGATGATGGTTAACCTTTAACTACCTCAAAAGGTTAACTCTAGCTAATTATAGCTTGCTTTTTATATTTAGGTTATCTAGTCCATGTGTGAATTAATGCGTATTAAGACTACAAGTAGATGACCCCTTGACACCTTATTGAACTTATTTTTTCATCTCTCCTTTCCTTCTGTAAAAAGAGAGGAGGAGGTGAAAGGGATCTAGATCCAAAATTAAAGCCATCAGGTCATCAGATTAACCATCAGTAATTATCAGAGCTTCTTGAATAAAAAATTCTTTTACATGTCTTCTTCCATCAAACTAGTATTGAGTGTGACAAAGATCTAAAGTACTATTGGTCATTGGTTCATAACCGAGTACCATTACTCTACTATAATTACTCCAAGATCCACTAATGGATTTCTCAACCACTCACCTCAATAAAAAATAACAAAGCTAAGTATCTATTTTTTAGTAATTAGTTCTTTTTATTCCTCTTATAACCAACCTCTGACCCAAGCCCACCTTCCAAAATCCATTCTACATCCCTTTTAACCCAAATTATTAAACCAACCTAGAACCCATAATAATCACTGATAGTCACCTTAACCACTGATGGCCTATCTATAACCACTGATGGTCACCCCAATCATCGATGGTCACTGTACGATAATTATAAATATAAAGATATTTTTACCTCTCTTTCTAATCATAGAACATCATCTTATTTTTTTAACCATACCCAATTTGTTTGTCATTAATATCTAATTGTTTATTACTATAATTAGTCAAATTCATCTCATTCAAGCCCTTCTTGTATTTGATTTCAACACCTTTTGTTATTCATGCAAGTAATTTATATTTCATTTTAAAAACTTGATTGTTTAAAAGTGTGGATTGATAGCCTCCAAGGAAGCTTGTGATTCTTAGATATAGCTTGCTAGGTAGTCCACCCTACTATCTAACTAATCAACCATCTCTTTAGTACTTTATTATCTGTAGGTCATTCCTCCCAAGCCAAAGAGGAGTATCTCCAATCATCTGTATCATGGAGTGCAAACCAAATCTAGGTTCTACTAACCTCACCCTTCTTTCAAGTTTTACAACTTTATTCTAAAAAATGAAGCAAAATTTATGTGAAACAAGAGGAATATACAACTATGGGTTTAAGAAGCCTTATTCAACTCAATATAATAAGATAATACCCTTTTATAAAGACTTAGATGTGATAAAATAGTCCCAATCCATAATTGGTCAAGGTTCATGCCTATGTTGGTTAATTTTTTCATGACATAAACTAAGGAGAAATAATTATAATTTAATGGGAAGAAAGATCTCAACAGGCTTGTGAGAATTTCTATGTAAAGTTCCTAGAAGACACAAGAGTAAGTTGTTGAGTGTATTAGATTTTATTGAAGAAGATGTAAAAATAACAAATCATGAAGCATAAATGTTACACTCTGCATATATTATTTTCTTCTAGCTAGCGTTAGCTATTTTAGGTGAGCTAAAATAATTTTTCTATGGTGATAGTTCATCATATTGTATGGGACATCAAAAATATCCATGTGGTTTTAGATTCAAAATATTTTGGTGTAGATTCAACAGACCTTGTTTATTATTGATAATCTTGGAGAGCACGAGTTTTGGCCTAAGAAATATGTGCTAGAGAAGGGTTTGAATGAGGGTGGATAAGTTTCTCAAATTAGGCACGTAGTAGTTATGAAATAAAAATGTTTACTACCCTATTAAGGTGGGAGAAATATGTTTATAATCCATAAAGTTTTTAAGGATTTGTCAAGGAATAAGTAGTGAGTGTGTATGACACAGTCATGCATCTAAATTACAATTATTTTTGGGACACTACGATACAACTTCCTCCTGTAGAATAAATCCTTACTTAGAATAAATAAATTTGAATAAATGGAAAAGACCAAAGGTATAGTGTGGTAGAGGTATTTAATCCTAACTATAGGTCTTATACATTATGGGAATATTGGTTATGAAAATGGAAGCAAGTTTAGTGCAAAGACACCTTTAGTAAAATTATTCTATAACCCACAATTATATATAACACACATAATATGGACTGTACACATTTGAGTAGTAGGTGGAGGGTTAGGTAGACCAAGTTTATGGTAGGTGAAGAAGGTGTTTCCTATGAATAAGATACACCAACACATAATTATTCATTTCTCCTTACTAACACAATGGTTGCTCATTATTATTCAAATTTGATGATTATATTTTGGCAAAGTTTTATGACAAGTATTTATAGATATGTAAAGTTATAGCATGTATTTGAGGTTATTTTAGATATTTAAATTATAAGAGTGAGAATTTATGGCGTGAGAGGCTGTGGAAATTAGATATTTCTAAAAGAACATGAAGGCCTATCATGAGAGGCTGAGGGTAGTAGTAAAAAAAGTCCAAAAATTATGGTCAAGACTAGTTAGAGAGTAAGGGATTATAGTAGTTAGGATTATTTTATCTCAAATTCATTTTAATAAATAAAAATTATGAAAAAAATGATTAAATAGGGCCTTTTATCTAAGTGTCTCAGGCTGAGACATCTATTTTAGTCTAGGGGAGTGATAGCATGGGTATATGGAAGTGGTATTTATTATAAATTTCAAATTATGTAAAAGGAGAAAAATCATGTAAAGACAAAAGAAAGAGGAAAAGACATTATAAATCTTTAAAGGCTACTAAGGAACTGAAGAAACAAGTGGGAAGTTGAAAAAACTATCTAGGCAAGTGTAAGAAGGAAAATATAATCCATTATTTATAATATATTTGTCTTCATGGCTTCCTTTGGTTCATAGTTTATTCTTGTTGATTATTATCATCATTTATTGTTTTTAGATCTTATTATTTTATTATTATTCCTATCTAAACTATATCTAACAAACCCCTTAGACCAAACACCATCCATTGTGTAATTTCACACTAGATACAAGAACCCATTCTATATAAGAGAATAAATACATATACGATAAGAGGTAGAATACATTTTTTTACACATTTAGAAAATAAATTGGTGGAAGGAAAGAATTATTAGAAAAATAGATAGAGGTCAATAGGAATAAATATTTTCAAGAATGAGTTAAGAGAGATAAATTAATGGATAGATATTTCTTAAGGTAAGATAAAG
This sequence comes from Torreya grandis, assembly GCA_037957365.1. Lineage (NCBI taxonomy): Eukaryota > Viridiplantae > Streptophyta > Pinopsida > Cupressales > Taxaceae > Torreya > Torreya grandis. The sequence goes on from JARHVA010000331.1 coordinate 5,407,208, forward strand.
AAAAACCAAATAAATCTAAGTGTGACTTTGAGAGACTCTAGTACTAGCAGTTGGAATTATAAAAATTAAAGTCATCTATCAACTAATTATAAGATGGGACAAAACACAATGAGGTTTCCTCTTTTTGGAAAATACACCATAGATGTATAAAGTAATTATTTATACTAGATTCATATTAGATGAGTCATAACATTACCAATCAAAAAATAATGTTCTTCATATTTATAGGTATATTAAGAGACGAAACACTAAAGTGATATATCAATACCTATTTAGGTCATATAGACACATGGTATAATGTGATTAAATCATTTTAGAATGACTTTGACTTTCCATATGTCTCACTAAAATTATGCAAAAGATGAGGGAGCTGATTCAAAGGGAGAATTTTTTTCAAGGAATACGATCATAAATTCAAAGTAGTCATGTATAAATTAAAAGAACTACTAAATTGAAATTAAAGGGTGGAAGCAAACAAAATTACTACCTAAGAATAGATTTGTACATTGCTTTGTGCTATTGAGTGGTAGCTTCAAAACTATTTTTGGTATGTCATATCTCATATCACCCACATTCATGAGAAAATATATAATATTTACTTCATAGACTACACATCGATCATAAAAATATGTTGACTTAGTAGAATATCACATACCTCTAATGGAGTGATTCCATAAAGGCATATATCTTGTAGGGGGTTTGATTTTGTACACCACTTATAATTCTTGAGTGATGTATTTATTGGAACCCACACTAAATCATCCAATGGAATATGGTTATGGGTAAGGTGTCAGTTCAAAGTTAACTCTACAAAATACATCAAAATAAATTAGGATCTTCTGACTTTCATTATCAATAGTGAAATGTATTGGTTAGGAATTGATCCACATATGAGAATTGAAAAATATTTTTGCTTCCTCTATTTCCTTTCAATTATATCTCCATACTACCAAAAAATATGATTGATCCACATATGAGAATTAAAAAAATTAGTGCATAGTGTTGCTTTCACATCTTGCCAAGTTGGTAAGATATGCATTTTCACTACCCACTAATGAGCAACAGTGCTCTTTAGGGTATGCACTAGGGAACCCATTCTATCTATTTCCTTGGAGATGCATGTTTCAATGTCATGGACATAGTTCTCTATATGATGGATCCCCCCATACTTTAGGAGTGCTACAAGCTTCCTTTTACTCAACCAAACCACCCTTTTACCCACCCTTTTGGTATGGTGAACCCATTTATTTTGAGTGTAATCAATCCTAATCAGTCCCATTCTAGATAGCCTTAGCTTAGTTACCCATACTAGGTGGCACCTTCAACCAGTAGTTTCACAAGCCTCTTAAACCCATCAATCATAGGCTACATCAGTTGTATCAGAAGCTGATTGTCCATCCTCCCATTCAAGCACTCCTTGGTCACTTAGGTTAAGCTTATCTATGCCATACTCCATGATGTTATAAATGTGGTTGATATCATCTTTGAGATCAAAAATTTCCACATATATAAGCCCTTGATCACTTGATAGGGGGATCACCACCCCCTCTTTACCATTCTCAAAAGTCATGTAGCACTTCTTGAAGTACTTGTGAATTGGAAGTCAACAAATGGTGAAACTAAATTTAAATTAAATAAGGTTGAATTTGTTTATTAGTTTTTATGAAATAATAAATTCATACATTAAGCCTAGTTACATACTTAAGATCCTCAATGTATGATAAGATATTTACCACCTTTTGATAGGAACTATGAATGAATTCCAAGTTGGAATCACAATCATAAATCAAGGAGATGTATTCCTACCTCAAATAAAATATGGAAACATTACAAGAGGAGTTAAAATAAATAATATTGAAATATGAAATTAAGATGAATGGTGATGAATTTAATTCATTTGTCAGAAGGAAGCACAAAAAGACAACAAATATGGTGTACCATCTACAATATGAAAGGACACTCTAATTTGTAATTTCCACATATTGATATGTAAAATAGGGTGATAATAATATGAATGACTCAAGTATTTGTTGGCATGACACCACAAATTTTGTAACCTATATATGTGAAAATAATTTATTATTAAATATGTTGATTGCATGATAAACAACAACACCACATGCTTGATGAAGGATGTGGTTCAACCTACAAAATGATTGATGTATTTCAAAATATATGGATATTTTAACCACTATATTGACACTTTTATAGGACATGACATGATTGAAGATGTGAAATATATGAATAGCATAAGATCCATTGTAATACATCACATGGAATTGCCACCCAAAATAATGATTGCCTTAAATATCTCATATCTTATCGTATACCAACATAAAAAATAATATAAAAATACTCCACAAGTACATAATACAACACCCCAAAATAATAAATAATATAATAATAACTAAAGGATATAGAGAGGGGGAGGTTAGTTAAAAAATAGAGGAGGATATTTTGACGAATGAGATTATTAGGAGATAGGACAAGGGTATAATCAAGGATAAAATAAATATTATAACCAAGAAACACCTCATGTTTTTTATAAGTGAAATAAATTATTACATCAAGGAAGTAAACAAATAAAAAAACCATAGTTGGAGTGCCAATTATATCATGAGAGAGGAACACAAAATTCATTTTTATGCCCAAAAGTTATATAACACTACAATAATGGTAGTATGATAACAAAAGATTTGGAAGGATCCCACCATATAAATGATAAAAACATGTAAAATATAATCCAAAAGTGGCACAATAATATAATAATGGTTGCATGAAGATGAAAGAGTTAGAAGGATCACCACCATAGAATGGATCCAAACATGTAAATAATTTTCCAAAAGTACATAAAACCAAAGAGAGATGCTAGGAGGTGAGGCAATGATAATAAGATGAAAATATTAAAAAGAATGGGAGCGTTTAATTAAGATAACATCTCTCTCATATAAAATAATAGAATGTAGAGTAGCAGTCAAGGAAAACAAATATAAAACCTAAAAAAATTTAGCTAGGGATGGTCATTAAAGAACAAAAAAAAGAGTTCCAATAACTACCCATAATGTAACTACTATTGGGAAAGGTAAATATAATGTGATCAAGTTAGAGGAATATTCCAAAAAGGATAATTAATATGATTACTCTAACACATATGAACATGGTAGAGTGGTAAATAAAAGTAAAATAATTATCCACATGAATAAAACTATGGATAACACATAACTAATCTACTTAGATGAAGATGAAGTTTATAACCTTGAAAAAGTGTTGAAGTTAGTGAAAACCAAGTATTTCTTTGTAAATATTTAGAAAAAATAGAAAAAGGAACATATAGTAAGAAGAGCAAAAAAAATAAAAGAAAGCATAATAATAATGTGTTCAAGACCAATCAAAAATAGAAGAAGATAATCAATCTCTTAGATGTCAAAATAAATGGTTAAGCGGTAATAAGACACTATTAGACCTAGAGAAAATACCAATGTCCTCCTAGGAAGCACATGGGAATCAATTAGGAAACCATAGTTACACACAAACACCTATGATATCACCATGGAAGATGGAACCCAATGATCATTAATTGAAACACTTCATAATGTACGATTAAATTTCATGGGAATTAAAATAAAGGTATATTTTGATGCCATCAATGTGTAGATACCATGTGTAGACATTCAAAACTGGCCACAAATGGATTCTGATTAGATTTTAGATTGATTCCTACCAATCATTGCAAATTAAGCCCAACAATCATTGAACATCTCAAACTTGCTTGAACATCATTTCTCAAAGCCCAAAATCATTTTGAGACATCCCTAATTGTAGTATTGGATCATATGTAACAATAACCTCTCACAGATTCATTCCTAATCACCTTACATCATCACAACTATCAATTTGGCTTATAGACATATTAAGTGGGAAAATTAAACAAATATCAAATCTTGATAGAGCTAAAGTACTAATCAAAATCAATTATCAAGTTAAAAAAGATTAAATGCTTAGTTGATATTCATTTTCACTTAATTGATATCTAAAAATGAAAATTCCAAAAATCAAAATATCAAGTCTTTCATCATTATCTTTATGAGTTGTCAATCTCTTTTAAAATATCCTAAAATCTCTAATTTGAGAGCTATGCCTAGTAATTAAAAATTATAATTACATGACAACTATTAACTCAATTGAAGTTAGTCTCAACTCACCTAGGGTTAGTTGGAACCCATTAGATGTTTTAAACTCAACCCTAACTCACCTTGGGTGAGAGTTAATTATTGAGGCTATAAATACAAGGCCATGCCTATTAGTTTTTAATATATTTTGGTGTAAATTTATTATGCACAAATATCTTCAACAAGCTTGGATATTATAGAGTTATTATGCAGAATTTACTCCATGAGACTCATGCAAGTAGTGTTTCCATGCCCAAATCTTAAGCCAAGTATCATAAAAGCTAAGGTGCTAAGGAGAGAAGGAGCCAAACAAGCTTCATTATCAAATACTTCTTGATGCACAAGATCAAAAATACATTTGGATCTCCAAGGAAGGTAAAAGAGTTGTTTCTTTTATGTTTTTGTTGTGTTTTCATTTTGTTTTTTTACTTAAGTTCTCCCTAGTATCTAGGCTAGAGGTGTTAGGATTTTAGTGTATTCATTTCATTTGTTTTATGAGATGAACACAAGACTAACCTCCCTTATATTTTAATCCTTGTACACATAATGGCATGCCAAGTAGGACTCACATCCCATGAAGTTATTACTAAGGCCTTTTAGAACATTCCCCTAATGATTTTCACGTAAAAATTTAAGATTGATGATTGAAAAAGGTGAAAATTGAAGGCTAAAAGATGTTTTTATAGAAGTCATGAAGTTACTCTATGCAGTCACAATTTTGCTCTCTAAAATTATGATATTTCCATAATATTAGTATTTACACAGTCATAGGTTTGCCATAACTATTGCATTTTTTGGTCTAACTGTCAAGGTTTTTGGTAACCATTTATGTTTTTATCAAAACTTGAGATATTGTCATCTCGCTAATGTGGAAGTTGTGATATTGTATTAAAAGTAGTGATATTGTAATATCACTACTTTTAAAGTTATGGTATTAACACAAATTCTATGGTTTTGTCAAAACTTTAATAATATTACCTTTAAACTGTTAATGATATATGCTATCCATTTCTAGGCTATAACATCACAACTTTGAGAGTAGCGATATTGCCTTTATTTTTGTAATTTTGCACTTAGACTACTGATATTTCTTTAAATGCTCTATTTTCATGTGAGCTATGTTATTGTGTTGATAGTCACAATTTGGTAGAGAGAGTTGTGGTATTATTTTGTGTTTATGTGGTTTTGTACTCTATGTAAAAAATCAAAAACTCAAGAGAAAGATTTGGGAAGCCATTTATTCACTCATGATGTGCTTCTAAGCACAAGGACTCCCTAACTTGTTTTGTAGGACCAAAAATCCAAAAGGAGACATTTAAAACACTTCTAACTTGCAAATTTCACTTTTCAAATTGGTGTTTTAAAAATTGTTTTACTTAAGTCATTTTTGCTTTTTCAAAGTTTTTAACAACAAATGCCAAGGGGCCCAAAATTTCACAACACAGTTCATTTTGGTACAATAAAACTAAACTCTCACATTAGTTACATACTCATAATATTTTTTCATTTTATGATTGTTTATTGAAGTTATCTATATAAGCAAAATGGGTGATGTGTGTATGTTCTCCCCTGATCCCCTTTAGGGAACTCGGGTGACCAAAAATGCTCACTTTTTACCTTTGTTGATTTGGTCCAAAATCATGAAAAGAACATTGCTAAGGCCCTCCCAAAATTTGTATGGTTTGGGTGACCCAAAAATAACCATAAATTATTTTCACTTGCATTTATTTTCATGCATTTTAGCTTATGAGCAGGAGTTCATCACCTTATCATGGGTTATCTAGGGAAGCATTGACTCGATAATTCATCTCCTAGAATATTTTCAACCCCACTCCATGGTGGAGTATATAAATTGAGGGTGACCCATTGGATTCTTGTTTTGAGTGGTTAAGATAAACTTTGTTAGTGGTTCTCAGCCTTAAAATGTAGGGAAAGCTTGGACATTGCACTACACTGAGCAAGTGATAGATATAGTGGTTGTGAAAAGGACAAAACCTTTCCACAATACGCTGGTTGAGGCACATCCAAATGGCATGATTGTATCTCTAGTGTTTTTCATACTTGGGTCCATCTAGAAATGAAGTAAAAATTGATAGTTTAGAACAACCCCACTTGTTATGGATATACTATTGATGCAAGGTGAGTAGCCTGAAGTTCCATCTCATAGTACAAACTCTTGAAAGAAGAGGGGGCATAATAACCCTACTTTTCATGCACTTTTAATTTTTGAATTAACAATTAAAATCCTCTCAAGAGTGAGTATATTGATAGAATTTGATAGTACTATGCAACCTTGTCAGTTTTAGGATTTAGGATGTTATACTTGGGTGTTTATGTCATTTTTTACTTTCTTACATGGTCTTGAGTCTAAACTATTTATTTTTCATAATCACATAAGAAATGAGTCTTGTTTTTATATAACTCCTTTATTTAAGGTGTTACGCCATCCATTTAACACCATGCATTTACCTTAATCTTTTGATAAACTTATTTGTGCGTGTCACTTGATTGGAAAGGGTGTTATTATGCTTCCCAATTCATTCTAAGTCTTGTGCCTTTGAGCCTTGAAACAAACATTTGTTTCATCTTTAGAGCATGATAACATTTTTACACTACTTGATTCATTTTAGAGACTTGTTGCCTTATGTCTAAAAGTCCAAGTTCAAAATAAAAACCATGTGTGCCTTATTGGATCTATACCTAGTGTTGTTATACCATCCATTCTTGTCTATCTTGTTGTTTGTTTAAAGAAGCCTAGTTTTTTAAGTTGAGTTCAAAATTAACCCTGACAAGTTCAAATCTAAACATTTATTGATTTATGCCTATGTATTATGTAATTTTGGCCTAGACATCGATATTTCTCTTTTGGGTTATGTAACTTAGGTTAATTTTCTATTCAATTTGAAAACTATATTTTGTGCCTAAATTTTGGGAAGTGGTCTATCTTCCATATGCCTAGAGTTTCATGCCTTATACCAATTGACAAAGTTCATGTTTAAATCCAAATGCCTAGTTTATACCAAAGTGTTTCAATTTTTTTGGATTAAAATATCTTACCTTGTTTTGTTTAAAACTCTAGTTTTTGTGCCTTTTACAAAAGACCTAGCAATTATTTTGAGCCTAGATTTTGTTCCTTTTCCAAAATACCTAGAAAATTTTGTTTATTTAGACTTAGTTTAGACTTGTTTGAAACAATTTGTACATAAGTTTGGCATTCTAGTTTTTATTCATCCACTCAACCCTTTTGTGTAAGACATTTAACATTAGACATTTGACATTAGACTAATTTAGACCATGTTTTAGCACATATCTTTTGGAGATATAACTCCACTTTTTGACCAATTTAGATCAAGTTCTAACCATTTGTCCTTTAGACATTTTTTTTGAGAGTTTATATAACTCTAGTCCTTTTTCATGAAACATTCATCATCGATTTGAATATGTCTTGTTATACTCATAATGGAGCCATGTAAAATTTGGGATATGATAATGTAGTCACACAATATGACTTTGTTTAAGACACCTATGGAGATGATGTAGTTTGTAAAATGGATCCTTATACTCCTTACACTACTCAATATGGGGAATAAATCCAAGATCCTCTAGCCCACTATTTGGTTAACATGCCTCCATACTCAAAATAAGACCAAGAGTAAACAATGTAGTACCTTGCTAGTGTACTATTAGTTTTATACCAAGCTCAAAAACAACTATACTATGTTATTATACCATCAACATATGATCCTTATTTTTTTTATTGTCACTTTTTTTCAAAAAAGGATGAAGTTCTAATCAGAGCTATAGAGGTAGGGGTCAAGTTTCTAGTAGAATTCCCCAATGAAAATTTACCTAGTCTAGTTAGAGTGCCTTAAATTATACCTTGTAACCAAACCATCAAACAAGCCTCTTTTAGTAATTTTCAAGTGATTGTGTCAATGTCATATCAAGACCTATGTATGATTTTAATAGGAAAAGGCCTAATGGAGGACCACTTTTTATAAATGCAGACGACATATCAAACCTATTTGAACTTAGCATGTAACTTTAATAACATGTCCATGCCAAATGATCTACTCATCAAGTTATCTCCTTTAATAGGAGTATTAATCAAATTGATATGCTAAAATAATTTAGGTATAGACCCATTTATAGAAATTACTTTAGTTGGAAACATGTTCAATGCTCCATCTATTGAAGAAGTGTCTACTACTTCTACATATACAAATATGCCAAACATAGTGGATAACATGTAAGTGTTGTCCAATCTAGATCAAAGTGGTTTAAATGCATAAATAAATAGTACACAATAAGTGCCTTTAGTAAATACTCTAAGTGGTTCATAATAATAGGGGGAAGGAAATTCTACCTCCTAACCACAACAAGCTACTTATAATCCTCAAGTAACTGCTTCATCAAACACACAATCATAAAGATTAAGTAATCAAGCTCAAACTAGTGCATTGCCTCAACAAAATGTGATGAATTCTAATTCACCAAAATAGGTGAAGAATAACATTACACAATAATAGGCACAATCTAATATACCAATGTAGTAGAGGTATTACATTTCACCACCTCAATAAGGGGCAACCAATATTCCACCTCATCAGGTAGTGACAAGTATACCTCAATAATCACATACCAAAATACCCTTATAATCACAAATGTTGTTTAATCAATAATGTATGTCTATTAGTCAATGATAAATATTGAATATTCAACAAGCGTATACTTCACAATAAGTTTTTGTGCAACTAAGAGCTACTACTATCTAATAATTACCAATTAGGTAGAAATTACCTTTTATTCCAAACATGCTATAAATTCAATGATAGGGACTTGTTTTACAACAAGTTCCCCTTATTCACCTAGGTTTGACTAGTCGACAACAAGTCCATACTCAAATGCAGTAGGCATAGTACTTTATCTTGAGCCACATCCTTCCATCATGGCCATAATTCCCCCAAAACCAAGCCTATAGACCGAACCCAAAATAGAATATCACACCATAATATGTGAAATTATAACAATCACATCCAAATCCTTGAATTCATATTCTTGGTCAGTTCCCTAACCAAACCAACATTATATAAAAAACTATGCCTCCACTATACCCTAGTCAAGGTAATCCACCTACCCAGCCTCCTCCTCAAGCCAATGTTTCATCCAACTTTTTGGCACAAGAACTACAACAAATGAAGGTTGCAATTACTGTCATCCAAGCTAGGAAATAGACTAAGAAGTTCAAATTAGATGACTTGTGTTCTTAGACTATTTCCTTTAGGGTACGAACCACCAAAGATTGTCAAATACAAGGTTAAAAGAGACTGTAAGGCCCATTTAACTAAATTCTTTATTATTTGCCAACCAATGGATTATAGTGACAAATACATCCTACTTTTGTTTCCTCAAAGTTTAGTAGGATAGGCTTTGGAGTGGTTTTTGAAATTACTAAAGAATTTTGTATCTAATTTTGATGACCTTTCAGACAAGTTTGTGTAACATTTATCCTACAATCTTGAACATGAGATTTCATTGGTAGATTTGAACCAAGATAAGAAAAAAGATGGTGAAATATTTGAAATATATTTATAGTGTTGGAGAAAACTTGTTAGTAATTTCAACCATAGCTCGCTAAACAAATAATTAGCTACCATGTTTACCAAAAAATTACATAGTGAGATATATTACCATTTGGAGCTTTAGTGTGCATACACTTAAAAAGAGATAATCGATAAAGGATTTCTCATTGAAAAAACCCTTTATTAATAAAGGGATTATCAAGCTCACCTTATCAAATCAAAATCAAAACCCAAACCAAGGAAATGACCAAACTCAGAACCCACACTAAGTCTAAGTGCAATCATTAACACTAGCCCAAGCTAGTAACTATGAAAAATCCAAGCAATTTAAATACAATATGAATGTTGTTGGAAATGGAGTAATTGAGTCACATCATGTACAAATGGTGAAAACACCATCTACTCAACCAATGATGCAAATTCAAATTAATCCTCACTAACAACCCATTCTGTAATTGTAACCTTCACAATAACCTAGACCTACTCAATAAACATCATAGCCCCTACCTTTTCAAGTCCATCCTCCAAGGAAAAATGTGCCTAATAGTAGAGTCTTTATTAACCTTGGAGAACCAATCAAATATGTGTTTTACAAGTTAGAAACTACTAATCTAATTATTTGGCCATATCGAAGCACTACCTTGAGGGTATTCCTTATCCAGATTGGTACTAAGAAAATGAGTTCTATAAATACCATCATGTTCATGAATATAATTTATGCCATTGTGTGTAAATCAAGCGCCTCATTGAAAATATGCTGTAAAATGGAGAGGTTACATTAGATAATAGATATTTTATGTCTAATCAAAACCTGAGTATCTATTAAAATCCTTTTCAAAACATATCAATAACAACCAAAAACAAAAACAATAAATGCCAGAATAATAAAAATAACAATATCAATAGTCACAACAACAATATCAATACCATTAGTAACAACAAAAACAACAACATCAATCAAATAGATGGAACTAAGACTAAAATGATGCCAACAACCAATAGACTTACCATGTAGTTACACATAACTACAAAAAGGTTGTAAGCCATCTTACGGGAGGTCACATTTCCACCATTACCATTAATCCAAGACTAAGTGCTAACCAAAAATGACCATTGCTAAACAATTACAATCAATCCTCTTAGGCAAGTAATCCTTCCTTAACTTAGGACCAAAAACAAGTGTTGTGAACTTGGAATTTAACTCAAGAGAGGATGGTTAGTTTAGTGTTAGTTTCAAAATGAAAACAAAATGAAATAACATACTAGTATAACATATCTAAGCCTAGTTACTAGGGTGAGAACAAAAAAAAATGAAAGCATAACTAAAACATGAAAGAAACCTTCTTTCACCTTCCTTGGATGCTTGAAAATACTTGTTGTAGTGGCTTGCTTAGCTTTGTGCTCATGAAGTCTACATCAATGGAAGCTTGGCTACCTCCATCTCTCCTTGGCACCTTGTGTGGCTTTGACTTGGTTTGACTTAGCTCAATATTTGGGAATTATAATACTATTTGCATGAAGCTTTCAAATGCATTTAGGAATGATAACTTTGGCTTATGAGAGCTTAAAATTATGGCTTTGAGGTTTACTATTTATAGACTTTTGAAATGGTTTGAGGATCAACCATGACCATCCATCTCAAGATTGAGATGTGTGGTCATGGATAAATATAAATATTAGATTAATTATACAAATATCTCCATTAATATTTGGGATAAAGGGGCATTGAATAGGCATGGAAGAGCTTTGATGAGGCATAGGGTGGCTTGATTTAGATATTTGAGGCATTTATGGCCTAGGGATGTCTTACCAAGAAATGAGGTCACCTGATGATGTAGTTATTCAATATTTATTTTTAAAAATAAGTATTCAACAAGTTTCTATGGAATTATTTATTAGGCTCTAATTTAGCTTAATTAACTCTTAATCATGATTAAGCACTTTGAGCACAAATTACTTGAATTGATTAGAAGGCCTTGTTATTGGTCCAAAATTGAAATGGATTAGAATTGGAAGTCAATGTTAGATGCATTGGATCCACCATCCAATTTTGGATGTTACCAACACCAAATAACAAAGGAACATGTCTCATGCAAGAGATTTAATAGAAAAGAGCAATCCAAAGCACCCAGGTCTAAAATTGGCATTTTGACTCAAAATAATTTGATCAAAGTTAGCTAGCCCATAAATTACATTATCCCATTTAATGATACCCTAGACAAAACTAGCACTTGAATATATTTATTTAAACTCATTTAATGTGTTTTAGTGTTTTTAGGCCAAATTATGCATTTTGGTAGAAATTGGTCAAAAGCCTGGTTGGAGGTTATTGATGGCTAGATTTATGTGTCTATAATTTGCCCCTATTTAGGAAGGTGTTGCAAGCTATAAATATAGTAACATATTCTAAAAGAATGAAAAGGTCTTGTATGTCTACAACTATAATGATGATGAACTAATTGTATGATGCTCCCTTGAGGGAACGGTTGGCACAAGGAAAGGTTGACAAATAGTCCCTTAAAAAAAATGAAATGGGGGGACCAAAGAAAGGAAAATGATGGGGTGAAAACACAATGAATTTGAAAAAGTAGTCAAAATCATTGAGAATACAAGTGAGATGGTGTACAATGGTTTTCCCAAAGGTAGATATAAGCATTGTACCTCAATAGTGGCAACATGGTATGATAACACAATGATTTGCATAAAGGTGGTTATAATCATTGAGAAGATGGAACTATCCCAGTTAGGATAGACAAACAAGATAAAAACATGCCCATGTATGGGTAGGAAAAGTAAAGGGGTGACAACATAATTATTTTCCCAAAAGTAGTTATAATCATTAAGAAATGCTGTTGGGATGGTGTGCAATGATTTACCCATAGGTGGCATCATGATATAATATCATAAAGACTTGGCCAAAATATGCATAAGGGCCGACTCTCAAAATCCAATACTCAATAGAAAATAATGTACCAATGATAAAAACCATGATGATAATGTAAACACATGAATATAGATGGATTCAAGTGTAAGTGTGGGTAAGGAATCACCTAATGAACACACATAGATTGAATCAAGGTAATAGTATAGAAAGAAAATAAATAGGCACATAAAAAAAACAACAAGCAAAAAATAAATAAATTAATTTAATCCATATGAACATTGCCCCTAGAAAATAGGTGACAACTTAACAAACTAATTTAATGGGGGAATAGAAGAAAAGGAAGGGGGTGGCTGAGCTGTCTCCATATATACTAGGTAAGTGGATGCTACCTACATACTTCTATGGATGTAATATCTAACAAAAACTTTAGGCCAAATGTAGATCTCCTAAGAAATGGGAAGAAAATGATAACATATGAAAACAAACACAATGGATATGATAGAATAATAGGAATGGTCTTGAAAAATGACAAGTGCATAGGAGAAAAGGCAAAAACGGATGGGGAAACTAAGTGACAAGTGATTTGCTTGTGACTTAGTAAGGGTTCCTAAAATCTTTAAGGCAAATAAGTGGTCAATGTTTTTTGGTTTTTTTATTGGTTTTACAAATGTTTTTAGAATTTTTGGAGTATCTCAACTCGATCGAGAATAATGAGACACTAAATGATTAAAGATCAAATAATGGTAAGAGCATGGCTTAGGTTGCTCATAAAATGATGAGAGTGTGGCTTAGGTTACTCATAAAATGGTGAGAGCATAGCTTACGTTGCTTGCAAAATGATGAGAGCGTGGCTTAGGTTGCCTACAAAATAATGAGAGTATGGATAGAAAGGGTGACTGAGCTAGACTCAAAAAGTAGCAAGTTCTACCTACATACTCCTAGAGTAAAACCTCAAATCACTATAGTTTCACCCTATAATGGAGGAATTTGACTAGTGTTGTAGTCAATTCAAACAAAACAAGCACAATTAGTATAAAGACATAGTATGGCATAGGAAATGGCAAGTTGGTATATCGAAGCTTAATAAATAAAGGTTGCCCCAAGTTTTTCAATAGGTGATTATAACTAAGACACAATGGCATAGATCAATGGTACTAATTTTCCCATAGGTGGTTATAATTAATAACAAGACTAGTGATAAGAAAGGAACAACAAATAAAGGATGCAAATATCAAAACTTCTGTTATACTTTCCTAAAATTTTATCTCTATCTAAAATGCTTGAAATAATTATTGAAACTACTCAGATTCATCATGCTAAAATAGGGAAATTAATGGTGAAACCAAGGTCAAATAGGCTAGGTAGATAGGATTCAAAATATGCTCGATCGATAGAATGGAATGGTAAATGGATAAGTAATAGGCTAAGAGGAATGATAAGAATGATATTCATACAAAGAAGAATAGTGATAAAATGGCACAACTAAAATGATCCTTATAGACAATACACCATAGTGCTCAAGCATAGTACCACTTGAGGTGAATAATATTCATCATCTCAGGAAGTTCATCTCCATCTAGTGTGGTGAGCCTATATGCTCCTGATCCATAATCTACAATAATGATGAAAGGCCCTATTTAGTTTGGTTTGAATTTAACTTTATGCTTCTTCTCATCTGTGGTATTCTTTTGGTTTTCTTTAAGAACAAGATCACCAAGTTCAAATGTTCTATACTTGATGTACTAATTATAGTGGCTTTTGAGTTGGTTTTGATATGCCTAAAGATTATTGAGTGTAACTATGCACTTTTCATCAATTAGGTCTAGATCTTGAAGATGAGCTACTTGATAGTTGTGATCATCTAGAACATGCTTGAAAGATATGCACAATGAAGGTAACTCAACTTCAATGGGAAGAATGGCTTCTGTACCATAAATAAGTGAATATAGAGTGGCTCCTATGGGGGTATGATGATTGAAATGGTATGCCCAAAGGGCATAGAATATCTAAAGGTGCCAATCATGATCAACATTATTGATAATATTTTTGAGAATATTAACAATGGTTTTGTTCGATGCTTTAGCCTAACCATTACCTTGAGGGTAATATATCATAGAAAATTGTTTTGTGATGTTGTATTCAACACATAGATTGTCAACATCCTTATTCTTGAATGATCCTCCATTATCAGATATAATGTCGAAAGGGATATTGTAGTGGCAGATGAGATGGTTGAAGATGAACTTGGAAATTTGATTTCCAATCACGTAAGTGAGGGGTATAGCTTTAACCCACTTAGTGAAATATTAAGTGGTGGTAAGGATATGTTTATGGCCATTTGAAGATGTAGGATTGATTTTCCCAATGAGGTTGAGTCCCCATGTATCAAATAGCCATGGTGTCAACATTAATTTTAAAGTCTTGGTTGAAGCATGATTCAATTGGCATGCCATGACATTTGTCACACTTATTTACATATGTAGTTGCATCTACATCCATCATGGGCCAATAATAAACACTATGTAAAAGCTTTTTGGATAGTATTACCCCATTAGAGTGAGCTCCATATAATCCTTCATGTACTTCTCATAATGCTAGTGTAGATTTTGCCAAATTTAAATAATGAAGCAGACTTATGTCAAAACTATAGTGGTAGAGGGTGGATCCCAGTAAGGTATGGCAAGTGGTTTAATGGATGAAGTCTTTGGTTTGTTTTTAGGATAGATCAAGTGGTATAACTTGGTCATGAAGATAGTTATAAAGGTCTGAATACTAGATATAATTAGGACCAAAAATATCACAAATCATGACAACTATCGAATATTCATGAGCTGGTGTAAACAAATTCTTGATCAAGAACTTTTACTCTCTATATTTATCCATTTGTTGACTTAGAGAGCTGATAGTATCCATGGCATTTGTATTTCTATTATTTTCTCTTGGTATATGCTCAAACTAGATATCTATAATTGTTGTTTGAAAGTGTTGACTATGGATTTATATGGAACCAACTTGTCATCTTTGGTCTGGAAATGGTTTGTGACCTAATTGATGATTAATTGAGAATCACCATAAACCTTGTGAGGATATATGTTTCATTGTACTACCTGTTGAAGCCCTACAATAAGTGCTTCATATTTAGCCATGTTATTGGTACAAGAAAAAACAATTCAAAATGATTTAGGGATTAGATCTCCCTATGGTGTAATAAATAAGAGCCCTACCTCTAATCCATGTGTAGTAAATGATACATCAAAATAAAGCTTCCAACAATGCTTTTCAAGATGTATGTCAATGATGGTCATTATGGATTCATTAGGAAATTGGAATGTGAGCAACGCTATGTCTAAAAGGGGTGCTTCAGTAAGCTGATCTATAAGGACTTATCCCTTAATTTACTTTTAATTGACATACTCTATGTCAAAATCACTGAGAAGCATGATCCACTTGGCCATTCTACTTTTTAAAGCTATTTTAGATAGTAGATACTTGAGTGGATCTAATTTTGAAATGACCATGGTCTTATTATCCAACATGTAGTGCCATAATTTCTAAGCTATGAATACCATGGCTAGATAGGCTTTTTCAATAGGCATATGGTTGTGTTAATATGTGACCAATGTACAGATTAAGTAGTATACTACATGCTCTTTTCCATTGTCATCATGTTGAGCTAGAAGATCCCCCAAGGCACTATCTGTAGCTGATAGGTACAATAAAAATGTTTTTATTAACATAGGGGTAATAAAATAGGTGAATTTTCTAAGTAATCTTTTAGCTACTAGAACGCTACTTGGGAGTGATTATCCTAGTGGAATGCAACTCACTTATTTATAAGATGTGTAAATGGGTGACACTTGTCTACTAACTGAGATATGAAATGTCAGATTGATTGGACCTTGCCTTGTAAACTGTGGAGTTTCTTCAAATTGGTTGGTAGTAACATCTCTATTATAGCTTGGACCTTTGATGGATTAACTTCAATGCCTTGATGAGACACAATGAAGCCAAGTAACTTTCCTGAGGTTACTCCAAACACACACTTATTTAGATTCAATTAAATTTTATACTCATGTGGTCTTTCAAATATTATTTATAACACTGTTGGATGGTCAACCCTAGTTTTTGATTTGCCTAGTATGTCATCGATGTAGTCTTCAATAATATCATGCATCATATCATGAAATATGATGGTCATGGATATTTGATATTTGGATCCATCATTATTAATACCAAATGGCATTACTTGATAATAAAATGTTCCCCATGGAGTGGTGAATGCTATTTTATGTTAGTCTTTTGGTGCTATTTTGATCTTGTTATATCTTGAAAATCCATCCATGAGTGAAAGCATTTTATAAACTATAGTGGATTCTAAGATCATGTTAATATTAGATAGTGAAAATTCATCTTTAGGATAAGCTTTGCTTATGTCTCAGAAATCAATACAAATTTTGGTTCCTTCAGGATTTTTGCTAACAAGTACAACATTAGATATCCATTTTGAGTAGTCAATAGAGTGAATACATCTTGCTTCTAAGAGTTTTTCCAACTCTTTCTTTACTAATATATAAATGTGAGGATGTAACTTACATAACTTTTGATTATCTGGTTTAGCATTAAGATTTACCACAAGGTGATGTAAAACCAAGTTGGGGTCCAAACCTAGTATGTCATTATAAGCCCATGCAAAGATAACTACAAATTCTCTCAATAGAGTTGTAAAGACTTCACATTCCTCCTTAGGAAGGGATGCACATAATTTTATCCATTTTGGGTCTGATGGAGTCTTGATGTTTACCTTTGATGTATCTTTGACTAGAAGGGTAAAAACCATCTTCTAGGATAGTAGGCAAAGACTTGAATTGTTTGGCTATATCAAGGTCCTCTATTAAGACTTGCTCTTCAACTTCTCCTAGGAATGATGAATCTGATTCCCCTAAGGGTAAATTTAGCCATGTGATAAAAATAGTGAAAAAATCTTAAAGAATTTGATCAAACACTTATTGTTGCTCAAAACTAAACTTAAATCCATATGTAAATTCATCGTTAGTGGTCTCTTGGTCTAAATTTAAAGAATAATGAACACCCCCATCTAGTGGTGCCTGAAATAGGTTTTCACCACTAGACTGACCTTTATCTTTACTTTTTCACTGGTCAAAAAGTGCCTCAAATAGGTTTTCACTTGGGGACCTCAATTTTTTATTTATTTATTTTTGGATAAGGGTGTTCATCCACTCTCTAAAATAGGCTTCAAGATCCAATGTAATGGAGAATCCTAATTTATGATCTCCCTAAGGAACATTATCTCTAAGGCCTAAAAATTCATAGAATACCTCATCATTTTGAAACTCATCAATCGACATACTAGATTCTTGTTGATCGTAATCTATCAATTGGGGTTAGTATAATGATAATGGGTTGTGATGGATGACTGGGTGATTTGAGCAACATTTCAGGTTATGGTTTTACCTTAATTGGTGGTAGAACATCTATGAGCCATAAATTTTTCACCATATCTCTATTTGACTTCCATGATTCACAATAATATAAAATTCAAGGAATTACTATTTTTAAAAACTTACTATTTTTAGACTGCACTACTAAAATTAAAATTTGGGGCAATTCTATTTGGTTTTTAGTGGTCAAAACACATTAAGTAGATCTCCATGCCATCTCACAACATTCCCCTCATTCTTAAATTTTTAATGGTTCAAACAGGGAGTCAAATGGAGCATGGTGCAAAAGTTATGGCTCTCAAAAGTTTTGCCACCAATTGGGGTATAACCATCACCCTAATTATCACCTAAAATATTGCTCAGATCACTGGGGTAAAGGTACAAATGAAATTATTATAAAATAGGTTAGTCTCAGCTAGGTCATCAAAGATAAGGCTATGATTAGACTCTGCTTCACTATCAACATCATCATCACTAGCCACTTGTCATGGAACTCAAATATGATATGTGGGGTCACCCCCAAGTGGTTTAACTCCAACTCCATAAGGTCTTTTGTACTTAGTCATGGAAATTGGTTCAATGGTTCCTTGTTGATTTAGTTTGAGGCCTCTTCCTTCATGTCTTGATGTTCCATGATCTTAATGGGAATAGGATACTTGGTTCTCTTGTAACAATTAACCAATTTGTCGTTATATAACCATGATTCATCTCCTTCGAGAGGGTCTTGTTCTTGGCCAGATATCAATACAAACATGATAGGTCCCTTATTTTTGCCTTTTTTTACTAATGTATGTATAGGGAAACTTTAGGTCTTCTAAGGGTTTTTGCATTCTAAGGAAGATTGGTAATATGAAAGGTATCATGAGTCACATATTCCCCTAGGCCATTAGCTAAAATGGTAAAATAATTGGAAGCCTCAAGAGGTGGCATGTGGGAATGTGAATCCAAGGTATTAGGATATATGTAATTATCCTCTAGAGAATCAATAAGTATGGCCTTTCATTTATCCTACTTAGAACATGGATTCATGCCATATTGGTAATTATAGTTTTGAAACTCAGCCTTAAGATGTTTGTAGTGTTCATATGGGTGCAAATCTCCTAGAATATTCACGTGCATTCTTGAGTGGGAAAACTTGATACATTGGTGCAATTTTGATGAGACTACATGATTCTCATATAACTAAGGCCTACCTTAAAGCATATTATATGAAAACTCAAGATAAAACACATGACAAAGTGTATCATGGGTCAAAGGCCCAATGATAATTGGTAGACTAATGGTGCCTTATGATTCTCTCTCCTGATTATCATAGGTTTTGGTAGTTATCATTTTTGGTTGGAGATATTCTATTGTGTACCTAAGAAGCTTGATGAGCATTATATACACTATGTTAAGGCATGATCCATTGTCTATAAAGACATGTTTCACTTTATACCATTTTATATAAACTTCTATGTATAATGGATTGCTATGGAGTGGGCCAAGGGAAGACATATCACTTTGGTTGAATGTGACTTGTTGGGATGGATCTGGGTGTCCAAAAAAAGCTTGAAATTTATAAGGGGATATGTCACTAAAAATAGTGGATTGGGTTAAGAACTCATTCAAAATATTCTTGTGGATTGTTGACATTCATAACAAATCTAAAATAGAGATTTGGGCTAGTGTCTTCTATAATTATTCCATAATATCAAACTTCTTTTTTGAGCCAATGAGAAATGGCTTATTTTGAGATGGAATGGCTGGTTGGATAATGGGCAAAGTGGTAGATGGCTATGGGCCTAGGATGGTAATCCTTGACCTCTGAGTTATGATTACACAATCAAGATTAGATGTCAGAGCATGATTGATAACAATTGGTGGGAATGGTGTGGGACCTGATAGGATGAGTCTTGACTACCGATGCACTTATATGTGGTCATGGGAAAAGGATAAGTCATTGGTATAAGATCTAAAAGAGGAAAACCCTATTTGCTGGTTCACCTATGTGAGGTCCCAGGTAAAGAAAGATCATCCATGTAATTTGGTTGAGTGGCATTATTTAGCAATGGTCTAGATTGATTGGTTCTCAATCTGGGATTAATGGAGATGGTATTAATGCTACCCTATGCAATATGACCTACAACCCAATTGTAGTCATGTGCAACTCCATGGTAGGTTTGTTGGTTATTTCCATTTTGACATTGGTTTTTTCTATTATTCTAATGTTGTTGGTTTTACTAGTTCTATTGGTATGACTTTTGATTTTGATACTATTGATTTTTCTATTCTATGGGTTAGTGTTGTTGTTGATATTGTTGTTGGTTGTTATTTTGAGTAAAGAGGTTTTGATAAATCCCAAGAACTTGATTGGAGGTGGAAGTACCATTATCTAGTGTTTCTCCCCATTTTACAACATATTCTCAATCAAATGCTTGATTTGCACACATCTTCATAAATTGTGCCCATTGACTCGATGATATTCATGTAATTCATTTTCATGGTACCAATCAAGATAGGGAATGCCTTACAAATAATGATTTGGTATAGGCCAAATAATCAAATTAGTAGTGGTAAGTTTATAAAATATAGACTCAATAGGCTCTCCAAGGTCACTAAAAACATGATGCATAGGTATCATTATCCTTAAAAAAGGGTTTTACAATGATAAAGGTTGTTGTATCTATTGTATGGTTCTTAGTTGTTACACTTGTGGTGTTGGTTGAAGAGGTTGTCAAGTAGGAGTCAGTTGAAAAGGTGGTGTAGATGTTGTTTTCACTATTTAGACATGATGTGACTTAGTTATTCCATTTCCCATAACATTTATATTGTAGTTGAATTGCTTGGGTCTTTCTTGATTATTAGCCTATGTCAGTTATGATGCTTATGCTTGGATTGGATTTTGGTTTCATTTGCTTCCCTAACTGGTACCTTGGTTTTGATTATTTGAGTTAAGCTTGATGACCCCTTGGTTGATAAGATCTCACTCAATCAACAATCCTTTGTCAATGATTTATTTGAAGGTATATGAACACTATAGTTCCAGATGATAGGCTATCTCACTATGAAAGTTTTTAGTGAATAAAAAAACTAATTGTTTATCTTGTAAAATATGAGTGAATTAGTTTTCAAGTGCTCTCCATCACTATAGATAGCTTACAAAACTCTCATCGGTATTTTATTTTACCTGCATCAAGTCGACCAATGAAATTTTATGCTCAAGATTATAGGAAAAGTGATACATAAACTTATCTAAAAGATCATAAAAATAAGTTACTAAATTCTTTAGAAAATTTAAGAACCACTCTAAGGCTTGTCCATCTAATATCTTTGGAAACAACAACAAAAGGTATATATCGCTATATGCTACTGGCTAGTAGGCAACAAAGAACTCGGTTAAATGGGATTTGGGGTCACCTTTCCCCTTGTATTTGTCAAACTTTGGTGGTTTATATCATAGAGGAAATTAAATTTGTAAATATTCCATATTGAAAGTATAAGAAAACACATTGTCCAATTTAAACTTATTAATCTATTTCCTTGCTTGGATAGTGGTAATTGCATCCTTCATCTGTTGTAACTCTTGCTCTAGGAAAATTGTGAGAATATTGGCATGGGTAGGTGGTTGGGTGGTCATAAGTGGAGTACTTAGACTAGGATAAGATGGGGGTATTTGGTATACATTGGATTAGTTATGAAATAAATTAGGAATACACATATGTGGATTAGGATGTACTTGTTGAAATCACATGTTTGGTTATGCAATATTCTAATTAAGGTTGGCGATGAAGGTTTAACTTGGAGGATTTTGACATTGGGTTGGAGGGATATAACCATAATATGCTTGATATGGTTTAATAGGGACCTATTTATAAGTATTCAAACCTTATTATTATGTGGGAACTTGTAAACCAAGACCCTACCACTAAACAAGTGACACATTTTAAACAAAAGGTAATTGTTGCCTCATAGGTACTTGAGAAACATTAGAACCTATTAATTACATAAATCCTTGTTGGGATATGTATGCATGTTTGGGATTCATCATCTATCACTGAAAAATATTTATATGTTGTTGGTTAGACATTTCTTGGTTTTGAATTAGCATACTAGCTTACGACTGAAGAGGTATGTTTACTACTACCTGACAAGGTGAAACATGAATTGACCCTTGTTGAGGTGGAAATATGTTTGGCCTCCACTATGTTGGTACATTAATTTATGCATATTATTTTGGAATGTCACTTTTCACCTATTGAGGAGGAATATGATTCATCACATTTTGTTGTTGAGGCATGGTATTGGATACTAGTTGACTACCTGCTCTTGTTGGTTACCTACTTGATGCAGTAGCTAGTTGAGGATTGGAAGTAACTAGTTAAAGTTGGGGCACATAAGCTATCATTCATATGTTGGTATATCCACTCATGGTATTAACTAAAGGCACATGTTTTTGACTAGTTTTTTGTGCATTAGTACCACTTTGATTTGGATTGGATGTTGTTTGCACATTGTCTACTATATTTTGCTCATTATTCTATGTAGAATTAGAAGACACTTATTTGATAATTGTCATATGCAACAAGTTATCTACCTAAGTGTTTTTAATTAATGGGTCTAAATTTTTATTGTCTTGACCAGTTAATTCTATCAAAATTCTTATTGAAGGAACTGAGTCAATAAGAGGTTTGTTAACCATGGTCATCTGATTGAAATTGTGTGTTATATTTAGGTAGGTTTGATATGTTGTCTATATTTGGTTAAAGTGGTCTTCCATGAGGATTTATCCTTTTTAGGCATATTAGGATCTTGATATATTGTTTGGAATAGAGTAAAAGGATTACTAGAAGAAGCCTATTGACTGTACAATATACTATGAGACCTTCTTACTAGGATTGGTAAATTTTCATGGGGGAAGTCCACTGGAAACTTATCCCCTACTTCTATGGCTTGAACCAAAATATCATATTTATTCTCCAAAAAATGATGCTCAAATAAAAATAGATCATATTTGGAAGGTGTATTATTAGAGCATGATTATTGAGGAATTAGTTCATCAGCTATTGGTATTGTAGCTAGGTATTGTGCAGTTTGTTCTTGGTCTTATTTTAAATAAGGTGGTGTATTAACCAAATAGTTAGCCAATAGATCTTGGTTTTTTGCCCCTATTTGAGTATTATAAGAGGGATAAGGATCCATCTCATAAGTAATATTATCTATGTAGGGGGCTTGCACCATTTATTCTTACACAACTATAGTATTAATCCCTGGATTGTACATGGATCCACTATGGGTGTAGGAATACATGTTGGGATCCATAATGAATGTTTTTTGATAGACAGTTCTTCAAAATCTAAAAAGATAATGTTTAAAAATATGTTCAAACCTTGGTTTAGATTCATCAAAAGAAATGGATATGTATATCCAAAAAGGCTTATGTAAAAATTTGTGACAAAATAAGCTAGCGTTAAGTATCTAATGCCTCACATTTCACACAAAGATGATCAAGTAAAAGGACCAAAAATTGAATTGCCAAACTTTAAGGTTGAAGTGTTTCAAATCAATCTAATCTAGGAAAATAAAATTTGCTAGGTCTTTTGGCCAAATGTGGTGTCAAAATCTAGGCTCAAATAAGGCATGTGCTAGGACTCTTGGCCAAACAACATTAAAATCTAGACTTTGAAATAGATAATATTTTAATCTAAAGGATTTGAAACACTTATAGAAAAAATTAGGCATTTGACTTTTAGATATAAATTTTATCAACTAGGTATGAAATATGAAACAAAAGGTACTTTGAGATAGTTTATTTTCTTGAAAATAATGGCATAAAACTAGGCTCTTATGACAAATAGGATAGACAAAGGTGAACAATGTAATCATGCTAGATAAAGATTCTCAAAAGGTACACTCAGATTTGGTTTGACAAATGTTAAAAATTGAACCCTATGCAAGAGAAGGCCTATGAAATAATATTTGAAATTATTTGAGTAGCGTAACACTGCTAGAATACTCAAACTATGTATCAAATTATTTGTTTTAAAAACACTCTACGAAAAAGGTGGTTTCTCACAAATTTGGTAGTGTAACAATACCCTTCATAAATGGTGCACATACTCTCGAATTTTGACAAAAATCTCTAAGGTAAAAAGTGTTGCACTCAAATGGTCTCAAGGTAAAATTGAAATAGGATAGTAACACAAAATGCTTGGTGCATAGACTCAAAGTGCAAGTGTTTATCATAAAATGACTTAAGTCTAACAAGTGGTGATAATGATTATGAGTCTTAAATGACCTTAAATTTAAATGGAAATTTGAACCTAAGTTAAAACAAGTTTAACATGAAAATGGTGAACCCACTTGACACATAAACCTTTAGAACTTAAAAAGTTTTAAATTCAGATGTGAATTATAAATGAAGGAATTTAAATAAACTTTGGTTAAGGTCTAGACTCAATTTGGTATCATAACTGTGCCAAAGTTGATGATATGACTCCAAGCTTTTATAATGATTTTGAATAAGGAAAAATGAAAATTTATGCTGGTAGCATAACGCCTCTTATTTAAACAAAATTGGGGACCATGTGTTTGGTTTATATCATTTGTTAACACTAAGTTTTAAAATAAAACAAGACTTAAAATTAAGACAAAACCAACAAATTAATATCTCTAAGTCATAAGAAAGGTTTCTTGGTATTGTTGGAATCTATAAATATATGTCATTTGAGAGGCTTTTAGTGTTCATCCAAAAAGTAAAATGCACATTATATGGTAGGGTTTTTTCAACCCCTTTCTCTCAAATTATAGTAATGTGACATGGACCTTGAGGTGCACCTTGCACCAACAACACTTCTATGGTAAGTGGGGATTTATCTAAGATCTACAAGGTTTTGAATATTTCTAGGGGAATCAATTACACAATGACTTGCACATCATGATGCAAAAGAAAAGCATGTAATTGGGTATCTATAACACTTGGCTTATTGCAAAAAGGTCTTATCTTTTTTGTAACCACTATATCCTATTTTTCACTCAGTGTAGTTTGATTTCCAAAGTGTAGATACGACCGTGTGCAACTCCATCACTAGAAGGTGGTTTAGTTGCTCAAACGTCCAATCCTAGTGGGAGTGGATGAAGTCAATATCGAGAGATGAAACATTAGGTCAAAGCTTCCCTAAATAACTCATGGTAGGTAATGAATTACCCCTCATAAGCCAAGATGAAATGAAATGAAAGACATAAAAATAAAGACTTTAGGGTCATTTTCAAGATCACCTAAACTATGATGAGTTTTTGGAGAGTGCTTTTTATAACATTCTTTATATAACTTGGAATAGGCATGTTTTCAACAAGGATGGCACTTTTGATTCCAAGGGTTCCCTAAAGGGGATAAGTGGAAGATCATACACGTGGAAACCTTCTTTTTGCCAATCAAGTTCTAACTAAGTAACCATTAAAAATAAAAATTAACAAGTTTGTTCAATTTTAAGTCCTAAATGAAAGATGAGGTGGTGTGCTTTTGACCCCTTGGTCTTAAGTTATAAATTTTAAAGTCTAACTATCAAAAATTTATCATAATCACCTAAATGTTTTACTAAGCACTAATGAAAATTTAAAACATGTTTTTATCAAATTCCCAAGCTTGGTCCTGTAAAAAAAATGTTAAGGTATACTTTAGCTTTGAAGATAATTTGAAAATGGAAGGAGCAACTTTAAAATTTGAGGTCTCTATTAAAATATCAAAATTACCCAATCAATATCACTATTTCTTGCAAAATCATAATTATAGACAAAAAATCATTCTTATAGGTTAGACCAGACATAAAACACAATATCACTATTTTACCTATGAAATCACGACACAAATGAACAAAATCACCATTTTTAGATAAAATCATTATTATAGATATAAAAAAATAGTCAATACATAAAATCACTATATGAATAGACAATATTGCTAGCTAAAGGCATGATATCACTACACAAATGATGATATCACTGCGATGATGATATCACTTCTCAGAGGCATGATATCGCTATGAAAAATAATGATATCGCTACCCTTGCAATATCACTGCTTAGGTCCATAAAATCACTATTTATCGAATATCAATTTTATTTACACAAAATCTTAATTATATAAAAATGATATCATTCTAGAGAGCAAAACCATAGCTTTCAGAAATAAAAACATGATTATTAGAAAAATAGAATTTTAAGATAAATTTTCACTCTTTTCGCCTTCTAACTCCAAGATACTACATAAAAAGGATTATTAGTTTGCTTGAAATAACTTTGTGATCAAATTTGTGGAATTAGGGTCCCACCAGGCATGCCATTATGTGAACTAGGAATTTGATTCAAGAGAGAATGGTTAGTTTAGTGTTAGTTCCAAAATGAAAACAAAATAAAATAACACACTAGCATAACATATCTAGGCCTAGTTATGAGGGTGAGCTTAGTTAACAAAACAAAATGGAAACACAAATAAAACATGAAATAAACCTTCTCTCACCTTCCTTGGATGCTCCAAAATGCTTGTTGTAGTGGTTTGCTTAGCTTTGTGCTCATGAAGTTTGCATCAATGGAAGCTTGACTACCTCCATCTCTCCTTGGCACCTTGTGTGGCTTTGGATTAGATTGACTTAGCTCAATGTTTGGGAATTATAAAACTAGTTGTATGAATCTTTCAAATTCATTTAGCCATGATAACTTTGGCTTATGAGAGCTTAAAACTATGGCTTTGAGGGTTGTTATTTATAGACTTTTGAAATGGTTTGAGGATCAACCATGACCATCCATCTCAAGATTGAGATGTGTGGTCATGGATAAATATAAATATTAAATTAATTATAAAAATATCCCCATTAATATTTGGGATAGAGGGGCATTGAATAGGCATGGAATAACTTTGATGAGGCATGGGGTGGCTTGATTTAAATATATGTGGCATTATGGCCCATAGATGTCTTCCCAAGAAATGAGGTCACCTGATGATGTAGTTATTCAATATTCATTTCTAAAAACAATTATTCAACAAGTTTCCATGGAATTATTAATTAATCTCTAATTTGGTTTAATTATCTCTTAAGCATGATTAAGCACTTTGTGCACAAATTACTCAAATTGATCAGAATGACTTGTTATTGGTCTAAAATTTGATAAGATTGGAATTAAAATTTGGTGTTAGATGCATTAGATCTACCATCCCAATTAGGATGTTACCAACACCAAATAACAAAGGCACATGTCTCGTGAAAGAGATTTGATAAAAAGAGCAATCTAGAGCACTGAGGTGCAAAATTAACATTTTGACTCAAAATGATCTGATCAAAGTTAGCTGGCCCATAAATTGCATTATCTCATTTAATAATGCCCTAGCTAAATTCAGCACTTGAAAATATCAATTTCAACTCATTTGATATGTTTTAGTGTTTTTAGGCCAAATTGTGCATTTTCTTAAAAATTGGTGAAAATCTTGGTTGGAGGTTATCGGTGGCCAGATTTAGGTGTCTATAGGTGCACCAATAAGTGGGGATTACTAATTTTGGAACTTATACTGATAACTCATCATTTCCCCATGATCACATACAAGTGTACTGATAACTGAGACTTATCCTATTTGTCCCCTCACCATCATCATTTTCTAGCAATAATGGCCCTATATCTAATCTCGATTATGAAATCACAATTCAATGGTCAAATATTACCACTCTGGACCCACAACCACCTACCACTGAACCCATCCAACCCACCATTCTAGCTAAGAACAAGCCATATACCATTGTAAAAGAAAAATGTTTGATATTATTGAACAACATCAAAAGATTCCCATATAAATCTCAATTTGAGATTTTTTGCATACATAAAATATCTATAAGAACATATTGACAAAGTTCTTAGGCCAATCCCAAGTTCCCAATGACATATCCCTAGACAAATTCTAGGCTTTGGTTGGACATCTAGCCCTAGGCTAATAGTTAACATTCGACCAAAGTGATATGCATCCCTTGGCCCTCTTCATAATAATCCATTGTATATTAAATTTGTCATAATGTGGCACAAGGTGAAGCATGTTCTTATAGATAATGGGTTAGGCTTAAATATTATGTCTTTGAGGTTCATCAAGCTTCTCAAATTTTCAATAGCCAATCTATAACTAGAAATGATCACTATCAAGGCCTATGATAATGAAGAGAGGTAATTGTAAGGCACCATCAACTTGCCAGCTATCATTGGGCCTTTGACCCATGATACACTATGCCATGTGTTAGACCCTAACTTATTATAAAATTTGCTTTTGAGTAGACCTTGGATACATGAAATTCATGCAATCCTATCAACATTACACCAGTGTCTTAATCTTTTTCTTTGAAGTATAAAGGTCATTGTCAATGGATATTTGTAGCCTTATGAACATTTAAACATTTGATGATTAAGTATGAAAGCTATAAGTACCATTTTAGCCTAGATCTAATTATTAAATATGACAAAGGCAAGGAAATAGTTATTGATTTACTAGAGGCCAATTGCATTAACCCAAAAATCCTTGATTCATCTTCCCATTTACCACCTCCTAAATTATCTAATAATTTTACCATTTTGGCAAATGACACAAGAGGGTATTTGACTCATGATATGTTTCACATTACCAAGCTTCCACAAATCCCCAAGTCATATGGAAGACTTAAAGCTAAGTTATCTTACATGGAATGGCAATGGAAGGGAAAATACAAGCTGCATAGATTAACTCCTATCATTTTCACATCGGCCATCGACCTATAACAAGACCCACTTGAAAATAATGAAACTTGGTTATATAATGACAAATTGGCTGAATACTATAAGAATTCCAAATACCCCATTCCTAATAGGATCATGGAGAATCAAGCCTATGAAGGAGGATGCCTTAGGCTAAATTAGTAGGGAATATTTGAGACAATTTCTATAACTTAGTCTAAAGGAACCTATGGTCTCAAATTTAAATTTCCTGGGGGTGACCCCACGTATCTTATTCGTGTTTCAATGCCAATAAATAGTGATGATGATGCTGATAGTGAAGCAAAATATAATCACAACCTTTATGAAGACCTAGATAGTACCAATATGTTTGACAACCATGTCATTTTTAATCTTACCCTACTTGTTTGACATAATCCACTTCCTTTATATCATCCCCAAATTATAGCTTGGGACCAACAAGAATCCACAGTGCTTGTAGATAAGTTTGAGAATGATGAGGCCTTTTATGATTTTCTAGGCCTAAGAGATAACATTTTGTTAGGAAACCATAAAAAAGGGTTCTTAATCAAATTAGATCTTATAGCCTATTTTGGATAATGGGTGAATATCCTTAGCAAAAAATAAATAAATAAAGCATTGAGGTTCCAAAGTGAAAACCTCTTTGAGGCACTTTTGGACCAACAAAAAAATAAAGAGAAAGGCTAGTCTTCTGGTGAAAACTTACTTCAGGTGCCACTAGATGGGGGTGTTCACCTTTCCCCGAACATAGCTTAGGATACCACCAATGAATAACTTACCTTTGGGTCCAAGTTTAGTTATACAAAACAAGATGCCTTTGATCCCATTATTCAAGAGTTTACAACTATCTTTATTATTTGGCCATCCCTACCATTGGTAGATTTAAATTCATCTTGTTTAAGAGAACTTGAAGAGCCAATCCAAATAGATAAATTTGCCATTGTAGGCCAATTTAAATAATTTTCAACCATTTTGGAAGATGGGTCAAATCTCTTTGTAGAAGACACTACATAAGTCAACATCAGGGTTCCAGATGACTCAAAATGTATCAAATTAGGTGTGTCCCTCACTCAGGAGGAATGTGAAATATTTACAACTCTTATGAGGGAATTTGTTGACATATTTTCTTGGGCCTATTCAAACATTCTAAGTTTGGACCCTACCTTGGTTATATACTATCTTGATGTATATCTTGATGTGAAACCTATGAAATAGAAATTGTGCAAGATACATCCTCACATTGTTGTGTTGGTAAAGAAAGAGTTGGAAAATCTCTTAAAAGCAAGATGTATTCGACTGATCGACTATTTAGATTAGATATCTAATGTTGTTATGTTAGCAAGAAGATCAAAGGAATCAAAATATGCATTGATTTTAGAGATATAAATAAGGCCTGCCCCAAAGATGACTTTCCTCTACCAAACATTGACATGATATTTGATTCTATAGTGGGGTACAAAATGCTTTCTCTAATGGTTGTATCTTTAGGATACAACTAGATCTATATTGCACCATAAGACTGATATATAACAACATTACCACTTCATGGGGAATGTTTTGATATCAGGTTATGCCATTTGGTCTTAAGAATGCTGGGGCCACATACCAAAGAGCCATGACCATCATATTTCATAATATGATGCATGACATTTCTAATGACTATGTCGATGACATATTAGGTAAATGAAATACCCGTGATAACCATCCACCTAAATTATAATGGATATTTTAAAGGCTTCATGAATATAAGGTCTAACTCAATCCTAAGAAGTATGTTTTTGGAGTTACTTTATGAAAATTGCTAGTCTTCATTGCATCCGACGGAGGCATTGAAATTAATCTTGATAAAGTATATGCAATTATAGAAATGCTACCACTTTCTAATTTTAAGTAGCTCCATAGTTTATAAGGCAAGATTCATTCTATCAGACATTTCATATCATAGTTGGCTAACAAATGACATCCATTTACACACTTATTGAAGAAGAGTGTCACTTTTCATTAGGATAATGAATGGCAAAAATATTTTTAGCACCTCAAATAATATCTTATCAATCTGTCTATTTTGTTATCACCTATGCTAGGAAAGTCATTCCTACTATACCTGATTGGAATCAAGTGATAAAATAAGCAATATGATTGCAATACTAGCTAGGTATAGATGTGAGACCAATAGCAAAGACATTCACCATGAAACAATGAGAGCAAAGTTAAACACTCCATAACACAAATATACTATGGAAAAACCTCATGAAGAGATAAAAAATCCACCAAAATTATTCATTATTTTAAAAATAAAATATACTCAATATAATCTTTTTTTTCTTTCTCTTCTCTCTCTTTTTCATTACATCATACAATATAAACTCTTTATTATATAAGCAAGGTAATCTACCCATTATAAATGACCTTTTCCAACCACAACATTAATGGGTCCAACCTCTCCAATGGTCATTTAATATATTTTATTATTTATTTACATGAGGATAAACTCATGATAAATAATAAAATATATTATTATTTAACCAATGTAATTTGATGTATTAATGGTACATAAATAACACCACTTAGCCATTAATTATTCCAATACTCCAACTTAATGTTAAGTGGGGATTCATGGTGATTTTTAGAAGGTAAAAACATAACAAACTTACACTCCATGAACCATCCACATGATGAGTTTTAGGAGGTAATAATTGAAGAAAACATTCTTCATCATACCATAGTCACCTTTAAAGGAATTATGTTATGTAAACATAGTCACTCAAAGGTATTACAATATTTAACTATAGACACTTAAAGGTATTACACTATGTAAATGAAATCACATAGTCACTTTTAAAAGAATTACACTATACAACTATAGATACCCAAAGATATTACACTATGTAATCACAATCACATAGTCACCTTTAAAATAATTACACTATACAACCATATATCCCTAAAGGTTTTGCACTATGTCCCCACATGTATCTTTAAAGGAATTACACTACATTACCCTAAACCACTTAGAGTGAGTTTAGGCTAGCATGATCATGAGACTACATCCCACAGTGAGAATACATCTCATAATTTCTCATGAATAATTAACCAAACATATTGTAGACTTTTATAACATAAAGACCTCCATGCTACTATGTGTTGGGTACATACAAAGTTTACCAAAATCATATAAAGTGATATATTACAATGTTTTACAATGAGAATAAGTATAGAGAGATAGAAGGAAAGACACAACCCACACGGCTATTAAGAAGTGACATTGTCATGCACACTCCCCCTCAATGTCAAATTTGATAGGCCCAACATTGAATGAACTTCTATGGGATTTAGTTTGTTGGTGATGCATTGGATTTTTCACTAAATTTATACAATTTTGACTATCACCAAGAAGGTTGGTACAATAAGGAACTTCCACATGATGTTCTGCTATCATCCTTCATAGCCACAAAGCTTCTTTAGTAACTTCCACATGAAGTGCTCTAAGTGATAACACTTACCTTAAACATAAACACATATTTAAAAGTAGACTCATCATAGTATGGTTAGCATCATAATAACCAAATAAATTAGCATAATTAAAGAGAAAACATTATAAATGAAAGTTTGGAGTTCCTTTTATATACCAAATATTCATTTTGCTAATTTCTAAAGATCCAAGTATGGATCCGGCATGAATCTAGAAACAACACGCATATCTTATGAAATATATATCCTAGTAATGGTTAGATAAATAAAACTACCCACAAGATATTTGTAAATAGGGGTTAGCTTTATTTCACACATTTTTTGGATCAAGCTTTAACATAACCTTCAATAGGAGTATATGTAAGCTTACAATCAAGCATGTTAAATTTAACAAATAGGTTATGTGATGCACATACAATAAATTCACTAATAATTTGATACTAAGTTAACCAAACATTAAATATCTTATTAGGAATAATTCATATTATAATTTGAGTCATGAATATTATTTTCTTTCTTTTAAAGTTGACACTACAAATTTGTATTTTATACTAAATTGAAAAAAAAAATTAGAAAGATTTTTTTTTTAATGTGTTTTAAAATTGATTTTGAAATAAAAATATATATTCTAGTGAGTAAATAAACACTATCCACTTTAGTTGATTGAAAAATAATTCAAAAAACATAAATGATTGTAACAAGGGTGAAAGTTACAAGTGTCATAAAAGTGGACACAAGTGTTGAAAATAGAGTCATAAATTGCACTATTTGACCAAATTAATGTAAAATAAAAATAAAGAGGTTTAAAATTAAAAAATGACATTCTTAATATGTTCAGAATGTGTCAAAACCTAAAAATTGACTGGTTAGATGACTATGGTCTACAAACAGTTGATAGGGTCACAAGGCAAACAATTATCTCATATGACACATGTTCCCACATGAATGATCACACACATTATGAAAATAATTTTTAATAATAAAATAAATTTGATCAAAAGGAATGATTGAAGGGATTTGAACTCTAGATCTCTCTCATGCAAATTATGTTAGCTGATTCACCCACTAAGCTTGTCAATAATATACATGCACAAATTTATACATTAGTCATTTTAAATCTCATTTTTATTTAAAATAAAATAAAAATAAAAATAAATTTGTGCATGGATTTATAACAACTATATTTTAATTTCAATAAAGTAAATAATATTAAAAGTTAGGTTGGGACCCAGGCTTATGTGGAAAAGGAGCAATTAAATCAAAAACACATTTAATAAATACTTGCATTTAAAATATTAGAACAAAAAAACATATCCATTGAAGCTTTTTGGGGATTAATGATGCCTCACAAAACTTCAATAGCTCAGTTCTCTCTCTACAAACCTCTGTTTGCTATGAAACTTGGGCAACCCTCCTATTTTTGTCTTCTGATGTATAAATTAGCTTCAAATTTTGATTTTTGGCTCAAGAATGACTATGACAATTGTGAAAGCTGAAGTATGTTGCCCTAAGAGGAGGAATGATGCATTTGGTGTGTAGGGGAGGACAATAGGATCAATTTATGACTATTTTCAATAATCTAAAACTAAAAAATGCTTGAAAATTACCTTCCAAAGCATTAAGGAAACTCAAATTTGAGAGTTTTTGCCTAAAAATTGATTTGTATAGTACTAATGATATACAAATATATATAATGACATAGCAGGAGGAAAAATAAAATAAAAAAGAGGACTGGTTGATCCACATGTTTTAAAGGAGGTTAAATCATGCAAATAAATTCAGTGATTCCTCTTCAAAACAGAGAACTAGTATATAGAAGCTTAAACATGATTTTTTTAATTTTATTTTTTCTAGGGGATATACTAGGCTGTACATGTATGTATAATGATGCCCATGTAGCAAAGTATCTCAAAAAAACTCCTAATTTGGAGCTTGATTAGGCTCTCCAATGTGTTTTCAAGCATAAATATGTAAATTTAACCTCTAAAAGCTTGACAAATAAGAAAAATATTATCAAAAATAAAATTTTTGACTAAAATTCAATGCTTAGAGGTAATACAAGTACAAAAGAGGAGAGATAAAATTTAAAATGAGCTTCAAGAGTCTGAATAAGGGAAAATAAAGGTCTAAAATAGTTAGAATTGGCCAAACTAAGCTAATACAGTGACCTGAATGGAGATTTACTACACAATTTTTTTTAAAAAGAAGGCCATACAAAAACACCTATGGGTTGATTTTCTCACTTGTTGGCTCTCCTTACATTTGAAACTACCTGTAATTGTTAGATCTATAACTTAGAGAGCTTCAACCACCTTCATACAGATTATTAGTCTAAAAATAAGAAAATCTTACAATTTAAAATGCTTAAAAAAGAATTTTTAGCCCATTTTTAAGACTCTCAAATAGATATATGACATGAAAATAGGCTTAAAATATAAAAAATTTCATAGATCTGAGATCTCTTGACTTCTAAGAGAGGAAAAAGTAGAATAACTTACTTCCTACAGAAGGAGAAGCTTGAAAATTTTCATGAACATATCATGGCTTGAAAAATGGATGAATCTAGACTTGAACACAAGCCAAAAACTTTTATCTATGATCTTACCACTTAATTACACATTAACTCACGTTGATACTATGATAGAATAAGCAATACAATTGCAATACTAGATAGATCTATATGTGAGACCAATAATGAAGACATTCACCATGAAACAATGAGAGCAAAGTTGAACACTCCATAACATAGATATACCATGGGAAAACCTCATGAAGAGATAACAAAACCTACCAAGATTATTCATTATTTGAGAAATAAAATATACTCAATTCAAAGTTTCACTTCTTTCTATTCTCTTTTTTTTTATTACATCTTACAATATAAACTCTTTATTATATAGGCAAGGTAATCTACCCAATATAAATGACCTTTTCCAACCACCACATTAATGGGTCCAACCTCTCCAAAGGTTATTTAATATATTTTATTGTTTATTTACACAAGCATAAACTCATGATAAATAATAAAATATATTATTATTTAACCAATGTAATTTAATGTATTAAGGGTACATAAAAAACACCATTTAACCATTAATTGTTCCAATAATGAGAAAGACCTGGGAGGTTTTCTAGCTTAGCATGATGATAATAGAAAATAACATGACATGTACTATCTAAGCCAAACATTGGTTGTATATGAACATGATTATATGCCTATTGAAAAAGCTTGTTCAGCTATGGTCTTTACAACTTAGAGACTTTGGCACTACATGATAAACAATAAGACCATAGTTATTTCCAAAGTAGATCCACTCAAGTATCTACTATATAAAACAATTTTACAAGGCTGCATGGCTAAATGGATCATGCTTCTGAGTGAGTTTGAAATTTAGTATGTCAACTAGAAGGCCATCAAAGGACAAGTTTTTATAGATCAACTTATTGAAGCTCCCCTTGTAGATATCAAACCTCTAAATTTATAATTCCCAAATGAATCCATCATGACCATCATTAAGACACTTCTTGAGAAGTAACACTGGAAGTTGTATTTTGATGGATCATTCACAACACATGGATTGGGGGTAAGCCTATTATTTATTACACCATAGGGGGATCTTATCCCTAAATTATTTTATATTAGATTTCCTTGTACTAATAACATGGATGAATATAAATAACTCATTAAAAGACTTCATTAGGTAGTACAATGGAATATTCAACATCTCAAGGTTTATGTTGATTTTTAATTAATCATCAATCAACTTACAAACCACTTTCAGACCAAAGATGACAAGCTAGTGCCATACAAGGCCATAGTTGATACTTTCAAACAATAGATAGCCAACATACAATTTGAACATATACCAAGGGCCAATAACTAAATAGTAGATGCCATGGGTACCATTGGCTCTTTGATCCAAAATCTAGACAAGGAAAAATAATATTAGTTCCTTGTTGAAAATATTTTAATACCAGCTCATGAACCTTCAACCATCACAATGATATGTGATATTATTGGTACTAACTCTATATGGTATTTAGACCTATTTACCTACCTTTATGACCATATTATGCCACTAGGCCTATCATGCAAATAGTAAAAGGCCTTTACCCACCAATCCGTATGATATACCTTGTTTGGACCAACCCTTTACCACTATAGTTTTGATGGAACTCTGCTTCATTGTTTAAATTCAACATAATCAACATTAGCATTTTGGGAAGTTTATGAAGGAGTATGTGGATCCCATACCATTAGGGCCATCTTAGCCAAAAATATCCTATGTACTAAGTATTATTGGCCAACTTTGGATGCAAATACAACTGCTTATGTTAAAAGGTGTGACAAATGTCAAAGGCATGTCAATTTGATTCATGCCCCAAAAAAAACTCTAAAACTAATGCTTACACCATGTTTATATAACATGGGGCCTTGATCTCATTAGGAAGATAAACCCAACCTCATATAATGGCCATAAACACATCCTTACTACTATTGAATATTTCACTAAGTGGGTTGAAGCTATAACCTTGACTCACATAATTGGAAAACAAATTTACAAATTTATTTTCAATCATTGCATCTACCACTATGGTATCTCATCCAATATTATATCTAATAATGGCAGATCATTTAAAAACAAGGATGTCAAAATAATTTGTGATGAGTATAAAATTACTCAACATTTTTATATGGCCTATTACCCATAAGGTAATGGCCAAATAGAAGCATATAATAAAACTATTATCAACATCCTTAAAAAGATCATCAATGATGTTAGCTATGATTGACACCTCCAAATCTTTTCCACCCTTTGGGAATACCATAGTAATTATCATACCCCAATAATAACCACTTCATATTCCATAGTTTATGGTACCAAGGCTATTCTTCCCATTAAGGTTGAGTTACCTTCTTTGCACATCTCACTAAAACATGTTCTAGATGATGAAGATTATCAGGTAGCTTGCCTATAAGAGCTAGAGTTACTTGATGAGAAATATGTGACAACTGTCAACAACCTTCAAGCATACTAGAATTGACTCCATGGCCATTATAACCAGTAGGTTAAATGTAAAGAATTCAATCTTGGGGATCTTGTTCTTAAAAAAAACCAATAAAATACCATGATTAAGAAGAATCACAAGGGCAAGTTCAAACCCAACTAGATAGGCCCATACGTCATTATTGAAAATTATGGCTCTAGATCATATAGGCTTGATATACCAAATGAAGATGGACTTGATGAGCTGATGAACATTCTAAACCTCAAGCATTACTTCACTTAAGAGACCTAAAGTATTATCTATGAGGCACATTTCTGTTGTACCATAATATTAACATTCTTCTTTATACTTTATAATTATACAATTCTACCATTATACCATACCTTTCCTATCAACCATTTTTTTTTACCCTCCCTACCCAACCCCTTTGACCTTGGTTCCATTCCATTGGTTCTTTATGACATCTTTAACATGATGATTCATAACAAGTTTCAATAATTGACTCATTATTCTAGATAAAGGCCATATTTTGGAGTAGTATGACAATGGTTTGGTAGTTACATCCTTCATTTCTTGTTTCATTTCATTTCATGTGCTATTGATTTTAATCACCTTTGGGCAAATTAGAGTTCCACCACTGTGTTACTAATTATAACTACCTTTGGTAAATTAGTATCATTAACCTATGGTATTATTTCCTAATTATAACCACCTATAGGTAATTAAGAATAACACCTTTATCATTCATATGCCATATTGTGTAATTTGTTTACTTTTCTCATTTTTTGAACTTGCTGCTAACTACTTCGTTTCCTTTATTGTAATGCAAAACTACAGTGACTTGAGGTCCTAATGGGACTATGTAGGCGATGCTCAATTTACGTTGAGATCAACTCAGCCACCATTTACCATGCTCATGCCATTTTAAGAGCACTTCTAAGTTTGAACATTCTCACCATTTTGTGAGTTGAATCATTTAATATCTCATCATTCTCAATCAAGTTGAGATACTTTGAAAATTACAAAAACATTGAAACTGACCTATAAAATCCTAAAAATGATTTCTTTTCGACCATTTCTTTGCCTTAAGGGTTGTGGGACCCTTAGCTAAGTCAAAATAAACCACTTGACATTTTATTTCCCCATCATTATTGGCATAATGTCCCATACACTCACCATTTTGTGAGTCCATTCTCATATTCCTCTACAACATCAATATTGTTTTTCTCATTATCATTTTCTTCTATCCCATCTCCTAGGAGAACTACATTTGGCCTGAAGTTTATGTTGAACCTT
Source organism: Torreya grandis (assembly GCA_037957365.1). Taxonomy (NCBI): domain Eukaryota; kingdom Viridiplantae; phylum Streptophyta; class Pinopsida; order Cupressales; family Taxaceae; genus Torreya; species Torreya grandis. The sequence continues at coordinate 5,445,822 of JARHVA010000331.1, forward strand.
GCATCTATGAAAATATGTAGGTAACATCCACTTACCTAATGTATATAGAGTTAAATCAACCACCCCATTCCTTTTCTTCTATTCCCCCTATTTTGTTTCTTTCTTTCATTGTCTCCTATAACCTAGGGGCAATGATCATCATCTAGTTCATTCTTTATTTGTGCTAACATTATGATTAACCCTTATCTATGTTGTGTTATTTTTATTGTTTTGTTTTCTTTTTCTTTGATGTTTTTCCTTTCTATTTTTTTGTTTGCTTTCATTATTATGTGTTGACTTAGTATCTCTACATTCATTGGGCAATTCCTTGTGAATTATACTTAAATCTATCCATATTCACACGTCAATATTATTATCATGGTTTTTACCATTGGTGTATTATTTTTTATTGTTTATTAGACCGAGTGTCAATATTTATGCATATTTTAGTTAAGATATCATGGTTCTTTATCTCATGATGCCTACCATCATGTGTTTCAACAAAAATCAGATTAGGAAATCTTAAAAGCAATGTGGTTGTAGTACTTCTCCTTAACACCTAATTTTTTTTGATCTATCCAAATCACTTCCCAAATGTAGAGTAATTAAATAATTATAGCCCTTGCTAGATAGGATGTGTATCTCCATACTATTAGGTTACCAAAATTTAACTTTTTTCTCTTTGTAGGCTTACTCTTTCTTTGTGAGTAAGGATTCAATACATAAGCCCCCTGATCCAATTTGTCATCATTCTCCCATCATTCTACCAATGATTATAATTGCCTTTAGACAAATCATTATGTATCATCCCACCCACATAGCCAATGATTATAACTACCTTTGGGCAAATCATTGTGTTTCAATCTATCTAGATGTTACAGATTATAACCACATATGGGTAAAATCCTTATCATTCTTTTACCCAATTGGGGCACATTTTCATTGTGATAATGCTTATAACCACCTTTGGGCAAACCAATATCTATATCCACCCAACTAGGTGGTATGATTTTATCCTACCAATGATTAAAATCACTTGTGGGCAAATCATTATTTCCCCTTTTAATGATTATAACTACCTTTGGGCAAATCATTCCCTTGTTACCCTTATCCATTTCTCAATTATTATAACCACCTATGGGTAAATCATTATCTTTTTTTATCCCACTATGACGATGATTATAAATGCCTATAGGAAAATCATCATGTTTATCTACCCAACTAGGGAAACTCACTATGCCACTGATTATAACTACCTGTAGGCAAATAAATCTTTTAATACCCATTTTACCTTTTGGTCCTATCATTTTCCTTGTTTTTAGGGACTGATCACCAACCATATTTGTTGATCTCTTCCTTGAGGGGGCATTCAGAGCTCATCCTTACCATTGTAGTAGTAGGCATAGGGGACCTTTTCATTATTTGAGAATATGTTACTATGCCTTCCTAAATAGGGGCAAACTATAGACATCCAAAACTGACCACAACTAGATTCTGACTAGACTTTAGATTGATTCTTACCAAAAATTTTAAATTAAGCCTAAGAATCATTGAACGTCTCAAATTTGATTTCACATCATTCATCAAAGCTCATACTTGTGTTGAGACATACCTAATTGGGGTATTCTATTATATACAACAATAACCTCTCATGGAATCATCCTTAATCACCTTGCAACATCACAACTATTAATTTGGCCTATAGACCTATTAAATGGGGCACTTGAACAAATATGAAATCTTGAAAGAGCTAAAGTACTAATCAAAATCAATTAACATGTTAAATAAGATTAAATGCTTAGTTGATATCCATTTACAATTAATGAATATCTAAAAATGAAAATTCTAAAAATCAAAATATCAAGCCTTTATGAGTTGTCAAGTTCCTTTAAAATATCCTAAAATATCTAATTTGAGAGCCGTGCATACTTATTAAAAATCATAACTACATGAAAACTATTAACTCAACTAGAGTTAGTCTCAACTCATATAGGGTTAGTTTGAACCCATTCCATGTTTAAACTCAACCCTTACTCACCTTGGGTGAAAGTTAGTTCTTAAGGATATAAATACAAGGCCATGCCTATTGGTTTTTAAGCTATTTTGGTGTAAAGTTAAGATACATAAATATCTTTAACAAACTTAGATATTGTAGAGTTATTATGTAGGATTTTCTCCATGAGACTCATGCAAGTAGTGTTACCATGGCCAAATCTTAACCTAAGCAACATCAAGCCAAGGTGCCAAGGAGCCAAGCAAGCTTCATTGTCAAAGATTTCTTGATGCACAAGCTGAGAAAACAATTTAACAATCCATTTGGAGCTCCAAGGAAGGTAAAAGAGTTATTTATTTTATGTTTTTTTAATGATTTCATTTAGTTTTATTACCTAAGCTCTTCTTAGACTATAGGCTAGAGGTGTTAGGATTTTAATGTGTTCATTTCATTTCTTTTATGAGACTAACACAAGACTAACCTATCCTCTATTACAATCCTTATCCACACCATGCCCTACTAAATTTAGAATGGTTTTTAGATTGTAACCATGATCTTGATTCAAAGGAGAAATAAATCACATTTAAATGATCAAATTAGTAGTATACTTTCCACTGGATACAAAAACAACATCCACATGGTTAGAATAATTATGGCTCGATGAAGGGGAAAGTGAATTTGATGAGTTATCAATAACATACACAATGAAGAAAACAAAATATCTCAATAGACATTATAAATAAAATTAAAAGGGAGAGTTGTCTTTATATAGTGAGGAGTTGGAGATAAAGTTATATGTTGATATAGAAGGATGGATTTATGGAGATCCCAAAATAAGGGTGTAAAAATTATACAATATGAAAATTTTACCACTAAAACTCCCATAAATTTTTGTAAAAATATATTTTCCCCATTAAAAAAAAGAGTGCACTGTAAGTAAAGATGGACATCACATGTCAAATTACCCAAATTAAGTAGCATAGGAAATTTTGAAGAATACTTAGAAAATTTGATAAGAGTATTCTTCCTATACGATAAAATGATGGAAGCAATAAATTATACCTTGATTATTACTACTGTAAGGTGATAGAATACCCATAAAGAGGATATCCTTAATTTTAAAACCTATAATATTCTATTGAAAACATAAATTTTCCAACAAGTAGGATATTTGGAATTCAGGAAATATTATAGGCAACACACCCTTAAAATCTATATCTTTAACTGTGAAAAAATTGGATGGAAAGGGGTGATATAGTTAAAAAACTTTGGGTACAATTATTTTAGTGGACCCTCAAAGCATACCTTATATCCTAGTACTTACATCAATAAGTGTGAAGAGGTTTGCCTTATTTAAATGAACAAAAAAAACTAATTTGTGTAAAATTTTAAACTTTTTTGACCCAAACATAAGAGTACGATGGGCATAGATTAATTTGCACTCAACTTTGGGGAGTGGATTTATATAGAGGGGGAGTAGAGGTTCGTATCATGTTTCTAAATGAATGCCTATGAATTCTTATATGCCTATCTCTATTATAAATCATTATAAGTCTTATTACATTTATAAAGAATTCATATATGCCTATCAAAGCCTTTCTTTTTATGTCATATGAAAATGCAAAAGCACAATTCATCATTAAAACAAACTACACAAAAAGGGCACATGGGAGATTGGGAACTAATTAGATTTATCATAAATAAATCAACAATATTTTTGGAACCACTATTTGATATGTAAATCATTTTCTATATGATATAATAAAATTACGAAAGGATGCAATCTATAAAAATAACCAAGAAAGAACTTAAAGATGAGGAAAATTGACCAAAAAATATGAAGGTATAGATTGAATAAGGTGAGATGGAATTCATTTATATTTTATAAGATAAAACCCAATACTTCTACTACATCTTAAATTTAGGGAGGAAAACATAGCAACAAAGGAAACCAAAAATGAATAAAATAAGAAATTATTTGGAAAAAATGGAGATAGAGTAAATGATTGAATTATTAATGGAATTTGAGGACCTTTTTCATAAAACCTTCACTAAACTCAAAGGAATAAATATGATGTAGGTATGATTAATATACAAATCTAGGAAGATCTTAAGCCATTGAGGAACAAACCCTACCACCTAAATCCTAACATAAAATTAAAGGTAAAATTGAATTATATAAAATTAAAGGTAAAATTGAATTATATAGGATATTAGTTGATGGAATTATAGCTTTGATCAAAAATTTTGAATGGATAAGTGCCATGGCCATTTAACATAAGTAGCCAAGATAAATTTATAGTTTTGTTTACTATAGGAAGATAAATTAACCATGCATGCATGACTCCTTCCCAAACCATTTTACAGAGGATATTATAAATAATGTTGTAAGAAGAGAAGTATATTTCTTCCCATAAATTATATTATGGTTCCATTAAGTGAATATATCCCTAAAATATCGATCAAATGCTAATTTTTACACATATTGGAGTCATTTATGTATAGTGTGATTCCATTTGATATGAATAATGTAACTATAATATTTAGTCACATTATGGTGAATGATTTATAGAAATTTATTAATGAATTTTTGGATGTTGTTTTATATGATTAAATGGTGTGCATAAAAAATTAATCTATCATTCTTGGACTTTTTAGCTAATGTTCGAATGATGAAAACAACAAAATATGTCTTTAAATCTATAAATCTAAATAAATGTGTCTTTTCAACCCCATTTGAGTCACTATTGGGAAATATTATCTATAGGGAAGGATCAATGTTGAATATATTGAAACAAAAATAATTTTAAATTTACCATTACCAAGTGTGTAGAAAAGACCATCTTTGGATCTACCTGATATCAATGTCAGTTTATTTGGAACTATGTAGCAATAAGCACCCCTATCAAAGAATTGTTGAATAATAAGAATAATTTATCAATAGAATAGATGCCACAATGTCAAGATGAATTTGATACACTAAATAATAAAATTTATAATATGCCTATAACTAATTTACCATAATAGGAAGCCTATTTTCACATCCACGTAAACACATCTGATATAGTAGGAGTGGTGCTAGCATAGTCACAAGAACATAAATATCATCCCATTTATATCATGAGAAAGAATTTGGCATGGGAAAAAATGAATTATTCAAGTATATAAAAAGAGGTGTTGTCATTGTTGTATGAAATTAAAAAATTAATCATTAATTTCTAGCTATAACTTTTATATTTTAAATAAATCATGAACCATTAAAATTTCATAGACACATGATCAAAGGAATAATATGATGTTGGTAGATGCTATTCCAAAAAAATGATTTTAAAATCATGGTAAAACCTAGATGAACAAACAATGGACCAAATCCTATTAATAATAAATAGAGAATAATATAAGGTATTGGACCAAATCCTATTAGTAATAAATAGAGAATAATATAAGGTATTGATTGATGATAAGTTCAATGAATCTCACTTATTTTTCATAGAGGTCATTCCCAAAGAGATGGAAAACATCACCAAGTTATTAAAAATAAGAGAATTTCAAGAGGGATATTGGGAAATTGACCATAATAAGTTTTTAATCCAAGAATTTCCTTTTATATTAATAGAAGGGGTACTACATAATACATGAAGATATGAGATCCTAATAAGAGTAGCATTACTACATGAAAGAGATGGTACCATTTGGGAACTACATGATGGAGTTGTAGGAAGACATAATTTATGGGAAGGCACTATGAAGAAAATCCTAATTTTAGGACTACAATGGTCACTCTTATTCTAAGATGCACATAAGTATGTAAGGGGTTGTGAAATTTTCCAAAGGATAGGGAAACCCAATGTGATAAATGAGATGGACTTATGGCCAGTCCTATCGTTAACCCCATTTGAGAAATATGACATTTATTTTATTGGCCTAATAAAACCAATAATTAAAAGAATCAATGTTGATACATCATCATAATGACATAGTATGTAACAAAATAAATAGAATAAATACTCACTAAAGACTACACAACAAAAATTGCACCCATTTTTTTGAATTAAAATATCATTACCCAATTTGAATGCCCAATAATTTTCATGAGTGATTAAGAAATGTTTTTTTTATATTAGACAATTGAAGAGTTATTGAAGCATTTTATGACCCAAAATAATCAACAATGTCACAATGGAATGGTTTAGTAATATATCTGAAAAAGTATTTTCCAAAATATGTAACATATAGATAGTTGATTGGGACATCAAGATACCTATGATACTTTGGGCTTACCTTAAAACTTAAAAAAGACTCATGAAGTACTGAATCATGAAGTACTATCGATTTCAATTGTTATTTAGTCTATAAATTTTTATTCATATGGAGTTTATTTTACCAATACTATGATTGGTAGTAAAATATAAAATGAATGAGTAGGATTCTATAAAATAAATATTGTTTGATTTGAAAAATTTGAATGAGAAAATATTTATACTAACATATAATCAAACATAAGAAAAGGGAAGAAAAAATCATGGGATGATCACCATAATAAAATTAAACAATTTCATGATATATGGATTGAACCACCTTATTTTAAATTTACATGAAATTTTATAATTTACATCATATATATATATATATATATATATATATATATATATATATATATATATATATATATATGATGTAAATTATAAAATTTCATGTAAATTTAAAATAAGGTGGTTCAATCCATATATCATGAAATAAATACTTGAATCAATTTCCATAAAATTACATAAATTATCAGGAATAACATGGAAGGAATATTTAATATGCCCAAGGCTGAAAGCCTACATCACAATGTAGTGGGGTATAATTTCAAAGGAAATAAGAATTAAAAAAAGAAAAAAAAAGTATTTTGGGGGTTTAATAAAATAAAAATAAGATCAATTTTTTTTTTCAAAAAAATAAAAATAAAACAATTTTGAATAGTGTTGAATACATTAAAATAATAGAAAAAGGTATAAAACCATTTAAAAATATATAAAAAGAACCCCAATAAAAAATTATAGATTGAAAAAAGGAATAAAATAATAGACCCACCGTTAATGTTGAAAACTGATGAATGGTGGCTTAGCAAAGAAGGGGAGTGAAAACTAAAAAATATTACTTCCCATAAATTAAAATGAATAAACATTTTATTTTTTGTAGAAGTCAAATTTGTAAAATAGTTAAAACAAAGATGAGAAAAATAAGGAGAGAGAAAATGGGTATTTGGTGGGAAAATTAACCCTTTAAAAGTATGGAGTAACATCAAAAAATAGGAAAGGATAAGGACATAAAACATAAGAAGGAAAAACTTAAGTAGAAGTAACTAGAAATAATAAGAATAGATAGAATAAAACAAGTTAGTGAAAATAGTAATAAGTAAGTAATGTAGGTAAAACTAGTTGCTTACCCAAAAAATATAACAACCAAATAATGAAATGTATAAATACAAGTTTACCATACATTAAAATCATAAAACCCTCCAAGGTAAAAATTTTAGCCTACCAAAATTTTCTGTGAAAAAGAATATATTAAGATTAAACCATATGCAAAGAAATAAAATCATGAAATAAATACCTCAACTTGTAAATCATGATGGAAATACCTCAACTTGTGTTAGACTAATAGATAAAATATATGAAGTATAAGAATAATTCATTGAAATTAGACTATCCAGATCCTCAAGGTACATTTTTGAGTGTTCTTACGTTGGTATCCCACTTTCATGACATTGAAAATTATATTTTTTAGTGTTGGATTAAATTGATCATAATCTAATGGAGCTTGAACACATATTTGTGATACAACCAAACCCTTAGAAATAAACACTAGAGTAAAAGGATGAATACAAAGTCATTGAGTAGAAGAGGTTGGACATCTAGACAAATTTTCATTTCATCAACACTGCATGTAGCATAATAAAAGTATTGTTGATTTGCACATATGAAGATGTATTGTACTTGGATATACCCTGACGTATTACTCTTAAAGTTATCCATATGTTGTCTAAGATACTTCATCAGAGGCAAAGCTACAAAAATTATGAAAACAAGATTATGTGAGTATAAAACTAGTATCTACATTCACATGAATGCACTACAACTAATGACCCCTCTTTATTTAATGAATTTGGAGTCCCATAACTTGGTACACTAAAAAGGATGTCAAATGTAAAGTATACTACATAAACCGAGAGGATTCCACAATGACAAAAAGTGTGAAAATTGTATGGGACATGGTGACAAGTGGGATATAGTATGACTTTTGCATTTCACTATGTGAGTATTTTGTAGAGGACCTCACAAAAATAATATTAGGTAGCTGTAAATTTTAATACAAGTATATCTTGAAGGTACTAGCTAAGTATTTTATAAACACTATACTATGCCATCAAGAGGTAGTCTAATGGGATTCAAATAAAACAATAAGGGAGAAATAAAAATCCTATTTATATACATACCAAATAGGGAAGGGGGTTATAATATATATTATAAATTGAGATAGAATAATAAGGGGGATTGCAGTTAGGAATTATATAATCTCCACATGCATAGTGAAAAAATATTTCATGGAAGTTAGGTTTATTGTATATTCTAATACTATGTATATTAATCAATTTGAAAAAAAAAACTAAACCACTCACTAATATTCCATATGAATTCACTAATTATAAAGTTGAAACTATAATAATATGAGATATGAGAATTCATATAGAGCCTAGGTTAACATAATTGAGAACAAGTATATAAGAGGGGGATCTTACTCAAAAAAATATAACACATATAAGGGCAGTGGGTGCATAAGCCAATATTATAATCTAAGTTAAAGATACATCTCAAACCATGGAGATATAAAGTATGACACATAGAATACCCAAACCATCTAGATAATCATGGTTAAAAAAACATAGCCCTTGTGTTCAGCCAATAAAACATCAAGATGTGAAAAAGATTAAAAAAATCATTATGAAAGATTCAAAAATAGGAAGGTTCTTAGGGAGGAATACATGAAAGAATCATATAATCCATCCTATTCCATGAGTGCAAGAATGAAAACTGAGGAGGAGAAGGCACATAAAGGGAAACATAGAGAAAAATTTAGATAGAAAAGTAGTCCAACATGTCCAACACTTTATCTATGGTGGATATTAGGGAGACTTATTGAGTATGAGTGGAAATAAATGATGGTGAATTTCATTGTCATGTCCAAAATTTTTGACTCAAAACTCATGTATTTTTTTTGTTGTCTTATTTCAGTGATGTACATTTATTCACTATGATTGATTAATGTTTATTTGTTGTGACTCAATCAATGCACAATTAAAGTATGACACAAATAATTATTACATTATTTATTTAATACATTTAATTTCCAGCATGAAGACTTTTTAAGAGTATAATATAAGTGTATGAAGTTAAGATCAAGGTAATACCAAAATCAATTAGTGACATTATGATTAATGAAGAGAGACGAGTCACCTTAATTAAAAGTGATTAATTATAATTTATTAATTTAAAGGATCATAAGACAATTTACACATAATTTGATGAACACACTCAAGAGAAACGAAGAGAGCTAAAACAATAAGAATTTAATATAGAGTTCTCACTTTAAAGATCATAAAAGAAGACTTGTCTAAACCTATATAACCCCACTCTCAAGTCATGCAAAATAAGAAAAATAACCAAATTTAAAATAAAAGGGTTATCAACAATTGCATGATGATCAAATTCAAACTTAAATTAATATTAAACATATATATCCAATCAAATATGTATGAGACTAATATGAAAAAAGGTAATAAACACCCCTAATATAACCTAAGAACTTAGACCCAATGCCCCCACCACAACTTGGACAACCTACATTTCCACTTTATGGAATCAAGGTCTGATGTAGTTCTCCTTACACTTGTGATGGCCTCCTCAATGAGACATCATCACTGAACAAGAGCTTGAAATCTAATCTAACAAGGGAACTAGTACATCACTTAGATGAGTTTCTAAAGCTTTAGTCAACTACTCTAATGAATAACACATATTGAGGTCATTAATCAATATCTAATACATTAAAAGGTACAAGTGATTACCTAAACACTTCCACACCATGTCGAAACAAGAATTATGGGTGACTAGGAACTTATATTCTCTTATTATAATGTGGTCAATGACTATACAATCTCCAAATTATGTTGCTTAGAGAAATTCCATCTCTCAAATGAATCTCAAAAGGTGTCCAAGGTTAGTACGAGAGAGAGAACAAGTCCAATTCTCAATAATAATTAGGGGTCACTATTTGCAATAGATTATCAATTAGGAAAACCATGTTGTTAAAACTGTCGATAAACACATGCACAAGGAAGAATATCATACCATTCATGATTAAGTTTACATACTAATAATTAGATACTTTAAGCATGTATTCTAATAACACATTAAAGTTAGTTGTCAATTTCCCACACTACTAGGGCATCCCAAGGGTTACTTTCCTAAGTATGTTTTCTAAGAACATTATCAAGTTAGTAGATAACACCTACACAAAGGAGTATTCTAAAAGTTAGTACACTAAGCCCACACCCACTCCCCAAGATACCTACATATCTATAGTGATCACATCACATGTAAAATTAGGAATGGCTATAGTTCACTCATTCTTAAATGAGTGTTGGTTTAGATGTGAATATAATCAACCTTCACCAATCACCTATATGACTACGCAAACCATTGTTACCCCTTATAGATAACCTTGTGGTCACTAGTTGACTAAAATGCAACTAGAAACTACTAGGAGTTACAAGTACCTCCCTGTGGGAAGTATGAACATACACAAAACTAATTTTGAATGCAAAAACCAATATTATTTGTAAGGATACAAACTAAGACAACTTCAAGTGGGCCCTATCCTAGGTCCACCCATTGGCAACTAAGGTTAGACTTAAACATTTTCAATGTGACCCAAAATTTGAACTAAGTCAACAAATATAAAAAAGACATAAAATAGTGTGGATTATCCATGACTCAAATTATAAACACTAAATGAAATTAAAATAACCATTATGATAAAAGACCCTGCCAAATGAGAGAGAACACAAATTTTCACACTAATAATCAACTACAAAAGTACATCAAAATTAAATTTGATATAAGATTATATTTTTTTCATGAAAATTAATTATCTAAGATATAAATATTACATTTAAGGCAACACAATATTTTTATAATGATAAATACAATGATTTAATCTATCATCTCATGGTGATTTTAACTAAGAAAAACTACTTCAAATTTCTAAAATAAACTAGTTACAAAATCACTTTAGGAAAAATAGTAAATCTTACAATAAAATTTATTTTATTTTTTAGTGATAATTTAAAGCTATTATAATTTACTTACAAATTTGATATTTGAAAAATGTCATTCTTAGATATGTTAACTACATTGATTATAAATCAACTTCACTGAAATGGTGGTCTGGGTAGATGAGGGAAAATGTAGAAAGTAGAAAAAAATGGAGAATGGTGATATGGTGACATTAAAGTCACCAATTCATTTTAGGTGGCTTAAACTTAGTTTAGGTCTATAAAGCCTAAAACCACCCTTAGGCCTCAAAAACCCATCCTCCTCCTTGTGACATATCAACCCCCCTCCCCCCAGCCCCAAGCAGACTTAATACCATAAAAAGGTGTGTAATGATGTTTTAGAACATAATGTGAGTGTTTCAGATAGATTAAGGCAAGAAAGTGTTAGATTTAGTCTTATCACCCCTCTCAAGCTCCACTTTACTAGTCTACCACCTCGAGCTACCAATTCAAATGATCATATCTCACATGGCAGGATAACTCAAACCCAATGCTACTAGGGGGATTTGGAAACCCATATGCACTCAATATCTATGAAGGAAAGAGTGAGATTAAGGAGGCCAAACTCTATGAACAATCCCTAAGATTGTCAACCCACCCAGAATGCTTACCAAGGGATTGAAGACTACCAAATTTCTCATAAATTACCATAAAAGTGACATGGGATTGGGAATAGTTCAGGATTTTTTAAGGGGGATATGGGTTAAACATCCATATAAAAATGTTTTGAGTTTAAGGCCTATACTCTATGAAGCATCATTAAGATGGTAGGCCAGTAAAACCCTACATAAAATCTAATAGAGACTTGATGGAATAAAATTTGAATAATTTACACTCAAATTCCCTAGAGTGGCTTTGAAAACACCTGAATCACATGATGCACTCTAAGGAGGTCCTATACATGGCATTGGTATATATGAATAGTTATATGGATTCACCAAAATCAGTATTTTTTCAAGGTTTAGTGATGATTTTAGGTAAAAAACTTGATGAAAGGTTTAAAACCATATAAAAAGGTAGTGTGAGGCATATTTCACCTTTCCAAATCACCAAATGCTCATAGTTCTTCCTAGAAATGCCCTTGTAGGTTTGAACACAATAGGCTATCTAAAAAGCTAGTAAAAGGTGACCTAGTCACCTAGATGGGCAAAATTACATGGTGTGAAATATTTGGAAGACATAATTAATGTTTTATTATGCTATTTAAAACCTAAAATTTTCTCATTTGACCATTCCCAAGGACTTATGTAGGTCTCATGGCCATCTAGGCAATAAGAACTAAGTGACTATGCCTAGTTGCTAGTAGGCATATTTTGGCAACAAGGGAAGATGTTTATTGATGTGAGAGGCTACTAAGTGAGTAATGAAGAGCCATAAAAACCTTGTAATTTCTTCCCTAAATAAAATATGTATAATTCATGGCCATTATGGAGAATTAGGTAGTTTTGGCCTAGTTAACATGCACAAAGAGAAGGTAGGCTACTAAATGTTCTATAGAGGCATAATTAGACCACATTTTCACCTTTATAACTAATAAAATAGGGAGTGATTTAACAAATTAGTGTTTCTATGATTTTAATTGGGTCAACCAAGTCTAAATTAGCCTCCACCACTCCATCTCAATGCCCAAAAGGCTTAATAAAGGACATCCACTAGCTAAAGCAATGGATGGGAGAGTTGAAGGAGCTGTAACTAATATTCATACAAATTGTAATTATTTTTTGGAGTGAATGAGGGTCATAATTACCTATTATCCACACTTTCATTCCAATATTCCCTTTTCTCACCTTCTCTTCTCATATAAATTGAGTCTCTAAGGCCATTGTATTCATGCTTTGACTGGATATGAGGAAACTCTACCTAAGTTTGTACCCTATAAACCTATTAAACTAATGAAGGAATATTTTATATTCTATATTAATGGTTTAGTGTGTCTATGCTTGTCTAATTTTCAAAAGTGGTAGCTTTCTCTCCCTTTGTAGGTCCTTACCTCACCTAGTTTCTAGTACATGGTCTTATGCAAGTCACATAGTGTATGAAGGTGTTAGTGGCTAAGCTTAGATTGTAAGTTTGAATGGTAAGTGTCTTGAATCATACCTTCACTTAATTATCCTCACGTTATTATCATTTACTATAACCTCTATGTGAAACACTGACACTTATAATCCTTGGAGAGAGTGTTTCAGTTCATGTATTATTCATTAGTGTTGTTTAAGGTCAAATAGAGTGGATAAATCATATTAGTGAATCACCTCCCTTTATATTAGATTTATTTCATGTTTATCTCTTGTTTTTCACCCCACAAATTTAGTATGTTTTAGGATTTAATCTCAATTTATGCACTAGGGGATCTAACCCCATAAATTAGAGGTTTATCCCATCCACAGGTTACCAACAACCTTGGGCTAATCCCATATTACCCAAAAATTGGATAGGTCTAAATAATCCTCTACTAAGGGTGAAATTTGGTGAGTTAAATAGTATAAAACAACAAGTTTTTTGATTAGGGTCCATAGTATAATATTTAACATCAAGAAAGGATTAGAAATTTCTAAAATTTTAATTAGGCAACCCTATGTCAAAAATGTGTGTTATCTCTGAATGATTTCATTTCAAATTTTGGTTCCATGGACTATTTGACTTGAGGAAATTATTAAAATATTTAAATACATCTCATCCATTAAAAGGATATTAAATTGATTGTGTTTCTAATGTGATTTAATCTTAAAATTCAATATTTTATCTTTTAAATAGACTAAATTAGTTTTATTATTAAAAAAACCATTTTTTAATCAATGCCTTCTTATTTTTATTTCATTTTTCCCTTAGCTAATTTTTAGTTAAAAATATAAATTTGAATCCTAACATCTATTCTTTTTTCAAACTCTAATGGCTAATTTTTTTATCTTGTAGGTCCAAATTCTCCAAGAGGCCATCACCTATCAACATCATGGAGCTCCACTGATCTGAAGCACTTGGACTAAGACCTCTCCATTTGACCCCTTAGGTTCTCAGGATGACACCATTGTTGGATGGTGGATCCTGATCTTATTATAATGCCTAGATCCTGATAGGGGGTGTGGGGGGGCAATGGCCCCCACTATAGTTGCCGTAGTGGTCTAGGGGGTGATGACCTACTTGAAAGTCCCCATAGAAGGGGTTTGGGGGAAACACCATAAAAGAAAAATTTAGTTAAAAATGCATTGTAAAATATTGTAATTTCATAGTAAATCTAAACCGTTCACTATTAGGTTACAGATCTAATGGTAGAAATTATGTTTGTGTATTTTTGCCCTATATGTAACCCTCCTTTTGATATGAGGGTATTGTAATTATGATGGCACACTGTATGTGAGTGAAGGGGAGATTACAATGGATGTATTTTAGGTTTTATCCCTTCATTTTTTTGGACTGAATAAAGAGAAGAACTAGCTATTTCTATGTAGACATAGCCCATATTAGGTGAATCGTGTTAAATCTATGTCTATCTTGTATTATGTTTTCAACATTTTAATTCTATCTTTAGTTTATTACTATTTCTCTATGTTTTGTATTCCTAAAAATTGGTATCAGATCCAAAGATTTATTTGGTAGATAAACTTACAAGAAAAAAGGATTCCTAGTTCTAGTGGGAGCAATGGTAGAAAAAGGAAAGTTTAAGGTTGAAAATTTCAATGGCCAAAACTAATAGCTACGAAAGATGCAAATGGAGGAATATTTATATCAAAAGAATATTTTCCTACCATTAAGGGGAATAACAAAGAAATAAGAGACTATGAAGGATGAAGACTGGGAGGTTCTTGATAGAAAAACACTAAGAACAATATGGTTATGCCTAGCAACATTGGTGGCCTTCAATATTTCAAAAGAAAATATAGTAGTAGATGTGATAAAGGCATTAGATAGAGTGTATGAAAAACTCTTAGCCTCCAACAAGGTATTTCTTATAAAGAAATTATTTAATCTAGAAATGTTAGAAGATGAGTCTATTATTAATCATTTAAATGAATTTAACATTGTCACAAATTAGTTAAGCTTTGTAGGAGTAAATTTTGATGATGAGGTTAGGGATATTTTGATTCTATTCTCATTACCAAAAATTTGGAATGGCTTGGTCATAGATGTGAGTAATTTTATCTCTGGTTTAAACACTTTAAAGTTTGATGATGTTATTTGTGTTATTCATAGTGAGAAAATGTGATGAAAAAGCATAGGTGAGACATTAGGTAATGCTTTGACTATGGGGAATAGATGAAGACAAAAAGATAGAGGAAATGGCCTAGGGAATCATGAGAAGTCTAAGAAGGGTAGATATAAATCCAAAGGAATGTTTGTGTGCTAGATTTGTGGGAAGAAAGGACACTTGAAGAAAGATGGTTTTGAAAAGGAAAATAAGGAGACGGATAATGACATAAAAATTAGGAAGGAAATGTAGCAAGTGATGTGTTACAAGATGATTTAATCCTTTATTTATATAATATTAATGATTATTGGGTGTTAGATTTAGGGGATTCATTTCATGCTACACCCCATAAGAAATATTTTCAAGACTATATTCAAGGTGATTTTGGACATGTTTATTTAGGTGATGGTGAACCCTATAAAATTGTAGGAAAGGGTAAGATACAAATAAATATACAAAATGGAAAAAAATGGTTGAAGAAAGAGGTGAGGCATATTCTTGATTTGAGAAGAAATCTAATTTTATTAGGGTAGTTGGGAAGTGAGGGCTGCACAGTTACAATTGTAGAAAATATGTATAAAGTCACTAAAGGATCACTAGTAATAACAAAAGGAGAGAAGGTAGGTACATTATATTTATCTAATAGTAATGTTGATTCTTCTTTTAATTTAGCTTCTATAGAAGTGGATACAATATTATGGCACCACAGACTTGGGCATATGAGTGAGAAGGGGATGTAAATTCTCCACTCAAATAATTTATTGCTAGATTTGAAGGTGAATTTAGAATTTTGTGAGCATTGTGTATACATAAAATAGAAGACAGTTAGATTTCTCAAAGTTGGGAAGACAAAGAAGGATGAAAATTTAGAGATTGTACATATAGATGTATGGGGACCAGCTCATGTATCATCCCTTGGTGGTTCTTCTTATTATGTTACTTTTAGTGATGATGACACTAGAAAAAATAGGTTTATTACATATGAAAGAAATTTGATATTTTTGATACTTTTAATAAATAGAAAGCTTTGGTTAAGAATGAGATAAGAAATAAGTTGAAGTGTGTCAGATTAGACAATGGAGGTGAATAATGCAACAAGTAATTTGATAATTATTGTTCATCCCATGGGATTCACAGAGAGAAGATGATTCGAAGAACACTGCAACAAAATGGTGTGTCATAAAGGATGAAAAAGACAATCATGGAACATGTAAGAAGCATGAGTCTACATGTAGAGTTGCCCTTATAGTTTTGGGTAGATAATATGGATAATATTATTTACTTAATAAATAGAGGGCTTTCAAGTCCTTTAGATGGTGGCATTCTAGAAGAAGCATGGATAGATAAAAAGGTAGATTATTCCTTCTTAAAGACTTTTGATTGTGAAGCATTTGTCCATATTGATAAAGAAAATAGAACCAAGCTTGAAGCAAAATCCAAGAAATGTACTTTTATTGGATATGGAGTTAATGATTTTGGTTATCATTTATGGGATTTTAAAAATTAAAAAATTATTAGGAGTAGAGATGTGATATTTAATGAGAAGGCCATGTACAAAGATCAATTGTAGAAAAAGAAATAAGAAAAGCCAAATAGAAAACATGTATTACTTGATAAAATCATAGGAAATGAAATTCTAAAAGTGCCAAAAGATTAGAATGTGCAACAACTACAACAAAAAAAACAAGTACCTCAAAATCCTGAAAGTGTAGTTAGAAGATCTATTAGAGGAAGTAGACTCCGTGAATGATACTCTCCTACACTTTACTATTTATTATTGTCTGATGGTGGTGAGCCAGAAAGCAATGAAGAAACAATACAAGTAGAAATTATAAATAAGTGGGAGCAAGGCATGAAAGAGGAGATGGACTCCTTGGTATATAACCAAACTTGGGATTTGGTTCAATTACCTACAAGTAAAAGAGCATTACAAAATAAATGGGTTTATAGTTGAAGGAAGAAGATAGAGGCAAAAAGAGGTACAAGGCTAGACTTGTTGTAAAGGGTTTTGCACAAAATAAAGGTATATATTTTGATGAAATATTTTCTCTAGTTGTAAAAATGACTTCCATAAGAACTATTTTAAGTTTGGTAGTAGTAGAAGATTTGCACCTTAAATAGTTAGATGTGAAGACTAATTTCCTTCATGGTGATTTAGAGGAGGAAATATATATGTATCAGTCAAAGGAATATGATGTAAAAGGTAAGGATAAAATGGTGTGCATATTAAAGAAGAGTTTATATGGTCTAAAGCAAGCTCTAAAGTAGTGGTATTTGAAATTTGACATGTTTATGATAAGACAAGGTTATAGTATATGTAATTTTGACCATTGTGTTTATTTTAAGAGATTATATAATGGTAGCTATATTATATTTTTATTGTATATATATGACATGCTTGTTATAGGGTCTAACATGTAGGATATAAATGATCTCAAAATAAAATTAACAAATTTTTTTCAATGAAGGATTTGGGTGCTACAAAGCAAATCCTTGGTATGAGAATAGCAAGAGATAGGAAAAATAGAAAATTGACATTGTCTCAATAAGATTACATTAAGAAGGTGTTAGTCAGGTTCAATATGTAAGATGAAAAACCTATAAGTACACCTTTAGGAGGGCAATTCAAATTAATCAAGGAATAATGTCCTAAAATGTAAGAAGAAATCAATTACATGTCTAAATTTCCATATGCTTTAGTAGTTGGAAGTTTAATGTATGTTATCGTGTGTATGAGACCATATATTGCTCATGTAGTGGGAGTTGTCAGCAAGTTTATGAATAATCTAGGAAATAAGAATTGGGATGTAGTCAAGTAGATTCTCAGGTAATTGAGAGGGACCATTGATAGATGATTGTGTTATGAAGGTTTAGATGTTACCTTACAAGGATATGTTGATGCAGACATGTCTAGAGATTTAGATGGTAGGGGGATCACCATAGGTTATGTTTTCATTATTGATGAAACAATATTTAGTTGGATTTCAAAATTATAAAAGACAATTGATTTTTCAACTACAGAGGTATAATATGTTGTAGCTACATAAGCTAGCTAGGAGATGATATGGATGCAACAGTTTATGGAAGAGTTGAGGCATAAGTAGGAATATTAAAAGTTATAAAATGATAGATAGAGTGAAATTCATTTAACAAATAACTTAGCATTCCAATCAAGAACCAAATATATATAACTCAGGTATAACTTCATTCATTCAGTTTTAGAGGATGGTCCACTAAAGTTGGAAAAGATTCATACAGGTTAGAATCTTAAAGATATGCTAACAAAAGCAGTCACAAAGGAGAAGCTAGAGAGTTGTTTAGCTTCAATATGTCTTTAGGGATAACAATGAAGACGAGAAACATACTAGGGTCAAAGTTTAAATAAAATTTGAATGAAGAGTTGTAGTGGTGGAGTTACAACAATCAGTCTCCAAGTGGGAGATTGTTGGATGGTGGAGCCTAATCTTATTATAATGCTCAGTTCTTGATAGGGGATGTGAGGGAACAAATCCCCCCACTATGGTTGCCATGGGGGTCTAGGGGGTGAAAACCTACTTGGAAGCCCCCCTAGTGGGGGTTCGGGGGTAGTGCCCCTGAAGAAAAATTTAGTTAAAAATATATTGTAAAATATTGTAATTTCATAGTAAATCTAAACCATTCATTATTAGGTTGCAGATCTAACAGTAAGAGTTATGTTTATGCATTTTTTCCCTATATATAACCCTCCTTTTGATATGAGGGTATTGTTATTATGATGTCAAACTATATGTGAGTGAAGAGGAGACTACAATGGATGTATTACGAGTTTTTTCCTTCATTTTGTTGGATTGAATAAAGAGAAAAAATTTCTATTTCTATGTGGATGTAGCCCATATTAGGTGAACCACATTAAATTTGTGTCTATCTTGTATTTTAATTATATCTTTATTTCATTAATATTGCTCTATGTTTTGTATTCCCAATAACCACTTGATGTAATCCTATTTACTTGAGACCTTGGGATGATCATGACATAATGGGTAGACAATAATATTTTGGGTAAATGGGATGACACTATGTGGCATCACCTCATTTTTTCATGCCTCCAAGTCAAGAAAAGTAGTAAGATAAACCATATATCAATTGAGTTCCCAAGATGATGTCTCATGTCATAATCTTAGAAATCTATGAGAGTCAAGGCACTAAACAATGAGAAAATACATATATAAATCTAAGTGAACATGATCTTGCCACTTGTCAATATATTGCTGCATCATGGTAAAAAGAAAATTCAAGATAATCTAGACCCCCAACCAAGTTATGAGTTAACAAAATATTGACAAGTATCAAGATCCCTATATATTATGGAAATGAAATTTTTTATTATTAGTGAGAAGTGAAAATATGGAGTAACCTTCTTGAGGCAGATATGTGGACCTCCATGAATAGGATTTGTGCCTAAAATTGATGCCTTTTTTTCCCATTTAAGCTGTCAAGACCAATAAATTAGATTGTGAGTCCACTAGGATTTGTGAATTCATGAACTATATTATATTTTAATAGTGAAAGGGACTATGTGATGCATATTTATAAGTAAGTCAGATAGTGGCATTATCTATAAGACTAAGTGTGTGCATTGGGATTGTGTTGACTCATAAATGACAAAGTTTTCTCTTAATTAGGTAAGGCTATCACCAAGCAGAGTATGGCTAAATAAGTAGCTTGATGGGATCTTAAATTACTCTATCCAACTAGAATTCAATTCAAATATAAATTACCATGGTCTTGATCCTAATTTCATCAAGATTGTGTATGGGCTAATTCAAATTTAAGCAATAATGAACACATCTCATTAAGTCTTTACAACCACCAATCAGGGGGTAGCTTTATGACTTAGTGGACTGAGTTGCCTATAAAAGATTAATTATTTATTGTAATGAGATTTGGTATAATTAGAATTAGTGATAGAGTAAAGGGGCAATGCCATTTTTTCATTTCCTATAATTCCTAATTTCTTTGTTTAGCTTCTTTCATTTTTGCATGAGTTGTGGCTGTATGAAGAATTTTTTATAAATCATCTAAATATTGATGAATATTATATTTGTTTTTCATGAATTAACATTTATATAAAAAAATTGTGAATTATATTCATTGTCTACACATGTCTATGATGACTTTGCTTCCATCTTCTACATAGTTACTTGGTATTCAGACTCTTGCACCATCTCTACTTTCTGGTTGTGCTATGTTAGCCAAATAAAGACTAGTTTCTCAAGAGATTTATCTATTAAATAGAGTCAAAATTATCTTCATTAGAAAGTGAAATCATATTTTATTTTTATCTCTCTCTTAATTTTTTTATACCCATGTTATTTTTAATTTAGGATAATTTATATTGTAGTCAATTGTTTAAGTTTATCTGGGTTGCATGTTCATCCTTTCACTTTTTTATTTTATGCATTGTTGAAACTATTAGACTAAAGATAAGTGTCAACCAATAATGAGTTCATTGATAAATTTAAATTAGTTGGTTCTTATTTATGAAAGAGAGACCAAAGCTCCTTTCATAATTCTTAGAGTGTACTCCAAACATGCCCCTTGTATGGAAAAAATTGTATTAGCCAAATGAGATGTATAGTTTTCCATGATTGGTAAACAAAGACCTTGGGGAAGTTATTACCTAGACTAATTAATTTCAAAAGAGGCAAAAGGGAAGAATGGGAATATTCATCAATTGAGCCTTTCCTCTCCTCTTTTCCTCTTAGAGTTGATGCGATGTGTCAAACGGACCACCAATAGATTGGTGCTAAAAGGAGGGCCTAATAAAGTATTATTTGATATTTATGCTTGATTTTGTCTAAAAGTTTTTAAGTCTTGCTTAGGCAAGAATGTTCTAGGTTACTAAAACTAAAAAATAAAAGAGTTGTCATAAGGTCGAATTTAGTTGAGGGTGACTTTGAGCTATTTAACTTCTCATAACATAGGGGAACTAGGATTGACAAAGGGAAATTTAAGCCCAAACAAACTTACTTAGCCAATAGCTCCCCCACTTCCATAACTCCTTTAATTACCCATTTTTATCTCCCTTAAAACCTTAAAATGGCTAATCATGCTTGGTTAGGAGGTAATTATCCTGTGAACATTCTAGGACTTGCCCATGACTTGCCCAAAAGTCCTAAGAATTTATGCCCAAGATATGTTAATGTTAGGGTAGGAAAAATAGAATAACACATACATACCTTCAAGGATGCCTTGATTAAAACTCAAGTCCAACATAAATATGTCACTTGCAGGGTGTTCCATTAAAATTTAGATGAGTCAAGTTATGGTCAGTACTTAGGTATCCTATATGGATTCGTCTCCTCTTGGGTTGATCTTGAGATTATTTTCATTAACCACTTTAGGATACCAATAGACACTACCATACTCTATCACTAATTTACAGCTACCCATAGAGAGCCCAATGAGCTCATGAGTATATTCAATACTAGGTAACACAACCTATAGAAAATATTGAAAGACCTTTACATGTAAATATAGCTTCCTACCACACAAACATACTTCAGTACCTTAGATCATATGACATCCATATTCCTTAGGAGGACCCCAACACCTCTTACATATTTGTCCTTAGATTAAATTAAGGTAGTCAGTATTGAAAAACATATGGTACCTTAAGGATATGATGCTGGTTGCTTTCCTTCATTAGGATAACCTGATGCCTATAACTAAATTCCTATGGTCAACCAAGCCCTTATGAAGAACACTTCTTTAATGAATCTAATCCCAGGAGCTATATTTAATTCTGAATCCACTCTATAATTTAATTCCCTTAAATCCCATGCCTAAGAATTAGCACTACACTCCTCCAAATCACATATTATCACAACCTATGAGTCAAAAAATCATTCTAGTTACTTATAATAACATGGCCACCACTCCTAGTTCATGCAGTTATGTTTTCACTAACAAAAATTAACATGATATCCATTTGTTTATGAAAAATTAGATTCCTACTAGTAATACCCATAACATGGTACATCCTATTATCCCCACATTTTATAAATCTATTATACTAGTGGCTAGCCCACCACCTCAATTAGGAAGTAATCAAAGTTCCCTTGTGAACCCTGAGGTAGCTAATTTATAGTAGATGGTCTAGAGATTGACCAATAATATGGTCAATTTACATATAGAGGTGCCCAAAAATACCAACCAAGTTGTGAATAACCCACATTAGCACAAAATTTATAACTTTTAAAGGATTAATAGGAAGTGGAAAACTAGGCCCAATAATGAAAATGTGCCTAGTCCTTTGAAAACACTAATTAGAATAACAATAGTACCTCTAATTTAGTAAACATGGTAGACTTAGCCTTACCCACTTAGTGTAGACTACACAATACAATAAACCATGTTAAAATAAATTATGTTTAGTTCACATTAGCCTCAAACCTATTTTGAAATGAGATGGATAACCTTGAAATAATGCCCATACTAGATAATGACAAACTAGGCCCAAGTGGAGATAGCTCTAGCACTACCATGGTTTTGGATACCTATGAATTTTTGTTTGAAAGTGATAATGAGCCTACAGATAACCTAGATGAGGTAAATTATTTTAAAAAATTATTAAGGGGAAATAATTAACAGTTGAGGAAAAAGTTGTAAAGTCATTTGACTACCTCTACTCCCTCGAACAACATTTAGGTTCCCCCTAATGAAAACTCAAGTAATAATCTTGCTCCCCTAGAGAACCTACTACCTCATATCAAAATAAATATAATTTTATACCTACCCAAGATTATAAACCATTATAACAAATAAAATATTGATATAACATCATATAAGACCTAAATAAAACTAGGGATAACATAGTAATGCATGAGTTACTTTAGATGTTTGACCAAAAAGACTTATACTGAAAGAATTATTTACCCCTTAGAGGAATATAGATAAATATACTAATATGATCATGTTGCTATCTATAACAAAAAATATAAACCCCCACTTTTCTACTAACAATCATATTTTTTGGCAAAAACTTACATAATTATTTGGTGGATTCAGGTGCTTGAGGGAATATGATGCCTTATGCCATTTGTCAACAATCAAGATTGACACCCACCAAATCTACTAGAAAATTTGTTTAGTTGGAAAAATTAGAGTTAAAATTTATTAACAAGTTCAATCACATCTATATGTAGTTGACTAATGATCCTAGAGTGCAACGTTTGATCGACATCTAAGTGATAGATATAACTAAGGCATATAAGATGCTTCTCAACTAAGATTGGTCCAGGACACTCAATGGGTATATGGCCATCAATTTCTCCCAAATTTAGCTTCCATGTTAAGGCATGCTTATTAATATTAGGATTGAGAAGGAGGTAAATATGGGTTACATGATTACAAAATATGATAATACCAATGGAATATTATATGATTATTATAAACTAGAGTTCTATACACTTGAGAAGGAAGCAACAACTTATGGTAGATACTTCACCAACATGTTGACTATGGAAGAAGAGCCTAAGTTTGAAGAGTTGGAATAGATGGATAAGGAGGATATCCTCTACATTCTATATGTGTTTTTTAGTCTAATTTTTTTCTACAATTCATGTAGAGGTAAAGTAAGGCCATTTATATGGGAACAAGGAATGCAAAAGCTTAGAGGATTCTCACACTAACATTTTGAATAATTTTGTACCAATACTTGTTATTAAGGATTAAACAAGAAAGTCATTAAAAATTGAAGAAGGAATTATGTCCTTGATATGAGCTGGAAAAAAGAGAAAATAAGTGAACATGGTGACAATACCCACCTTGAAGGATCCACTATGCACAATTGAAGATCATATGTGGACCCTAAAGTCTGATGGCTCCAAATCAAAGAGTGGTTGTGGTGTTGGGATTGAGCTCATCAACCTAAGAGGAAGGTCATATTTGGCATCTTTTTTAATATAATTTGCTTGCAATAATAATGTGGTTGAGTATGAAGCCATAGTTCATGGCCTTTAGTTCACACTGAGGAAGAAGGTGAAGAACCTAAAGGTCCTTAGGGATTCAGAACTTGTGGTTAGACAAGTTAGAAGCCATTGCATTTGTAATGATAAGAATATTTATAGATACTAAAATAGAGTATGAAATATGATTGAGGAATTCAATGCATTTGACATTTAAATGCTACCTCAAAGAAATAATTATATGATAAATGCATTAGCAAAGACTACAAGTATGTTAGATCCCATTACTAATTTTAAATTGAAGAGATTATCCATAGAGTCGGTCTCTACTCCTTCCATTTCAAATAACATCATAAGCTTAAAAGTATTCAATGATGACCATCATATCATTTAATTCATAACCAACATTGACATATTTTAGTCCCACATCATTGATGAGGATGATAGGGAGGAGTTCAAACTAGATGAAGAAGGGGTCATCAACTTGAATATTAATGACATATCGAAAGACATGGTGTCATTGGATAGGATTTTTGACATGGAAAATTAGGTTGAAAAGGATAAAATATCCCTTAATAAAGGGGTTACCCATTATCATTACAACCTATGCAATATATGGGAATAAAAACATGTGCTTTTAGGCATAAATTACACCCAAATTGAAAAACAAAAGATTGTGTAGGCCTTGAAAGACTTTGGTGACACTATTGCATGGAGCTATGAATATTTGAAATTGTTTGACACCTTCATCCTCATGTATACTATTCCTATAAATCAACGTGTCAAACCATTTTGCCAGAGGCAAAGGCTAGTCAATCCATTGTTGGAGCCTTTAATTTTCAAAGAAGTGTAGAGGCTACTTTCTACAAAGATTATCTATCCTATTAAATGCTCCACCTAGGTGGAAAAATTGGTACTGATTAAAAAGAAATATGGGGAAATCAAACTCTTTTTAGAC
This sequence comes from Torreya grandis, assembly GCA_037957365.1. Classification (NCBI taxonomy): domain Eukaryota; kingdom Viridiplantae; phylum Streptophyta; class Pinopsida; order Cupressales; family Taxaceae; genus Torreya; species Torreya grandis. Next base: position 5,471,262 of record JARHVA010000331.1, read on the forward strand.
TTCATAAATATGAACAAATCCTCTAAAAAGAATACCTACCCATTTATTAAATTGGATGAAGTCTTGTAGATAGTGAACAACTCAAAAATAATGTCATTTATTGATAGATATTTATCCTAAATTAGGTAATAGTCAGCTATGAGGACCAAATAAAGATAAAATTTACAACTAAGTGGAGTAATTCATAATCAAATGATGTCATTTATCCTAAAAAATACAAGTACGATCTTCTAGTAAGTCATGTATATTACATTCAAAGACCTCATTGGTAGATGCATAGTCATATACATGGATAACCTAACTATATTTTCCAAGAATAGAGAAGACCATGTGAAAGACTTGAGAACAATATTGTAGAGGTGTAAACACCATAGAATCTCCATAAACTTGAAGAATGCATATTCAAGGTCACAAAGGGTAAATTGTTGGCTTACATCATCTCTAAATGAGGTATTTCAATAGACCAAGAAAGAGTAAAGGCCATTATTAAAGTACCATTACTTGATATTAGAAAAGAGCTAAATTCATTATTCAACAAAATCAACTTCATAAGGAAGTTCATCTCAATTTTTGTAGAGATAGTCTAAATGCTAAGAAACATGCTAAAGAAGGATGCTAAGATTTAATGGATGGCTAAAACACAAACAATTTTTCTCAAATCAAGATGTTAATTATAAACAAACCAATGATTATCAGTCCTGACTACACATAGCCTTTGTAAATCTATTAATTTAGTTCATAACACTCAATTGATGCTATTATAATGTAGATCAAAGAAGATAGGGATGAGAGACATGTCTCATTTATGAGTTTCCCACTTAGAAATGGTGAACTCAAATACTCAACCACTCATAAGTAAGATTTTACTTTGATCGAAGTGGTAAAAAATTTAGGCATTACATATTATGCAATAAAGTATTTGTTGTTGTTCTTGATCTAGATATTAAGGTAATGTTGATGCATAATAAGTAGGTGAGTGACATGAGAAGTGGGTAGCCATCCTAAAATAATTTTATATAGAGTTGAGCAACATGAGAATGAGTTAGGTGAGAGACATGAGATATTTGTGAGGCATAGAAACTCACTTTAGATATTTGTGAGGCTTTGACTCACCTTTTTGGAATATTTAGGAATTAATAAATCACTTTATTAGATCTTTTGACCTTTGACTTCATATTTGGCTAAAAATTCCTTTTTTGATCAATGAAATTCACTAATGTTATTTGGAATTTTTGTTTAGGCAAGTTAATTAAGATTTGAAATGAAATTAATTTTCCTTGGTGATTTTTGGATTCTAGAAATTATTTTAAATGTTTTTAATTAATATCTTGATAGGCCAAATGTGTCAAATTACTAGGTCATTATTTGAATAGGGTTAAAAATGAATTAGGTTATTAGTGCATATAGGGTAATATGCCAAATAAATTAGCCTCATCACATTTATAGGTAATTAAATCAATTACACATATGAAATTAGGTAATTTAGGTGATTTTTAGGCTTAAATTGTCATTTTCTAGAAATTAAATTGAATTCTAGTTTAGGCATGAAAGTGGCCGAAACTAAGTGTCTAAACTACCCACCTAAGCTATGTTTAAGGGGTTGTCAGTGTAAGAATTTATTTCCATTTATTTATTTTATTCATATTATTCTTACACATGTGGTTTAGCTTGCTTAGGTGTCATGTGTCATAGGGAGTTACTACTGACTATCATTTTTATCTTTTTTGTGGGAGTTAGATGCTTATTATAGGCTCTATCACCACTATTCTATGGGTGGTTACTTAACATCTCACCTATTTATACATCTATTATAAATTTGAATACATGGAATATTTGAATTGACTCATTAATGCTCATTTAATGCACTTTTGAATTTTTAACTTTATCTCATTTACTTATAGGGTTTCATCCATCTTTGGCTTGTTATGAGATCTTGGAACAATCCATCACCCATAACCAATGCAAATAATTTATCCATCAAACATCCTATTATACTATTCTTGGTCAAACCATATATTGAATAGGTTATAATGGAACCTATTACGATGTTTAAATTTAGAAGAGTCCACCTTAGTTATTATAAAAGTTCATGAGGGAATTTACAGTGCTCATTCTAGTGGTATAATCCTCACTAAAAAGCTCTTGCATGTAGGATACTATTATCCTATAATGGAATATGATTCTTGTGTTTATGTTAAGAAATTCTCGCCTAGAAAAAATCATGGTGATCTTGTACATAGTCCTTTGCAATCTTTACAACTTATTACAATACCTTGGCTATTTTACACATGGGTTAGACCTCATTAGAAAAACCAATTCTATTATTTAGATGGACACAAACATATTATTACCACCACAAAATAATTTATCAAATAGGTTGAAGAAATGCCCTTAACATATGTCATTATCAAACATATTTCCAAGTTTATTTTAGACCATATTATCTACTATTTTGTAATCCCGTCCACTATCATCTTTGATAACAAAAAATCATTTAAGAATAAAATATTCAAGGCCATTTACAATACTTATCATATAAAACACAAATGGTCCACTCCATACTACCCGTAAGGTAATGGTCAAGTAGAGGAAGTGAATAAAAACATCTTCAAAATTGTTAAATAAGTTATCAATGCATTTGGTATTGACTGGCATACATAGCTTTATCCCACTCTCTAGGCATCTACACACCCATGGGTGTAACCCCATACTCACTTGTCTATGTTAATGAGTCCATATTACCTATTGAAGTAGATATTCCATACTTATAGATTTACTTACAAAATATTATTTATGATGAATCTTCCCACGTTTCATGCCTAATATAACTCAACATTATTGATGAGAAATGCCTCAATGCTTTAAAGTACTTGCAAGTTTACTAGAACTACCTTTGTTGTAGCTATAATAAATGAATTAAATCTATGGAATTTACAATCAATGATATTTTTATCAAATAAAACCAATGTAATACCAATGAAAATAGGAGAGGAAAGGAAAATTTGAACCAAATTGGTTAGGCCCATATGTAATCATTTCCAAGTATGAATCTATAGCTTACATGTTGGCTATTAAAGATCGAAAGGAGATTGATGAGCCTATGAAAATCATGCATATTAAATGGTTCTATGCCTAAATAATTATAATATTGTTTTATATATCCTAAGTGTCAAAAAAATGAAAATAAAAAAAAAATCAAAAAATTAAAAAAAAGATTGAAAAAAGAAAGAAACCTAGTACATCCAAAAGTGGAAGCTAATTTACTAGGACTTTGGGAAAGAACCATGGTGAAATCTAGTTTATATTACCATGTATAATATATTTTATTTATACACCCTAGTTACTTTGGGGACATCCCATTGAATTCATCACTTGAATATATAGTCACTTATCCCACCATACACCCATTGTTAGAATAATTAATCAATCCTAGCTATATTGTAATAAATGTCTCAAGGTGTTATTAACCTTTGATTGACATAAGTTAGTTATTTGGGGTATTTCTTAGGTGTGATTAGTTATAATCTCTTGTATATTAGGAGATCTAATCTATTTTAGTATTGTATAAATAATCACCTTTTGTAGTGATTTTATTAATTTAGATAATTCAATTAATGTAATTTATTCTGGATTTCAACTGGTACCAGAGTAGGAAATTATTGAGGAGTATTTTCGAAGCATTAGAGATTCGATGGAGATTGAGAGAAAAATTTGTGTTATCCTTGGATGTGTCATGCTGCTCCAATTTTATCCATCCCAAGCTAAAATGCTAATAGAATTTTGGCTAATTTTATAGAAGGAGAATAGTTATCAAAATAGGCAATTTTTTTTATTTTGATAAATTTTAGCCATATTTATATTAAATTTTGGGATAAATTTTAGATCTGAGATCATATTTGAGATCTTTCAATTTTATTTAATTATTTTTGGTCAAGATCCAATTCTAAATTGGTGGAGGAATAGATCTAAGTTTTTCAGATGATTGTATATGTCATTGTAATAAAAAGTTATATTATTTGTCAGATTTGAAAAAGTATAGAATCTCTAGAAATGATCTTGTATTTTTTTTGAATTATACTTAGAAAAATATTATTTTTAAAAAATAATTATAATTTTTGGAGCTTTTAGTGATTTTCTATGATTTTTTCAAGTTTCTAGTTTTTTAGAACAAGTGAGGAACAACATAAAAATGGTAGTTTTTCTAATTTTTTTTGAAGAATCATGGATCAAATCCTATATCAATAGATTACTCTCATTGATATCTTTGTATAAAGTATTTATTTTATGAAAATGGAGCATTGATGCACCCATGGCACTTGTGGTGAAAGTTTGAAGGTAGAGTGCAATTTAGAAGTTTTCATTTGGTGCAAGGTCAATTTTTTGGGTGGAGCACCACCGAGATCCACCACTTCTAGCATCAACACCACCATCACAACACCAACATATTTCAGCCTCTTTTCACACCATGTGACCACTTTTTGGGCATTTTTTTAGCTCATGAGGGCTTGTCCTTCACCACTATGAGCCATATTTGAAGATCTTTTCTTTCAAGGTTCATTACTTTTGATCCATGAAGCTTGGGAAGGTGATTTTTTTTCACCTTGGATATTTTTTCAATATATATTAAGTTTTAAGGCTATTTTTTACATTATAATCACCCATATTTTTATAATTTTTAGTTTCTTGCTAGTTTATCTGACTAATTCATGTATTTTAGACTTTTAAGAGGCCATAACTTTTGATTGGTAACTCTAATTTGCATGTTGTATTTTTAAAAAGTGAATATTTTTAGATTATATATATATATATTAGAGTCATTAAATTATAGAAATTCAAAAGGAAAAATTGTAGCCTCACTTGCTGCTTGGACACATTTTTGGTTGAAATCGACGTCTAGTTTTCCATTGCTTATTTGGATGCATTTTCGATAGAGTCTGATGTCCATTATGTGATAGTGTGAAATTTGTCATCTTTTTGTATGCATTTTTGCATTTTACTTACATTTTATAAACACACATTTCATTTCTACACTTAAACACACTTGTATTTCATTGTCATTCCAAACTTGTAAAATGTTTGGTTCAGGACCACATTTTGTGCTCCCCAACACACAATTACTTTGTGGTGATAATTATGTAGCAAGGAAAACCAAAGTAAAAACACATCTATAGTTTGAAGATATTTGGTCAATATTTTAAGGCACATGGGTGAGACATGCAACATATGTTGATCAATAATAAAAATATGATAAGGCTAATAAAAAAGCTATGTTGATAATCATGTTTGGTGTTTCAAATGAGGTACAACCTCATATTTGTAGTGATGCAACTACAAAATATGCATGGGGTAAGATTAAAAATATTTATGAAGATAAGAATCAAAACCAAATCTTACATCTTCATAGCTAATTACACACTCTTAATCTCAAATTAGATGAAAAAGTGAAGCATTCCTTAGAAGAGTTACAACTTTATGGGCTTTAATTTAATATTTAGGCAAACTAGTGACATATGAATCTTTGGTCCTTATAGTCCTTAGAGTATTTTCCCCTGCATATATGATCTTTTTGACCACATTGAATGTCATAGGATAAAAACCAACCTTTGAAGCATTGATTAATTTGTTGCAACAAGAGGAAGCTATTCATAGTTTAGAGGAAGAAGATGATGAGAATCCACTCAAATAAAATTAGAAGGGGAAGAAACCCATGAAGGGTCAAAAACAATCTCCAAAGTAGAATAATCAACATAACCAACAAGCGAATCATTCACATTATCTTAAAGCATGTAAAATTTGTGGAAAATAAGGACATGAATTGAAACATTATTGATACAACACATTTTAATAGGGCTCATCAAGCAAGAAATCATATTTCAACAAGTCACTACAAACTAAAAAATAACAACCACAAAAAAAAAAAGGTGGAAACAAAAAAATTACAAGCCTAAACAACATGGCAATGTTGCTAAAGATAATTACTATTCAAATTAGGAATATGGTTTAGCTACTCAATCACATGAGTCTACCCATCATCCAAGTGCAGTTTGGTATGTTGATTTAGGAGCAACTAGACACATGACAGGAAGAAAAGACTAGTTTTCTACATTGACAAAATTAGAATCAAAGGGAAATGTATCACTTGGAGATGATACCCTATATACAATACAGGGTAGTGGTGACATCAAACTTCAACTTGAAAATAGAAATTGGAACATTTCAAATGTTTTATATGTTCCAAGTCTTACAAAAAATTTGTTATTTGTTAATCAGCTACTTGACCAAAACCTCATGGTTGAATTTGATCATAAAAATGGTCAAATTTTTTGACATATCAAAGACAAGTCTAGGCATTTCAAAGTGATTGCCAAAGCTTCCAACATTGGAAAAATGTTTCAACTTAATTTTTTTCAAAATGATCATCAAACACTTATAGTCAAAGATATAGAACTAAGCAATTTATGGTATAGAATATATGCTCACTTGAGTTATGGATATTTGGTTCAATTGATCAAATAAGATATGGTTTGTGTTCTTCCCAAACTCAAGCAATATTTTGATATATGTACTAGTTGCTTAGTAGGAAAACAAAGAAGAACTCCCTTTGGAAAGACTGAGTATTGATCACTTGGGAAGTTGGACTTGGTACACACCAATCTTTGCAAACATTTTGCTCCTAGTCTCAAAGGGTATAAACACTTTTAGCTTTTTGTTGATGATTACTCACAAAAAATGTGGGTATATGTATTGAAGACTAAGGATCAATCTTTTCAGTTATTCAAAGAATTCAAGGCCATAGTTGAAAATGAAATTGGTAGGAAAATCAAGACCCTCCACTCAGATTATGGGGGGGGAATACTCTAGTAAATATTTCTTAGCTTATCTCAATGAAAATGGAATCAATCATCATTTGACAGTTCTATATTCACCTTAATAGAATGGAGTTATAGAATGGTGCAATAAAGTCATTGTGGAAATGTTTCATAGTATGGTTGAGGATGCAAAATTGCCTAATACATATTGGGTAGAATCTTTTCACATTGCAATCTACTTATTAAATAGGTCACCCACCAAAGATCTTGATGGAATCACACCAAATGAATCTTGGACAGGGAATAAACCAAAGGTACCTTACCTTCGAGTTTTTGGTTGCAAGGCATATATTCATGTTCCTAAGAAGAGAAGAAATAAGTTGGATAAGAAAAAAAAGGAATGAATTTTTGTGGGCTACAGTGCAAAATCAAAGGCATACATGCTCCTTGATCTAGAAACAAAGAAATTACTATCAGTAGAGATGTAGTGTTTGTTGAAAAGAGTCAATCCACCTTCTACACAAGCAAATGATACAGGCAAAAGTCCTATAAATTTTTTAGATAGTGATGGTGAAAGTGAATAAGAATATAGTTAAATAGGACCTCCAACACCACCACCTATAGTTTACCGTATGCCCAAGTGGTATATAAGTACTATACGAGATGCTAAATTAGATGGAGTACCAAATAAATCCACTTCAAGATTAAGGACTCAAATCATGGCTTGAGATGAGGTCACTATGGCCCTTATGAGTATTGTGTAATAAACATATGAGCCCTCTATAGTAATAGAATCCCTATAGTCTAGACCTTGGAAAGATGCCATGGATGCAAAATATCAGTCACTACTGAAGAATAACACTTCAAAACTTGTCGATGTTCCATAAAGGCAAAATAATATTAGATGTAAATGGGTATTTAAGGCAAAGTACAAATCATATGGAAGTATTGATAAGTACAAGGCAAGGCTTTTTTTAAAAGGGTATGCTCAAAAGGAAGGCATAGACTATGAGGAGACTTTTGCTCCCATAGCTAAGATAAAGACTATCATAATGGTTTTTTCTATGGCTACATAGTTTGGATGGAAAGTCCATCAAATGGATGTAAAAAGTGCCTTTCTCAATGGAGATTTGAAATAAGAAGTCTACATGACTCAACCTGAAGGATTTGTGTCACCTAATTAGGAACAAAAAGTGTGTTGGCTTATCAAGTGTCTCTATGGGCTAAAATAGGCTCTCTAGGCTTGGTACATCAAGATTGATGAGTATCTCATATAAAATGGATTTAATAAGAGTCTATATGATCCTAACCTCTACCTCAAAGAGCATGGGGGGGGGAGGTTATTATAGTGATTATTTATGTCGATGATCTAGTCATCAATGGCAGCATAGTGAAGATGATCAATGCAACTAAGAATGATTTCAAGTGATCATTTAACATGACAGATCTGGGGGTACTATACTATTGCCTTGGTTTAGAGGTATGGTAGAAGGAACATTACATTTTTTTTTCACAGATGAAGTATACCAAGACATTGATTGAGAAATTTAGGATGATGGACTGTAAGCCTATTCCAACGCCTATGGAGACAAGACTTTAGTTGCCTCATATAAATACATCACTAGAAGTTAATGCAACTCTCTCATGGTAGTTTATTGGGAGTCTCATTTACTTGACATATACTAGGCCAGATATTAGCTATGCTGTCAACTATTTTTATTGGTTCATGCAAGAACCAAAGGTGACACATTGGAAAGTAGTAAAGTGGGTATTAAGATATATCAAAGGTATAGTTGAGTATGTCTTAGAGTATAATAAGAATGATAAGTTCTTATTGACAAGATACATAGATTCAGATCATGTAGCTTCTATTGATGATAGGAAATCCACTTATGGATTTGTGTTCTTTTTAGGATCTGGTCCGATTTCATAGGGAAGTAAGAAGCATAATTATGTTTCTAGATTTTCCATAGAGGTAGAACATCATGCTATAGTAGGAGCTATTTGTGAAGTGATATGGATAGGTCACATTTTTTTAGGACTTGGAGTTTTATAGACTCACCCTATAGTTCTGAATTGTGATAATCAAGGTTTTCTACATCTTGTTTGAAATATAATGTTTCATGAGATAACCAAACACATAGAGGTTTAGATTCATTTAATACATGAACATGTTCAATAACACAACATATAGCTCTAGTATTGCCCTACTCAAGATTAGTGTGAAAATATCTTCATGAAGTCACTTGCACATGATAAGTTTGAGGCATTCAAGAATTATCTCTCCTCTTAGCTTTAGGTTATGATCAATGAAGTGGGGTAATGTTAGAATAATTAATTAATCCTATCTATATTGTAATAAATGTCTCAAGGTGTTATTAACCTTTGATTGGCATAGGTTAGTTATTTGGGGTATTTTTTAGGTGTGATTAGTTGTAATCTCCTATAGATTAAGAGATCTAATCTCTTTTAGTATTGTATAAATAAACACCTCTTGTAGTGCTTTTATTAATTTAGATAATTCAGTTAATGTAATTTATTCTAGATTTCACCCATGACATGTTAACTTAGGGTTTAAACCTTACACTTGTGTAACCATGCCCTTACTCATGCTTAGGGTAATATCTTGTATGTGACAACTATTATCACTTTCATATCCATATCTAAACATATGTTTCTCTATACATCCCAACACATGACACTTCATCTAATCAAATATATCATTTATCAATATTTAATGTAACCTCATCATTTAGTCACTCATAATCTTGAGAGGGGAATCCATCATATATCCATCGAAATATTACACTATGGAAACTTTTTAATTCATTCCCATATTTGGAAAAATACATTTGGCCTAATATCTCCACATGGACTTTACTCATGATAGATTATGTATGGATAACTTAGAGACATGGGGTCTTTAGGGTCAACTTGACCACCACCATCACCACCTCCTCCATCATCTCATCATCTTAAGTGTGATTTCACTTTTACATATCACCATTCAAATCCATATGGGTTTCTTAGGAATCCCTTGTCAAATGTTCAATGTTATCATGGATATTGGTTTCCAAAGGTTTTAACCATATCCTAGGATGTTCACAAAGTCATTTAATTAGTTTTAATGTCATTTTATTTATTTGATTTCACTTGTGTTTGGCTGTCATTTTATTATTTTTGTTCATCCCATTATTTAATTGATTTTACTTAAATAATTACTTATCTTTCTTGTGCAAACCTTTTATTTCAGTATGTGTTTTTCACTTTTGCATAATTTATCTTATTTATTTAATATTATTTTTTGAATAAATATCATTATATTTATTACAAATGGTGTGATTAATTTTTCATATCACGATTCACTAAGTATCTCACAAATGAATATTTCATGTCCTTACACATGCACCATAATAATCATCATCGTTATTTCATATCCTTAGTGCACATTATTTCATGATATATATAATAAAGGTTTTTCAAATCATACTCAGTTATAGATGTTAGAATTATTATCATAAATCAAATGCAAAGAAAAAACACAAAGATAGCTATCTAATCATGCATACATACATTTTTCCAATTCATTTTAAACCATAATAAAAGCTGAAAGGACTAGCATGTGCAATCACAAATCAAAAGAAGGAATACAAATTACTATAAAAAATCACATCTATCCATCTAATCATCTACCATACATGTATAAATAAACACATCCATAATGTCAAAACATATCCATTTCAAATATCCATATCACAAGTCTAGAGCCATAATTCAATCATATATATATATCTATATAATATGTGTTATAGTACATGAATACAATGATACATCTCAAAAATATGTATACATTGATACATCATATACATCATCTCATGTCTCTCCCTGACCCTCATATGGGGCATCTATGGCTAGATTTAGCTATATCACCATTGTGTACTCTTAGGAGGACCCATGACATGCTATGATGCATGCCTAATAGATATCTTAGACATATTGGTTGTATTGATCTCATTAATGTTTACCTACTCATCGAGTACTATCAAAAATAAGGTGCTCACTATGCCAATAAAATTGCCTCCTCATATAAACTCTTATAATATGTCCCATGATCTATATCTCTCATGACCTTGTCAAGGATTCCAAATATATGGGTCCTATTAGTAACTCTCTCGCCTCTACTAACTCAATCTATGTCATGTATCTCTCTCCTATATTTATGAAACAAACATGTGTCATCAAGAGTCTATGTGACTACATATTATGTATATATCCCTAGACCATACTCCTATTCCTATAGTCTATGTACCTCTACCTTTATCTTGTTGATCTCTCCTTATAACTATATAATATCTACTGAACTCATCCCTAAATGGCTATTCATACTACCTCTCTCCCTAAAATCTTACTATCTCAATGTCACATACCCTAAAATCTTGACATCTTAATGTCACATACCCTGATCTCCTCATATATCATGTTAATAAGTAGTTGGTCCTATACTGACCTCATGAGCCTTAATGCCGCTGATCTATCTCCTTCTTATATGTGCATCACATTCATAGGCATCATTAATGTATCACCTCCATCTCCCTCCCCATCACTATTAATAACCACTATTGGTGTCTCCTCTCCTCCTATAAGATCCTCTACTATGGGTATCATCATTGAGTTCTCTCCCTCACCCCATCTAATATCCTCTATGCCATTATCTACTCCCATCTCCATATCCTCTATATAAGTATTTTATCTCCTAGGTATCTTATGTATGTCACCAGTCTAGCTCATAAATCATCTATACCTATCTCCTATTTTTGTTAAAATTGATCTCTTCATCCTATCCTCTAGTCCTGTCCCTCATGGATGCCTCACTAAACTCACCACCAATCTTTGTCTCCACATCCTCAGAGGAACATATGGATATGTCAATATTGTAGGCTGATGTCTTTCCCACTAATAATCATAACCATATACTATCCTCACATCAACCACATCCCTCTTATGTCTAAATGTCACTGTCTACAAGGTTGTATAGTTTTGATCTATTATGATAAAATTTATACCTAAACCCCACTAATATATCTCTCATATACCTTAAAAACACATGTGGTTTGACTAGAATATGTTATCTAATACCAATAATTCCTTATCTAACCTATATGACACAATCACATACTCATGAAAACACATGATATAACACTATGTCATCACATATTCCATATAAAGATCATATTATGCCTAGTGAAAATAAATCTCCCTATATGGTCTCCATATGATTTATTCATCCCCAAACTCATCCATAGATCTACTATACTAGTCCAAATATCCCAAATGTGATCTTTATACACTTATTATGACATGCCATCCATATGCAATTGTATCCTCCTTTGATATAAAACTCATGTGACCTAAAAAATGCTCTACCACAATATGCTCCCATGCCCATACTTTTAGTAATGTCAAAGATCCAATCTCCCTTCCATCTGCATATACAACATGGTATAAATCTCTATACAAATATGTTAACACATATGGATCCCTTGAAAATATCTCACCCATCTCAATCATGTTACCAATAACATACAAGATTCCAATAGGTCATATGCTCCCACTCTTATCATGTAACATAATGCCATTGAGAATATCCATGACTACCACCATCAAATAATCTCTCTCTAGATCCATACAAGTGTTTATGTCAACCCCTGCTTTGATGATTAGGATCAGCTCCTCTCCAATATCCTATAAAAAATAACCACTTATGCTCCTTGACCATAATAAACCTATATCTCATGTATCAAGATCCTCAAGATCCTCCATATGTACTCTAAAGTGACAGTCATCTCACCCATCAAAAGGTGAAATGTACTAGTCTCACTATGCCATCTCTCTAACAAAGTTATCAATAATGCCTTGCTTACTCAGATCTATAGTATCTTAGTAATGTATGATAATATCATTGCCTCTGATACTCAAAAATATACTCTATGGATCTAAAAATCCATGTCAATGTTCTCAATATTCTCTCTCATGTGGCTAAAATATGTAATACCTCCTGCACATAAGCATTTTTTCATCATGTTAATCCTATAATCAACTACCTAAACCATATTAATAAGCTACATCACCATTTTATTGATAATATAAATCACTTAGACATCTCTCATCCTACACAACAAATCATGTATATTTATCCTAGATCTGACTATCCCCAATCCCTATCTCCCCCAATGAATTCGCCATTGTAATGCATTAATTCTCCATGGATATCGACAAATTTTCCACTATAGAAAATGAATTTACCATCTATTTATATTTATTGAAACCTAATGAATTCAATTCTACATGGAATGAATTTGTTGATCACCCTTTTCCACTTAACCTAACAATTTCACTACACCCTTAGACAAATTTGCCACTATGGTGAATGAATTCACCACTGCTAGGAATGAATTCACTACTGTAGTAAATTAATTTTTTGCTTCTCTTTTATAATATGAGTCTAATAATTTCACTCATATATTTAATGATTTTTTTATTTCCTTTAATGAATTCACTACCAAATTCACCAAAGTAGAAATTACAAAATCATTCTCTTCTTTCTTACGTAATAAATGCCTTAAAAACGTTAACACAAAACTCAAAATTAGACTTATCAGGTTATCAATCTTTTGTGGTAGTTGATATCTCCTCAACCACTCACCATGATGCTAATGCATGAGGATATGATCCATTCTTCTCTCCAATCCCAGAGTAAAGTCACATAAAATAAATATAATAGTTAATCACAAATAAATTAATTTGCACAAATCATTTTCAAAACCCCATGCTACCCTTATTTATAATTTACCCCATCATTCAAATATTTTTACCTCCAAACCATTATTTTCACCTTTCATGATTAATTTTATCCAAATTTCAAGGTAATAATTACCCGTAGTCTTATATATCTTTTCCATAGATTGCAACTATCAATCTTGTAAACTTTTATCCACATTGGACAATCTATATTTTTTTCATTTTAATACACACAACTTACCATCATCAAGATATATCATTACCACATCCACTCATGTGACCCTTGAGTCCTAAGTGCCATCCAATTGTGTAGTCATTAAATGGAAAATATTGTTTTTCCAATCTATTCTCTAGTTTTTAATAACTCGGGGATAATATTTTTACACATATTTTTAATCTTGTAAGTATGGTATAAATTTTAATACTTTAATTTATTCATGATTTTCATTATAAAAAAATCATCATTTTCCCCTCAAATAATTTCAAGAATTCATCCACTTTCCTAAATGAACATTCAAGGGGGAATCATAACATTCATTTTCATTTATCTGGGGAATATTTTTCTTCACAATCATAATTGATCTACTTTGTATACTATTCTTCAAAAAACCTTTTCAAAGAGGGGAAACTTTACACAGCTAAATTTCACCATTTAGTGTCAAAATTAACTTTGACATGCCAACCTTTTCCCTTCCATAATTCAAATATAGATTAAAATTTCCCTCCAGACTCCCAATAATTGACTAATTCTTAATTAATTAATTAATTATACACAACTATTTTCCTCCAAAATTCATTAAATCTATATTTTCCACCTCACTCAAACATCCTCCAAGTTTATCTCAACCATGTGTTGACTCATCCAACAACCCTCCTAAACTTCATCAACCACCTTGTGAGTAACCTTAGAGTATTTAAACTTCCTTGATGACTCAACCAACTAACTTGACCCATTTTTGATGACTCACTTAACCAACTCCTCTTTTTTCTCAACCAATAGAATTGGTCATCATCCTCATGGATGAGTACTAATTCTTAATAGTTGATTATTTTAATAATTAAAAAAATCCAAATAATCCTCAACCATCTAATCAACCTCTTGTAATCTTATAAATTGGCATGCAATCCATCACTTTCACACCACATTTATGCTAATGAAGTGCTATCTAATTATCAATCAAATCCAAGTGAATTCAGGCCATCAAAAATACTTTATCATACCAAAACTCTTCCCAAATCCATTTGATTTGAATAATATTTGAGCACTCAAATCCATTTCACTTGAGAAAAAATCACATTCAATCATAATGGAGGAAGCTTATTCCACTTTAGATTTATAACTGTGTGGTTAATTTTGTTGTTTCATTTGATACTCTCTCATTAAAGTCTAGGTTTATAGTTTAGATTTGATTTAATTTAGTTTGATTTCTTATTTCCATTCCAGAATTAGAGCTTACTCAATAAATATTTATATTTGTTGAGGTCTATTGAGAGCTATCTCCTTGTGTCATAGGATTAGGATTTAGAACCCATTCCTCTTGATATTTGAGTTATACACTACCCTCTTCTATATATATAGATATCATTTATCCTTACATGCTTGTCTAAGTAAACAAATGCTCTATTCAATTGACCTTATTTTAGTCCTATTCTATTGAGAGAAAGAGGATACATTTTGGTCATCCTAGACCATGCATACAATTCCCACCCACATAATTCCTCAACATTGAGAACATATTGTGAAACTTTCCTTTCCTTAACATCTCTAACTCACAATGAGATAAATATTAAGAATCTTGCACACATTAAAAACAAATAACTCCAACTTCAATAAAACTTCTGAGATAGGGGCTCTAATTTTTTAATATAAATTTTTAAGGTATGTTATTTATTTCCTACATTTAGTTAGACTCTTGATTCCTATTTAATTTTATCACTATTTACATGTTTCTTCTACTTCTCTTTTGGTTACAACATATCTTACTTAATATAAACCTCCATTTTATCTTACATCTATTTGATCTTATTTACCTATCTTATAATTTTTAGTATCCCATCCTACCTCTTAGTTTAATTTATAAATTTACTCATTTTTGGACTCTTTGGTAGCTTATTTTTACAGTTTCATACCTCTTGGATTTATCTAGCTATTAATTCATTTTGGACTCTTTGGTAGCTTCTTTATATAGTCCTCTCTCTAGGGTTTATTTGGTCATTACATAATTTATGGACTATTTGGTAGCTTATTTTTATAATCCCCTCCCTCTTGAGTTTATTCAATGATTTCATCCTTTTTTAATTCTTTGGTAAATTATATATTTAAACGTTTCCCCTCTTAGGTTTATCTTTGCCCTCTTGGGTGTTAGATTTATACTTGCTTGTGATAGACCTATCATATTTTTCCATTCTCCACATTTTGACATGTTTTGGTTTTTACCTCTATCATGGTGTTTTGAGAGAATTTTTTGTCATGATCATCTATTCTTACTACCTCCTTTATTATTTCCATGACATCATATTACTTGTCCTATGATGATCTCATTTTCTATTTTTTTCCTTCTTCTTATTTATGTGCCTCTTCCAACCATCATCATATTTTTTGATGACCTGTTATATTGTGCCAATAAAATTTGACTTAATCACCTAGGCTAATGCTATTTTATGTATGATGGACACTTTCCTATACCATCAGTTGGGCTACTTATGTGAACTAATTTTGAATTTTTACTTTTAAAATTACAATATATATTGATAAGGTTCATAATATTATTTATTAAAATAGAAATATACAATATAATTTTCTTAAGCATGTAATTTTTTATTTGATTAGGTTAGAAATAGTTTTTAAATGGACTTGTAACTAAGAATTTTTTTAAAAGTTAATTATTACAAACATGAAGAGTTTAAAACATGAGACAAAAACCACAAAGGCTAAACAAAAAACAAATAAAATTCTACCATACTTCCACAACTAACCCACTAAAATTATGAGAAACTTCTACTACAAAATAAATAGAGGAAATCAACCTAACAAAAAAAATACTAGATATTAAGTAGATGACTCCTAAGAGTTAGATTAATCCTTAGTTATATCAACCTTGGTACTTTCCTTAGGCTTCTTGGTTTCTTATTTTTTTATATAGCTCCTAATTATCTTGATTGATCCTTATGCATCCTTATTCTTGACCAGTGTGCTCTTAGTGGGAGTTTGAGTTTCATTGTCTTTCTTCTTTTTCCCTTTGATGATCTCTTTATTCTTTTTATTCTCACCCACTAAGACATCATTTTTTATTTCCATCTCTTTTTTTAGGTTAGGATTGATAAGGCTAATTTTGGATTTTACTCCACTCCCACCTCCCCCCAACCCACAACACCCACACCTCACACTACACCCCCGGCCCCCACCCCCACCCCCCCCTCCCCCCCGCCCCCACCTTCACTCTTGAAAGTAGCCATATCCTTTTTCAAAGGATTCAATTTAGCTTTAATAAAATTTCAAGATTCCAGTTGAGAAGTAATTTTTAAACCCAAGTTATCCATTTTTTATTTTAGATTAAGTAATTTTATAGAATGAGGCATGGGTAAATCTACATTATCCTAATCTTCTCATCCTCATCCTCCTATTCCAAAATAATCTTGGTCTTCCCATTTACCTCTTTTAGGGATAATTTTGAAGTATTCTTTTGATGTTTCTCCTCAAGTTTTAATTTTTTCACCTTGGATGACATGGTGTCTTTGCCTTTGAATTTTTTAGTTTTACCAATGAAGATGAATTTGATAGATTTATTGATTTTAGAGGATATGTTTTTAGGGGTCTTCTTATAAAGTTATTCACATAAGGTTTATAGGCTATCCCCACTTTCCTTCTCAGACTCCTCAGACTCCTTATAATTCTCATCACTCTCCTCCTCAAAAAAATGAACTTATTTCCCACACGATGGTTGCTTGCTCTTAACAATGAAGAATATTAAAACTTGATGGATAAAATAATTAGAAACATTTACTTGAAAATAGTTTAGAAAATTATCAATGGGTTTAATCAAGAAATGGGGAAGATTGATTCTGTGACCCTTGAAGTGGTTTAATAGTAAGAAATGATGTAAATACAGAATATTAAACTTACCTTATAATTTCAAATATTTCATTATTTGAAGGTAGATGATAGACCAAGGTGAAAGTAGATCTATTAAAAAACCTTTTTTTCTTAGCTTTGATGTCAACCTATGACTTGAATAAGGTTTTCATAATTTCTTATTTGCATCGCTTATCTTTATAGGCCTTTAGTCCTTCACATCTCATTATTTAAAATTCCCCAATAAGTTATTTAGAGATATTAAACCATAAACCTCTCATATTCCTAGCTCCAACCAAAGGAAAAATATTTTATAAATATTTCATCATGACTGACAATCCTCGACATAAATTGTGCCATGCCCCTTTTTTCAAGCCTGTGCCACATATTTGGATTGTCTTGAACCACTACATAGGTAATTAGTTCCAATATATCCTAGTATCCATGAATGACTACTATATATTCATTCTCCAAAGCCTATCTCAAAATAGAATTCACTAAAATCATTTTAGAGTCTAAAAAGACCACCCTTTTAGCCATGATTTACTCACACCTTCCACTTTTTGAATAATTATTTGAGTGATTTTAATGAGTGAGGTAGTAATTATGATTGATTAATTTAATATCAAGTCTTATCATTGGTAAAATATCATGTGAGGGATCCCATTCCTATAGCACAAGATTTTAGATTTATCATTGTTAATACTTTTCACAATTTGGCTAGGTAAATTATTGGTCCTTAACCAATTGATGTAATTTATGTTAGAAACACCAATATTAGCTAACCCATTTGATACCCTATTTACTTATCTATATGTAACCAATAGAGACCTCCCTGAAAAATTTTAATAGACATTTTAAATATTTAATCTCTTATTGCATGGAATAAGAAAGTTTTGATTTACTTGAGATACATTTCAAGATGTTCAAGGATTCCCTTCCACATCCAAATTGTCAATTTTCAACTTCATTGTAGTTAGATTCCATAGAGATAAGATTTTTCCTCTACCACATGATTGGTATGATAACCCATGGGACCAATATAAGAAACCACTACTCCACCCTTTGAGTCTCTAATAATTCCTCATCCACCTGCAATGCCAGGGTTTCCTTTGATAGCCCCATTAAAGTTAAATTTCAATTAGGACTAATATTTTTGACCATTTAACAAGGATTCTATCAAATTTTAGGGAGTGATATTTAACTTTTGGTTTAATCCTATATTTGTTGAATATGTATGATCCAACTTGTGAGATAGGATGTTTCTCCCTTGGAGTGAAGGCCCTCCAATTTTCTTTAAAGGTAGTGAAAATCCTCTAGATTGTAATTTTCTAGCAGATCCTTTTGCCTTCAAATATACAATGATTCCCAGTCTTCCATACTCCAACAAAAAGATGTGGAAGAATTATGTGCCATATAAAAACTAAAGACAACATCTTACATGGTGGTTTTCATTGATTAATTAGGTCCAAAGGAGAGTTGGGTTTGACCCATGATATATTAAAATTTTGAAGGAAATGATCCATCACCTTAGATGTAAAAGGAAAATCAAGCATTAGATGGCTTATCATTTCCTTGTTACATTTAAAAATCACACACCTATTAGGTAAGGAAAAACTTTTTTGGCTATGTTTTTTATGGTTAGAATTTTATATTAGTTAGAAAACTAGAATAAGATGTTGAATTTCAGGGTGGGGTGTCTAACCCATAATTATTTCCAATAGTCACCATCTTTATTTCAATCCAACTCAATCAAACATCTAAATTTAATAGTGTATTCTCCACTATCATCTACAGTCCAAATCAAAGTATCTTCTTTAGGAAAGTTAAAAATATGGATTTGCTGTAATTTTAAGTTCAAGATCTATAATTTATAGTTAATGAATTTTATTGTTGACTCCAACTACATAAATTTACACATTATGATGTCATTTGAGTTTTTATAGTAATCCCTAACCTTGGTTCTATGAATACCTATGAAAGTATTATTGATCATTAACCAAAGGGTTTTGGAAGAAATGGAAATTGAGAGAGTCAAGGACCATTCTATAAATCATTTTTTCCCCCATCACTTACCTTCCATCTACTACCTCTCCTCAAAATATTTTTACTGCATGAAATATCCTTCCATAAGGATGAACAATCTCTATTGTGTTCTTGAAAAGGGGATTATCTTCATCCTTACCTTCTATGTATTTAGATTTAATAATTCTTGTCCACTGGTTGTCTTCCTTGATTACTTTCCACCCTAATTTAGCTATAAGTGTTTAATTCATCATCTTTACTCTCATAATACCAAGACCCCCATTCATCTTAGGAAGGTAATATTTTTCCCAGGCCACTAAATGAAATCTAAACCTATCCTTAGAATATCTCTAAATAAAATGTTTTTCAAGTTGTTCCACTTTATCATCAAATTTACAAGAAATGTGAAATAGGGACATTAGGTATACTATGAAGATTTGGATTGAAATATTAAGAATTTTAAGTTTCTAAGCTTGAGAGAGTAAATAACCTTTTAAACCAACCAATTTATTTTATAGTCTATCTAACATAGGATTTTAAATATATGAGTGAATTCTTCCCCTAAAGAGAGGAATTCCTAGATAGGTAGAAGATAAGTTGTTATTCTGAAAACCCAAAATTTTATATAGCTTCTTTTGCAGACCCTCCTGAGTGTTAATGAAAAACATTAAACTTTTAAATTAATTAATACATTACCCTACCAATTTTTCATAATCTATAAGGAGAATATTAAAAGCTTTAGCTTTAACAACCATTGTTTCCCCCATCAATAAAGTGTAATTCAAAAACTACTTGTGAGTAACATAGGTGGTTCGAAAGAAGGCTACACAAGAGGGAGCCATGCTGGCGGCAACCACTACCCAGGATACTATTGTGAAAGGAAAAGAAACTATGAAAATGATATTGGAACTGGATGAATAGTATGGTTCCTCTTGTTGGTTATGTAAACTGGTCCTGTTCTATGGTTTCTTTTTATAATCTTCTACCTATGGTGTAGCCAGATCTTTGTTAAATCTGGGTTTTGACCGGTAGTCTTTCTGCTGGTTTCAGGTCCATTAAAAACCTATTTTTGCTACTTCCTTGTAGTTTTTAGGCTTTGCTTGTGGTCTTGGATGCTCTTTCTTTCTTTCTTTCCTTGTACTATGGTTTCGGGGCCCTTTCAAAACTTGTTTTTACCTTAATCTAAAACATAGGTGGTTTGAAGGGAAATTTTAATGCCTTTGATATATCCTTGCATTCTATAAAATTGCAAACATCTTCCAAGATATTCAAAAGACATAATGAAGAGCTAAGAAGATAGAGGGTTTCCTTGTCTCAAACCTCTTCTAGCTGAGAATAATTTTTTTGGGACTCCATTAATGAGAATGGAGAACATAAGGGAAGATATATAACTGGAAATTAGATCTTGAAAACATTTCTAAATCTAAGTCTTCCCAAAACCTTTTGTAAAAACCTTTAATACATCTTATCATATACTTTATTCATATATAACTTTAGAAACATACCTTGTCTTGAGGAGTTTGAGATTGAATGGATAACTTAATAGGAAATAATTATTCCATCTATGATTTATGTACCAAACACAAATGCACCTCATTAATCTACTATGATCTTCTCTAAAAGAGGTTGGATATGTATGGGAAGAGTTTTAGTATACATATATATTATAGACTATTGTGCACATACTGATAGGTATAAAATCCTTAAACTTGTTGGCTCCTAAATTCCTTGGTATAAGAACAAGGAATGTGTTGTTCCATTCTATAATAATTATTTTAATTCCCTAATAATATCCTAAAATTATTGGAAGAAGAAATGAGGAAACACATCCAACCTAGGGGATTTGTCCCATTTCATTGAGAAAACAAATAATTCAACCTCTTATAAGGATGGAGGTTTGATAAGAGCTACATTATCAACCTGAGTTATGACCTTTGGGATAAGCCTTAGTAACTAATATTATTTATCAAGATATGTTGAATTAATTCCTACAAGAATATTCTTTTTATAGAGAATGGTATTCTCATCAATGTCTAATTTATTTAATTTTCTCTCATCTTCTAATATGAGTTTAGAAATTATGTTGATATTCCTACATCTTTAATAAAATTGATGAAAGAACTTCATATTTTTTTTCAATTTCCTTAAACCAAAAGCATCTAGATTGTTGTTTCCAAAATGCTTTTTTTTAGCTTCTAAATTTTGGTAGGAACTAAGGAGTTCATTTTCATTCTTGAGCAATTAATCAATTAGACCGTTGGTAGAAATGAGTTCTTCTAGCTTCTAAAATTCCTCCTCTAAATTTTATTTTGAATAAAGATATTCCCAAAGACTTATTTACTCCAAATTTTAGGTTTTTGTTTGATATGATTAAGAATTTTGGCTAGAATGAACATATCAGATCTAAAGAATGGTTATTTTCACCAATACTTAAGATATTCTTGAAGCTATGTGTGAAAATCTCACATTTTCTCAAATCTAGAAGGTTGATTCTTGAGTTTAGAAATGTTTTCCTCATAAAACACAATATGATTGTGGTTTGAACCAATTCTAGAGAGGGAGGTTAAAGAGCTAGTAAAGTGGATGTGGCAGTTAAGAGAAAGAAGAAACATATATAATCATACATGAATCAAATTTTCCTTGAGTCTTATATTAGACCAGGTATAGGGGTTACCTTTTAGTTACACATCAATGAGATTGACATTAGATATAAAGTCATTTAAATAAGTCATACTTCTATTGAAATCCTATCATCCACACATTTTTCCCAAAGGGGAAAGATGGGAGTTGAAGTACAATAAAACAAACCAATTCAAATTCATATAGTTCCTCTTAAATGCTTCCAAGTCTTCCCAAGGTTTTTCCTTCCCTTGTCTAGATTTCGAGCCATATATTTTAAACATGATCCATTAAACTTTACTAGTCTTGTATTTGAATAACACTAAAATAAGCTTACTATTAAAATTCATAGCCACCCCTTGAATGGTTTGAGGATTCTTAAAAACCACCAATCCTCATATAGGCCCATTAGAGCTATAACTAATATAATTAGCCTTATTCAAAATTTGTATCTATAATGATCAAGAGAGTTTTCAGACATTTTGTACTCTTGGATGATCATAACTATGGGGTTGATCTTCTTTATCAAATTCTTATCAAATATATATTTGTTAGGGTTATTGAGCCCCTTAACATCCCAAGATATTATCTTCATTTATTAACACTAGAAAAATGTTTTTTAAGGGTCTTTTACGTACCCTTTACTACTTCATTTGTTGTTTCCTTCTTCCTTGATTTTTGATTTGACCATATTCTTAAGTTTTTTGTATCTACCCCTATGTCTATCTTATTTTTTCCCTTTCTAATTTTGATAGGTGTCCATTATCCTTCTTAAGCTATTTGATCTTGTTTTGTGATTTTTTGAGAGGAACATTGACCTAATTCCTTTCCTTTGTCTTTATAAATTTCTTTTTATCTATAGGTTTCAAAACCCAACATAGGTGATATAAGATTATCACTACCTTCTTTCTATATCATAACTCTTTTAGGAGAGCCTTGAATGATTAGAATATTTATTAATTCATCACTATAATGGGCCTTTCATGTTCTTCTCTCTTAGAGCTGCGTAAGAACATACCTGATTCCTTTAAACTTCTATTTGTAAATAGATCTTGAATGTTTTTAAAAACCCCACTGTTCTTCAATTTATGATCCTTGGGAGTGTTAAAAGATTATAATGAAATATGATCCTTTTACGGTTTAGAAGATCCACATTGGGGGTGAATTGAGACTAGAACTTGATTTCCCCATTTTTGGCTCCATTTTAACCTAGAGATTTATTAGAATGTCATCTTACTATATCTAATTTAGATTATCTATATTATGTGGAGATTTTATCATGTCTATGATATTATAAAAAGGTTCTAATAATTCCACAAGGAGACTAAGAGTTGCTTTATTAACCCATTGAGGCTTTTCCACTTATGAGGTGTATTTTTGGGACATTATCTTATTAAATGGATCAAAATACTACAAAGTTTGCATATATTTATGTATTTCTCATATTCAATAGGTTGAGTCCACTCCATAAAATTGGGTTTTATCTTGATGGTATATTTTAGAGGTTTGTCTACTGGTATGAACATATTGAATATTTTAACTACCATTCTTCTTCTATATTTTGTGATTGGGTTTATGGGGATAGGCTAACCCAAATCTTTAGTTAATCCCATAATGACCTCATATTCCCATAACTCAAATGGTAACTCTAGTAGTAACACACATAGGGGGATATACTCCAATACCAAGCTACTTATACCAATGCATGCATTCCATTTATTGATATAAATATTTTATTTGACCATAAACTAAGGCCCTTTAACTAATACCTTGAAGCTATCTTCTAGGTTTGTGAAGTTAATTATAAATAATGTTTGGTCTATAATAACAACTTCTAGTTGGCCTTTTGGATTCCATTTCTAGTTAGTATAGCCTTTAAAAGAGTTAATATTTAATATAAAACCATTGAATTTTTCCAAAAGAGAGTTATCTAACTTAGCATAAGCCTTTTCCACAATAGTATTTAGGATGTTTACACATACCTCATCATTATCCACTAAAGTATCTAATAAAAATTCAAACAAACATTGATTCATTAAATGTTTGGTAATTTGTCAGCCTAAAACAATTTTGAATTTGGAATATTACATGTGAAGCCTAATTTTCGTCCTATTGGGACCCTTACATCTACTGCTTACTTAAGTCTTGTATCCTTAACAAGGGTTCCTTCTCCCTCCATATCCTTATTAAAATGACTTCTCCCTTTTATAGGTTATCGACATCTCCTATTTTAGATTATGGATCCATGTTTTTTCACCCATTACCATATTTAAAATTCAATATTAATTTCATCATTCTTCCACTGAGATATTTTCATATTCATATAAATATAACTTATAATAATAAAATGAATTAGGGCTAATTAACTTACAATTAATGATGACTAGTTTACACAAGTACTTGAAGATATAAAGAAGTTAATTTGAACCAAAAAGGTATGTACCTAGTATTTGAAGTCCTTGATTAATCTATAATTAGGTCTTATTATTTACATATTGAATTCACCTATAACCATCTCTCATAAATATCCACTTGAGCTAAAGGTGATATTAATGTGCTGACAAGTCAACCCAAGATAGGTATCATAACCATGCACTCTTTATTTTATACTTTGGTGGTTATATTATATTGGTATGTTTATGTATCCCATACATATATTAATATATAATTTTTAGTATATTTTTATATTTACATGATTTATATCTATATTTATACCTCATGGTTATCATCTAATGAAAACTCCACAACCCTTATCTTATATATCTCATGGTTTTCACCTAATAACATTATACTTATTTGTACTACCTCTTACACCTCTTATTATTATTTAATGACACCTTATATCTTGTTAGGATTATGATTGCTACTATTTTTTTATATTTCCATATTATATCTCTCAAAACTACTTATTATAATTCAAATTTTATATAAAAATTTAATTATATATATATATATATATATGAATAAAATAACATAATTGATATATGTCTAATAAGATACTAAGAGAAATGAAACCAATTTACACAATGAAAATAATATAATAAAAGTAAATAATAAATGGGTAATAAATGATAACATGTGTTCGTTCTTCTAGAAATATGAGCTTGAAAACTAAATATGCTAATTGTGTGTAAAATGTTCCTAAAATATGGAAACTTAATTATCTTTTGGACATACTTGTGCACTATGAAAGTACATCCTATATGCACTTGACCATATAATTCTTATTTAGTTGTGTAGGTCTATTTTTTGGTCATGTATGTCATGTTAGAGTTTCAAAAGTTGATTTTAGCACATGTGCATTAATTCCTTCTTATTACTTATGTTCCTTACCTTACCATAATTATCTATTAGAATTTTAATAATAAAATAATCCCTTCAATAACCTATCTTAAAAATATATAACCAAACAAATTGAATAGAGTTAATAAATCACAAAGGTAGTATTATAAACTACATATTATACATGCTCAAAATCAAACCTCCATATAGTTTTATTAATGTGTGGATGTAATATCTAAACTTAGGGTTTTGAACCTCTTCTTTCCTATAAGTATAAATGAAACTACTATTTCTTAATGACCTAATTTTACATAATGAAAATGATGAGAGACTAATATAGAATGGTATGTCATAAGTATGAGGGATTTGATGTTTGTCTCTAGGGTTAACATTTTAATGTGATTTCTCTTGACATATTCCTTTATGTATGGATATGTGTCTCTAAAAAAAATCTATAAATTGTTAGATTTTTTTGTGTGTGTACATACTCATTTAGGATAACTTATGCACACTAGACAAATTTATAAAAGTATAAAGGCAAAGTTAATGGTACATAATCCATAGAAACATGTAAATAAGCCCACAAAGATGAAAGGGAAAAATTATATAGTGTGTGGGTTTGTAATGAATGGACTTGTAAATGATTTAGGCTCTATTTTTTAGTAAGGGTTGGATAGAAAGTGAGTAACATATGAAATACTTCTTTTAAATCCCTTAGAAAACTAGTCCACTTCTTGATAAAATAAGTAGATAATTTTTTTAATTTTACAATTTGAATATTTTGTATTTGGAAATTCCATGATATATGGTCTACACCACCCCTGTCTTTATGGTGAGGGATCAATAACCTACATTTCAATCACTTATCTCAAAACAAAAGGTTAAATGTCTCATATTTTAGGAAAAATAAATTAGTCAAAGCATGTTATAATTATAAAAACATATGAATTTGAGTATTTCCATCATATGTTAGGAAAAATAAATTATCCAAAGCATGTTAAAATCCTAGAAACATATGCATTATGATATTTTACATAATTGTAATATTTTTTAAAAAATACATGTTTTAAGATATAATATTGGAATCTAAATATATATAATCATGTAAAGTGAAAGATAGAAGAAATGAGATGAGGAGGATTACAAGTACCTATGACTTCTCTTGAAACTCAGTGCTTGTTATGAAAACTTATCCTTATAAATATGGTTTTATCATTAAGAATACTAGTGTAAGTGTTAATAATAAGATAAATAGTCAAATTGTCAAGGCCAATGAAACATAATAGGAAACATGAGCATGTCACTATAATAATGTCAATACAAATATAAAGAAATTGCCATGTGAAGGCTACAAAATACAAGAATCACACTCAATAAGAGGCCTGAATCATAGTCAGAGATTTGAGGATGATGATGATAATATGCAAAATATCACAAATAGATATAGGTACACAATTAATATATTATAAATTATGTAAGTAATAAAAAACAAACATGATGCATGTAAATTTAGTTCTATATATAAAATTTGATTGATTAAAATTATGTTACTATGTAACTATCAAAGAATTAAATAATGTCCTCCTATTTACCCTAATTTTAGTTCTAATAAAAATAAGAAATAAACTAGTTTCAAACAAATAAATGTAAAAATACATGAACAAAAATATGGAATCCAATTCTATCTAATATGATACAATTAGAAACAAGTCCAAATATATTGAAATTATACTAATCAATGTAAATAATGAAGGGGTAAGGAATGATCACACTTATTTTATATTCTATAAATTTGAGACTATGAACAAACTATGTATACTATGTGCATCTTGATTATTAGATATATAATCTTGTAGACATATAAATTAAATAATTAAGTGCTTGGCAATATCTATTCTTTACATATTTACATTACTTGGTCTATTCACCATTTTGGTAACCAATAATTTTTAAAAGAGCATTCATTATTATAATTTTTTTTGAAAATATCATAAAAATATCCCTATTTTAGTCACATTCATCCCTACTCATGTTACAGGATGCTATCATACATGTCCTAGTAGTCTTTGGTCTTTTGGGATAAGTTTGCACTAGGTTAGACATGGTCACACTATGACCTTCTCCCCTATACTTTAATAGTTATTTTTTCAAATAAATATGTTTCATAATGGATCTCCCACACATATTTTAAATTCATTTAATAATGTTTTTCCAAATATTCACTTATAAAATCACATCAAGTTAAACAAATGTCACACGTAGCAATTACTTGGCAATTCTACTACAAAATAATAAAAAATCACCATTTCTTCCAATATCAATTTTATAGCATTATAAAATTCATAGGACAAGTATAGATATTTTTTATTTAAATTAAATGGCATCCATTATCAAGCATCTCGATAAATTTTCTAGCTATAGTCATATAGTTGCACAATCACATATCACATAATCATCCCAAGAGGGATAATTACATTAGAATTAGGATAAGTCCTTGTGACCCTTGGCCATTGTAACTCATGCTCCTCTTGAGTATGGTGAAGCCCTGATCAATCACATACCATTTGATCAATAAGACTACTAATTTTTACCTCTTCATGACTATTCATAGTGTGTTTTACTTAGATATTAGATCTTGCTTAGTGAAAACTATGGATTCCTTAGCATGTTGTCTCATTCTTTCACCCTATTTGTAGTTGTAAAACTTCTTATTATAGGTCATGTGAAGTGTTATGGCTGAGTGAGTTAGTATATTCAATAGTTCCATTCAAGGCCTCTTGTCTAGTCCTCATAGCCTAAACATTCATCCATAACCTTATGATGTAACATTGATGTGAGGAGATGAATATTGGAGAAGTGTATGTTTAGTTGGTCTCTTGGTTTCATGTGTAATATTTAGTTAGCTGGAAGTCATCAAATTATTTGGTGTATCACTTCCCTTAAGATAGTTTGATTTTAGTTTTCTCTCTCCCTTCCCCCCCTAAAGTTTAGGTGTAGTAGTGATCCAAATTGGTACATCAAGGGAGCTAGCCCTACCTAGATATTCACCTCATACTTAGGCTACCCACAAGCCTTGAGGTGTTTCAGTTGTGCCACTTGGATGAGGGGAGCCGAGACATCTCCTCAAAGGGTGGATATCTAAGTGACAACAATTATAACACACATTCTAGATAAAAAATGAAAAGATGATGATTCTATGAGGAAGGTTAGGTCCTATCCATGGTCTTAGACTGTAACTAATAAAAGAGAAATCATGAGGGTATGAAAATCATGTAAAAAGTAAATGGGATAAATATGATATTTTTAAAGGAAGGCCAGGTCCTATCCATGATCTTACACTACAACTCATAAAAAAATAAACCCAAGTAGTGCCCAAAAGTGTTGGAAAAGTATGAAAAAAAGAAGACAAAAGGAAATCATGAGGAAGACTAGGTCCTATCCAAAATTTTACAATACAACTCATGAAAAAAGGGAAACCAAAAGACCAAAAGGAAGGACTAAGGTTTGTGAAAGGAAAGAACTATAACAGAGGGTAGGACCTATGCAAGTATCCTACAAAAAGTGTTAGATCAATAGCATATAGAAAGTATGAAAATAAGGGAAGGATTTAGGCAAAATATATTTTAAGGAATTGTGCATTGGTGGGCTCTTTAAAAATATGGCTTTTATTGGTTTGAAGGCAATAGGTACTTGGACAAAAAATATATTTGACTAAGGGCCCCACCATTTTCGGTGTATTTACCTTCATTTCCATGAGTATAGTCTAATTTAAGGATAAGATCACCAAAATTAAACATGTAAACTTTAACTCATTTTTTATGTTGTTTGGTAATACAGGCCTTGTATTGGTGATTATGTTGTAAAGTAGAGATACAATATTCATCAAGGAGATCAAGATAATGAAGGTGAGATTCACATATTTCTTCATTGGGTATGATATCATGAAGAGATATACAAAGAGAGGGAAGATCAACTTATAATGCAAGGACCTATTTAGAATCGTAGATTAGAGAGAATGGTGTTACCCTAGTGGTAATGCATATGCTAGTGTAATAGGCCTAAAGAGTAGGATAGAGATGAAGATGCCAATCCATGCGAGTGTCATGAATTATCTTTTGGACTATTTTAGTAAGAATTTTTTTGTGGCCTTGACTTGGCCATTATATTATGGATGGTAAGGTGTGGATAATTTGTGATTGAATTTAAATTTAGCACAAAACTATTTGACATCTTTGTTTTTGAAGTTACACCATTATCTGAAATGATAGTATGAGGGATATCAAAATAATAAATGATTCGATTAAGGATGAATTTAGATATGGTGGTACCATTAACATTAATGAGGGGTATAGCCTCAACCCATTTGGTAAAATATTTTGTGGTTATTGTTGGGAATATGAAACCCCGAAAGCACACAATTGATTACCAAGTACAAGCAACTTAATATGCGGAAATAACCAGAATCAACAAGTAACTAGAACCTAGAAATAACACATGATATGAGAGACAATACACAACTTGTATTAAAACTCTTACAGAAAAGAATACAATAAAGAAGATGCCACTTCTTCTCCACCACCTCTTCAGAGGCTTCCCACACCTCAAGTGAACAGTAATTATCTCCTCAAAGCTCTCTCTTAGGTCCCAACACCCAACTCAAACACTGAGTTGGTGTTCACCTTATACCTGTGCTCCATGCACTCCAAAGTGCTCCACGCACTCCACAAGTACACAAATGTACTCCAAGTAGATCTCTCCTGAACCTGCAACAACTTGCACCTCAATAGACCTTACTTATGGAAGGATCTTCCTTGCCTTCCTCTCTTGTTCTATCTGAGTACACACTGTACTCCAAGTAGATTCTGCCTGATTCTACTCCCTGTTGTGTTACTGTCTTATCTGATCTTGTGCACCTGCAAATCAACCTTGTTCTGCACACCTGTGAACCTTGACCTTGCACACACATACACCTACATATCAATGATCTTACTTACCATGTAGATCTCCTATAGAAGCCATGCTCACCTGATGACCAAGATCATACACTCTTGAAGAACCCTGCTGATTCTCCAATCCAACACCCACCTTGGTACTGTGGCACTAGGAGGAACACACCATTGCTCACCTCACACACAGAAGGAGCTTATAATATTGCTCTCTTACTCTCTAGCACAAGTTTACAATACAATCCATGAGTCTATTATATAGATCTCATCCAAACAATAATTAGACACCTAATTACAATAATTAGATCCGCAGCTCTTAGTCTAAAATTAGCTCTAAACATGCAAACACTTGGTTCGTCAACTAACTTCCCATAACATACTCATAGCTTGAACCACACAGGTGACCGACGCCGGTCCCTGTCTTCTTGGGGGTCACCGACATCGGCCGACTACTGACCGATGTCGGTTGCTTCCTGTCTCTACCCTGCCGACATCAGTTGGCCTGACCGACGCTGGTGACAGTAACACTCTGCAACCCTTCTGCAACCTCCTCCATGTCTGCATCAGTGAATCTTTTAGCTCCACAACCTAACAATCTCCCACTTGGAGATAAATAGCTGCACTATACCTGTACCTGTACCCCATCTAATCTATTTCTTAGTTTGTATTCCTCTTCAAGCTCAACCCTGAAGACCACCCACCACACAACCTATGGTGTACCTTCTATCATATGAGTACCCTACTGCATTCGAACCTACAATCCCATACCTGGTCTCTCTTAAATACCTGAGAACTCACTTCTCTGAATTGGCTCCTAACTCTTTGACATCACCCACTGCTTGGGCAAACTCAGGTCTATACTAGACCTCATGTGATTTCAGACACTAAACTGTCCAGCCCTTGGTGCACTCTAATTTTGCATCCTGTGTCTCGCCAACACTTGATTCACATCAGCTCCCACTGGAGACAAAATCACCCTGTGATCTCCCATGTCCCCCATGCTGAAGAATTTTGCTACTCCAAATTATTCATAGCAAACCACTAAACTAATCTTACTCTTAGCTCAGTAAAACCCTGTATGTACAACCTTGCTACCATACTATCCACATATAGCAACAGAATGATGTCATGACTCATCATCCACCTGGTAAGACAAACCATAGTAGTTACCTGACATTGATTGAAGTCGTGCTTCGTCCTCCACCTATCAAACCCTGTACCACTGTCCTGCAGCTCCTCAAGATCATATGACCTAGTCTTCCATCTCACGTATCCATTCTCTCTATTCTTCAACTACGAAATCCATTCATCTTGCAGTGCGAACATACTAGCTAGAAACCCTACCAAATCTCCCATCTGGTTCTGCAATCTCTCCATGCCACGCTCTCACTGTTTCCTAGATCCTTCTTGCTCTGCAGTCAGCAACTAGTATAAAGAAGAGGAACAATGAATTTGAGGCCTACTTACATCTTCAATCCTCCATATGGGTGTTTGAGACTCTTTGACAGCTTGCTATCCACCCAAAATTCATTTCAGTGATCAACCTCTTTCACCACACACTCTGCATCTGACCAACGTCAGTTCCTGCGCCTGTCCTAACTACCAACCTACCGACGTCGGTGTCCTGATGATGCCAACATCGGTCCTCATGACCGACGTCAGTCTTACATACTGCTGACGTTAGTTTTCCTATGTTTTCCTGTAAGCGATGACTTTTTACCCGTGAGCTCTTTTGAATCAATCCCCATGTCCAAATTGTCCTGCTCAGAAGTATCCAGCCCATCCACTGGTCTCTGTCTGCCATCTCCTCCAAGAACACCAAGGCTTTCTAGTTCTTAAGCCTATCAAATATATCTATCTTCCACTTAAGAACATGCATCTCCTTCCTGCTCATGTGACCAAGCCTACGAAGCCACGTCTCTGCAACAAAAGAAGAATCAGTAATATAAATAAGTAGATAAAGAGTACCTATTTTCTTACCACCAGCTAATTCAAGTGCATATGCTATGAGAGTTCTCATGCATCTCTCATCACCCAACTCTTCTAAAGAAATTAGCCACATCTCCAAACCTGGGACCTGCATGACCTCCTTCAACACCCATGTGTTGGTCACCTACAATTTTAGCTTCACTTTCCCTTTGCCAATTCTTTGGCAAGGCTCACCAGCTCCTCTACCTAGGGCTGCATGGAAAGAGGCAACCAAATCTATAAGACAAATTTCAACTTTATCCAAGAAACCTCCCAGAGCATCCTGTGCCACATCCCCTGCAACATCTGCTTCTTCAGTTCCTTCTTGCTGATCTTCCACAAACCAACAATTTTCTTTTACCTGCTCTTTCTTTCCATCAGACCGTAAGTAACCATCTGTGCTTTTCAACTCCTCCATTCTTAGCTTACTTTGATCTGCCATTGCTCTACTCCCACTCAATCAGAAACCCCTGAGAGTGACCTATAACCAAACACAAAACCGTTTCTTGCAACCTTAGCTCTGATACCACGTGTTGGGAATATGAAACCCCGAAAGCACACAATTGATTACCAAATACAAGCAACTTAATATGAAAAAATAACCAGAATCAACAAGTAACTAGAATCCAAAAATAACACATGATATGAGAGACAATACACAACTTGTATTAAAACTCTTACAGAAAAGAATACAATAAAGAAGATGCCACTTATTCTCCACCACCTCTTCAGAGGCTTCCCACACCCCAAGTGAATAGTAATTCTCTCCTCAAAGCTCTCTCTTAGGTCCCAACACCCAACTCAAACACTGAGTTGGTGTTCACCTTATACCTGTGCTCCATGCACTCCAAAGTGCTCCACACACTCCACAAGTACACAAACGTACTCCAAGTAGATCTCTCCTGAACCTGCAACAACCTGCACCTCAATAGACCTTACTTATGGAAGGATCTTCCTTGCCTTCCTCTCTTGCTCTATCTGAGTACACACTGTACTCTAAGTAGATCCTGCTTGATTTTGCTCCCTATTGTGTTGCTGTCCTATCTGATCTTGCACACCTACAAATCAACCTAGTTCTACACACCTGTGAACCTTGACCTTGCACACACATAAACCTACATATAAATGATCTTACTTACTATGTAGATATCCTATAGAAGCCATGCTCACCTGATGACCAAGATCATACATTCTTGAAGAACCCTGCTGATTCTCCAATCCAGCACCCACCTTGGTACTGTGGCACTAGGAGGAACACACCATTGCTCACCTCACACACAGAAGGAGCTTATAATATTGCTCTCTTACTCTCTAGCACAATTTTACAATACAATCCATGAGTCTATTATATAGATCTCATCCAAACAATAATTAGACACCTAATTACAATAATTAGATATGCAGCTCTCAGTCTAAAATTAGCTCTAAACATGCAAACACTTGGTTCGTCAACTAACTACCCATAACATACTCGCAGCTCGAACCACACAGGTTACTGACGCTGGTCCCTGTCTACCTAGGGGTCGCCGATGTTGGCTGACTACTGATCGACGTCGGTTGCTTCCTATCTCTACCCTGCTAACATCGGTTGGCCTGACCGACGCCGGTGACAGTAACACTCTGTAACCCTTCTGCAACCTCCTCCATGTCTGCATCAGTGAAGCTTTTAGCTCCACAACCTAACAGTTATGATTATAAAGACATGCCCATCTTGAGATCGAGGTAATTTTCCTATGAGATCTAATCTCTACATAGAGAATGGCTAGGGAGATTATATAATTTGAAGCTTGGCTAGAGGTGAATGAATTAGATCATCATGAAGATATAAATGAGTAAAATTTTTAGAAAATTTAATGGAATATTTTTCAAGATTAGGCTAAAAATATCACATACGTAAGTATTTGTGGATTGTAGCATGTCTGCTACATTGGCCACTACAAATGCCTGTATGTGCTTGTTTGATAAGAGGAAGAACCTTTTCTTTCATGACATAATGGATCAAGGTACCTTCAACATTGAAATAATATAGGATGTTATAAAATAATACATACCTAAAATCTTATTTATGAATGTGAGTCTTTTCATGGGAATCGAGGTTCAGAAGATAAGTTTGGTGTTCTAAAAATTGAATAATATCTTTATACCATGGGATTTATCAAATGGTGATAGCCTCAATGTGGTAGATGAGATAATTTTATGGTTTAAGA
The DNA here is from genome assembly GCA_037957365.1 of Torreya grandis. Classification (NCBI taxonomy): domain Eukaryota; kingdom Viridiplantae; phylum Streptophyta; class Pinopsida; order Cupressales; family Taxaceae; genus Torreya; species Torreya grandis. The sequence continues at coordinate 5,505,988 of JARHVA010000331.1, forward strand.
GAAGATGGGGATTTTTTTATTTGGATAATAAAAGTGGGATCGATAAAAACTTGGTGTAGATGAAAAAGAGATGCTAAAGAAGTAAGAGAATCAATAATAAAATTTTGATCTCAAGGGATAGGATTGATGGTAAAATAAATGAAATATTTAGTGAGGGTAATTGAAATTTGATGATAATAAATGAGATTCTCTCTTTTGATTTGACAATCACCATGGTGGAAAATGAGTTAAGAATCTCCTAAAACATGTAAATATGTGATATCTAGATCAAGGGATGCTCTCATGTCTAAGATTAAATCTATGTACTCTATCATATTATTAGTGACATCAAATGTGACATAAAATGCTAAAAAGATAATTTTTACAAGAGGCCTCGTAAGAATACAACCTACCCCAACTAGTTGAAGTAATTTAGATCCATTAAAATGAAGGGCCTATTGAGCCTATTTTTAACACCCCTCATTTTCTTTCCCAAAATGAAAACTTTGAAATGATTCTATCATATTGATGACATTGTCATGACATATAAAATGACCAATTGGGGGTCTTAGTTCATTATATAATTTGAATATGAATTTTATGTTTAAATATTTATTATGACTCTATATTTAGTGAAATTATTACTCTACATTACAAAGTGGTTTCAAAAGCATTTCATGGATTCAATGAGAAAATTTAATATATCTGTATTAACAAAATTTATTCTTCATGAGTATAAGTTAATTATCAAATTCAAAATATTTTTGTGATACATAAGTTCATCAAGCAGGTAACATTAGTGATTAAAGGTTAAACATAAATGAGCGCAGTTGGTTTCACTTGATCATTGCTGAATGGATGATATTTGTATGATCATAAGTTAAAATAGATGTTTCTAAATCTAATTGTTTATCTAAAGCAAATATCTATAAGTGTTATTGATTTTTCAAACCTAAATGTTTTTATGAGTCTCATAATAAACTTAAGTCTTCTAATACTTTGGCATAATTATTATTGCCTCATGACATAGGGGTTGAAGGTTATAAATATTTTAATAATAAGGTGGTCTTTAATTTTTATAAAGGTTAGATGTTTCTTACATCAATGGTGGTTATGTTGAATTGATTGACTTATATGGCTTTTGATAAATACAAAGGTGGTGGAATGTTTACTTGAGTTAGTTTTGAGTTTGAAGTATGGTTAAGTGGTATTTAAGTAGTACGTAATGTGTTATTAATGCACTCATGATTTGGTGTATATGTTTGGATTTTTTTTATGCCCCCATACTTTTTAACATTTAAGACTTGTGTATTATGCATCAAATTTTTATTTTTAGAGGGAAATTTAGTGGTAACTTAGTTCATCACTATTTTTATCAATGTTCCTAAATTTTTTTCATAGATCTGGAGATAACTACTAACAAAGTTACTATCCAATATTGGTCTAACATGTATTTGTTTTAGTACTTTAAGATTAACAAAATATAAAAGTTAAATTTTATTTGGTTAGTTGTCATTCTTGATAAGCTCACTGTGGAAGCAAAGATTTGGAGTTGAGGAGAAGAAATTGGAAGTTTATCAAATAATCTACAGGTAAGGTATGGATTTACTTTCATTTTCATGAGTAGAAGAAAGCATGAGTATTATGAAAACTCAGCTAGAGTGGGTTATGAAATTTATGAATTTGATAGAGGTTGGTTTAATGGTTTACTTAGTTGATTTTGTATGCAAGTGTTTATTTTTATTTAATGGAAAATAATATAGATCTTATTGTAAATTATTTTAAAAATATTCATTGTAGAATAATTTTTGAGCATGTAGTATATAGAGGTATTATTCTGTGAAATTAAATTAATAAATTTAGGTCGACATGTCATTTATTCTTGACAAGATTTTGAAAATAGTTTATTATGAGATGATTTTAGAGATGTAAGTTATTTGATGTGGGTACACTTGAGAATTTGTTAGAATATTTTAGTGTTTATGAAGAATATTTGAGAAATTTTGTATATAGTTCATCATAATATTATTTTGGTCTGAACACAAATTATTTCAAAATCTCGGGTTATGATTAATATGTAATTCTTGGTATATTTTTATTTGAGTTTCATTTAAGAAATACAATTCTTTTTGTATGAAGAGAAAGACTTTAAAATTTATGATTTTATCATAAATTATTGATAAGAATGTTGGATTTAGTTGGTATTCAAGTATGAATTTCATATAGAGTGTTAGTTAGCCATTCTTGGGTTTTGAAGCAAGTTATATATCTCTAATTTTTTAGATTTTTCATTAAATACATCATTTATAGAAGTTTAGATATATGAAGAGAGTTTAGTATCAAGTCTCAGAAATGTTTTTCACCACATGGTTTAAAAAAATGATTTTTACAATATCATTCTAATCTCGAGCAATTTTTCTCTATCATTGATAAACAAGTTATATTAATAAAATTTAGACTACAATTTGTGGAAATAAATTTTTTATATTTGATTGAAATATGAGAAAGTTGTGTTTTAGATATTTTGATATTTTAAAGGACAGTCAATTTTGTGAATTTATAAATTAAGTTTATCAATAAACCTTTTGATAACAGTGGATGAAATTTTATGAGTGTTGATTTTAGTTCTTATAAGATTTCACCTTATCTTATGACATATTATTTTTCAAATTTCAATATTTATTATTGAAATTTAAAAATATATTTTTAGACATTTAATGGGTTGTAGGTTTTGGTACATGGTTTCAAAAGAGATTTGGTTGATTTGTTTTATCTTTCAAAATGTCAGGGTGGACACCTCCAAATTCAAATAATAACCAAAAAATACATGGAGAATAAATCAACCTGAGAATAAAAAAATCATTTTCTCATAATTTTGTGTCTAGAGGTCATTTATTTGCTAGTAGGTCAGGTAGGAGTTTATCAAGACCTTTAAATATGGGAAATATTATGTTAATCTAGTTTGATGGAGTTGATCTTGATTTATAGAATGTTCTTGAAGCCTTACCATTTAACCTTGTGAATACTAGAGGAAATCGAGCTTGGAGAGCTTATTGGAGAAATCATCCATATAGACATAGAAATTTAAGTGGTTGTCAGAGAATGCAAACCACTTTACAATCAGAAGATAATTTAGTTTCCCATCATTCTCCTCATCAGAATGAATAGTTTCCTAAAAATTATTAAAGTTACACTCTCATGCTTGAGTGCCTTTGAACTAAAAAATTCCATTTTTTGAACCTGTTAGTCCATTTACAACTTGCTCTAGGCTTAACCTTACATATTTTCCCCATCATCAACTAAATAAAAAATAGTACCATTAAACTAAATAAGACAAGAAATCAATCCTTCAACATCACCAATAGTTAACAGGATGGTTAAAAAAATTAAGTTGGAGGTGGATCACAAAGAAGATGAAAATGCAGTTAAGTTGATCAAGTTCTCAACAACTAGTATGAGTTATATTGAATACATGACTGATAAGGGTTATCCACTTATTAAAATGCTATCAAATTTAGATGATGAGTAAAAGTGTTCAGAAATATTTTGCTATTGTTTGATACTTATTAGATATTTTGTTTTAATTTTTTCTTGATAGTAGTTTCATGGTTTAAGACATATTTAGACAATATATTTTGATATGGATATTTAAACATATATATAATGCATATGAATAAAATTTTAGATTGATATTTTTAATTTAAATAACTTATGTTATTTTAGATATTTTGCATAAGTTATTTTATTTAGGTGATTATAATGTCTAAGGACCCCAACCTGATTAGAGTCAGTTTTCTTGATTTATTATTTTAAATTTTAATCTTAAGACTCATTTCAAAATGTATAAAATGAGTTAAGTGATAAATAAAATTTAATTGACTTAATTAAAGTCAATTAAATCATAACCAATAACTAAATAAAGTTAGTTATAACTGATTCCTCAAACAGCTTTGGAGGAATTGATTATAAAAGAAGATGAAAATGATATAGAAAAGAGAGGAACATTACACAGGTATTTTTTAAGTCTTTTAATTCACTTCAATTCCATCTTCATACTTCTTTCTATGCAATATATTTAAGATAAACAACTCTTGAAGATAGATCAAGGACACTTTCTTTGACAGTTAAATAACTTGCTTAACAAACACAACTATATCTAGGTTTCTTTGTTTAATTTATAAATCAATTATCTGAGGAATGTTAGGTTTGATATCTTATGATGATTGTAGATTTTCAATCATATGGGTAGAATCCAACTACTTGGCCTAAATATTGATGAACACTTCACTATGTACAACATATTTTTTTTATCAATTCATATTGTACTGGTTGTTATGTTAAAGAATTTTATATCAGAAATGATGTTTCTCAATAAAATTTTATTTACCTATTAAGATGACTCTTTCTTCAAAGACTCGTAAAATATTTTTTTAGTTTTCATTTATTTTCTCTATTTTTTTTGAAGTTTAGGTTTTTAGTTTAATTAGTTTGTTCATATTAGGTATTTTATTGATAATTTTAGACTTAGATAATTTTACTTTTTTTAGTTTTAGTTATTAGTGTTAATTATCTGACTTCAATGAACTTAAGTTATTTTATTATTATCTTTGTTTTCTTAATTATCTTTTAGTCTTTGGAGTAGATTTAGTTTTCTTCTTTTACTTTGTTTTAGTTTAAATTAAGTTTATTAGATTCTTTATTTCATTTTATTGTGACTTGATTTTAGTGACAGATTTATTTTATTCATTATATTAATGCTATTTTCCCATTTTGATTGTTTTATTTTCTTTCTTAGATTTAATTTATTAGATATCTCTTAAATAATATTTGTTGTATCTATCTCTTTCTTTGATTTTCATTTTATTCTTTTGTTTGTATCTTTTTGACCATTTTATTTATTTTCAATGGATCTCTTTTGAGTCAAGCATAAATATATTATATTAGCTATTAAATCATAAATATTCATAAGGAACATAAATATTTACTTCAAGAGTTTATCTAGTTCATAGGTCTTTTCTATCAGATAAGATTGATTATATAATCACATCTATTTCCTTCTTTCAAAGAGAATATTGATTTCTAAATTAATAATAGAGTATTGTTCAGTATTTGGAATACTTGTTATTATCTCAAAACATTTATAAACCCCTTTACACATCTTCTATATTCTTTATGATATTTTAGACCATAAACTATTAAACTGGTATGATTTCAATTTAACCTTCACGATAGGTGAAAGGGATGATTTGTTGACATAAAAATTTTAATCGTCAACAAATTTGGTGACTTCACTAAATATTTTAAAAATCTTGTTTTCTTGTTTATTCTTTGTTGCCCATGACCATTGGAGGTCCACACCTAGTTATCCAACCCTTAATTGATACTACCAAAGAAAAAGTTGAGATTGCTTCTAGTTTGACTCATTTTGGTTGGTATAATAAGCCTTATGATTTATTTCATATTGTTAAGTAATTACCAAAGAATTATAATAAGTATAAATTATTGATGTTTACATAAGTCTTACATGTCAAACTCAAATTTATATTCAAAAAAATAATCATATAATTATAATTGAAAAAGAAGAAATTTTGTGCATTAATCTTTGACCTAGAATTCATTTCATCTTGAAGATTTAATTTCTCTTGTTGATTAATCTGATCAAGTAATTAAAATAGTTGAAAATTCAGATGGAGGAAGATCAATAACAATAGTAGAGCATTCAAGATTTGATTCCAGGTCTTCAAAATAATATGTATCAAGCTAAAGTAACTGATGAAGATAATGATTTAGATCAAGACATTTATTAGCCCTTAGTAAATCCTTATATTCATGAAAATATAATCAATATTGGTGCTCATATAGTTAAATTACCTTCATTAAAAGGTTGTAACATTATTAAGTTTTTATGAATCCTTGGTGCATCATGGGAGGATCATTTAGATTATTTAAAACTAGTTTGTGCTACCTTTGGTATTGATAATAAAAAGGTTTCTCTTAGAGTTCTCTTACATACTTTGGAAGGTAAAACATACCAAACATTTATTAGTCTTCCATCAAATGTTATCAACACTTGAAAAGATATAGAAGACTAGTTAGAGTTATGTTTTTGTAAGTTTAAACAAGATTTAACTCTAGTAAATTAACTGGTTAATATTTCAATTGATCCAAGTAAACCTCTTTATAGGTTCATAAATAGATTTACTAGATTGCATCACAAAATTTCACCTGACGTTAGGCCATCTAAGAAATTGTCAAAGTTATATTTTGTAATCTTTTACCTTTAAAATACAAAATGGTTATAGAGGATAAAAATATTATGGGTTATGATGAAACTGTAACTTTCTACATAGAGTATGAAACTAAATTTAAGAGTTGGTTTTAATGATAGAATTATGATAGGAGTAAATTTGGACAATGCAAAAATTCTAAAAACCATTCATAATCTTAGCAACGAATTGGTCTCCATCAAGAAATGATTAAATGATAAACTATCTTCATAAGGTAAGTCATCATTTTCTTAGAAGAATCAAATTGAAGAAAAAGTTCTTTATTTTAACATTCGTGAACTAGACCATGACCCAAATATGTATGTAGTTGTTCAAAAATTTAAAATATATATTCAAGCTAAGGAAAGTATCTCATTTGATCTAGATGAAAATATAAATATGTGTGGGATTGATGAATCTTTAAATGATACTAAAACCAAAAATGCTTATGTGGTTAATACTAGATAAAGAGATTATTCAAATACAGTAAATAATAATCAAAATTCTACTCAAACCCAAGATAAAGGTAAAAATATACAGAATAATGAAACATCATATAATGTTACAATGAATCCCAAACACAATGATCTTTTATCAATAAGTTTTAATAATTCTCAATATCATCCTTTTAAGCCTAAAAATTACATGCATATACGTCATCTAGATGTAGGGGTTTATAATATTATTGATGATTTATCATCTATTAAGGTAGGGTTTTAATTATTATAAGCTTCTAGTTTTTTAGGATAGCTAGATAAAATTAATGAGACAATTAAAAATCCAAATTCTAATAATATTCTAGGATTTTAGGAAGAAAGTAAAAATGATGAGGATACTCCATCTACTATTTTTTCTCAAATTTATGACCCTCATGTAGATTATATACTACTTTTTTATATATCTATCAAAATTACTGACAAAGTCATACATAATTACATTTTAGATATAGGTGCATCAAATAATGTTATGCCCAAATTTATAGCTGATAAGTTAGGTATTTGTTATGAAACAAATAATAGAAAGCTAGCTGGTTTTGAATCATGTCAAACAAAAAATTATGATAAATTTTGAGATCTTGTAATTAAATTTGCACAAGATGAGATAATTCGGTGTATGACTAATGTTCAAATTTTAGATATTCTTAAAAATTATGTAATGATTTTGGGTAGAGATTGGTCTAAAGAAACTGGTGCATTTGTTAGAAAAGATACCACTTGGGTTCCAATTAGAAATGAAATTGTCTTTATTCAAAGAGAAGATTGGTCTAGTAACTCTATTGAATCAATGCCTCCTATTATGGCTCATGTTAAAATGGAAATTAGTAAATATGAGTTGATGACTCTTGATGAATTTGAACAAAAACAAAATTTATTTTTCAAGAATTATTTATGGACTTTATATTTTGATGGTGCTTGTTCATAAGCTGGTAGTGGTACATGAATTTATCTTATTTATCCTATAGATAGAATATATCATTATGCTTATAAGTTGTCTTTTAATAATAATAACAATACAATAGAGTTTGAAGCTCTATGTCTTGGTTTGGAAAAGGCTATAGAATTGAATGTTAAACACTTAGAATTTTTTGGTGATTATGAATTTGTTATCAGACAAGTAAGGAAAACTTATAAGACAAACTAGATTCATCTTCATCATTATACTCAAAAAATTTGGTCCTTACTTGAAAATTTTGAATCTTTTAATATCACACACATTTTCAAAAAATTTAATTTACATGTTGATAAACTTGTTCTTTTTTATTTAAACCCCTACAATAAGTGAAATAGAAACTACTATAGAGTTCTATTTTTTAGAAGTATTCAGACCTAAAATTCCTAACTTAAAAGAAAACTAACCTATTTTTGATTGTGATGAACATATTAATGCTTTTATCAAAGGTAATTACTTTAATAATGATGATTATGTTCTTAACTGTAGAGATTATTTACAATTGAATACTAATAAGTTACCTACTAGTTTGGTGAGCTTAGAATACATATTTTCTCCAAATGATCAACCTAAGTTTTCATAGAGTGAAAAAACTTCTAAAAGGATTATTGGAGAGAATATTTCAATAAACCTTAGATCTGATGAAGAATCAAATTTTTTTTATTTGGGAACATAATGTACTCCTAATGAAAAGGTTAAGTTTATTAAACTTTTTAAGTAATTTATTGATATTTTTTATTTGTATTATAAATATTTAAAAGGATATGATAATAATTATGTAAGACATGATATTCCTATTAAACTTGGTATTAAATCTATCAAATAAAAATTACGTAGGATAAGCTATTTGTTGGAAGACACCATCATCAAAGAGCTTGATAAAATGATTGATGGTGGTGTCATTTTTGTTATAACATATTCTAAATGGGTGGCTAATCTAGTGCCTTTACATTAAACAAATGGAGATATTAGACTTTACGTATATTTTATAGATATTAACAATGTTAGTATAAAGGATAATTTTCTTCTTCCAAGTATTGATCAAATTATGCAATAAGCTACAAGATTTGAAATGATGTATTTGCTTGATGGAATTTTAGGTTATAATCAAATTTTTGTGAACCTAGATGATAGACATAAGACAATATTCACAAATCAAAGAGGAATTTTTTCCTTTAATAAGATGCCCTTTGGTCTTATGAATGTAGGTGTAACATTTCAACAAGATATACATGTAGTTTTTGATGATTTAATTGGTATTATTATGCAATTCTACTTGGATGATCTTACGATCCATTCTAGAAAAAGAAAGAAACATTTAGATCATTTATGTGAAGTATTTGAAAGATGTAAGAGATATGATATTTCTCTTAATCCTAAGAAATCTATTTTTGGTGTTAATGAAGATAAGTTATTAGGGCATATTATTTTTAAGGATGGGATTTCAATTGATCTTGAATGTGTTAAAGCAATCAAAGAGCTACTAACACTTAAATATCAATCAAGTCTTAGGTCATTATTTGGAAAAATAATTTTTTTACGAAAGTTTATATCAAAATTTGTTGATAAGTAGAATCTTTTATAGATTTTTCTTATGAAAAATCAATCATATTTTTGGGATGTAGAAGATGATTCTACTTTTAACAATGTGAAGAATGCTATTACAAGCACACCTGTGCTAGATAAACCTAATTTATCTAAGCCTTTCATTATTTACATGAATGTTACATATAAATCAATAGGTGCTATTATTACATAAGAGGATAAAAGTAATAATAAAAGACCTATTGAATACACGAGTCAGGTCTTGAAAGACATAGAAACTAGGTATCTTTTTATTAAGATTTTATTTTATTTTTGGTTTCTTCTTTAATTAAATTCTATCATTTTCTAATGGGAAATAAAGTTGTTGTAATATCCAATGTGTCTATTTTATCATGTCTTTTAAAATAACTTACTATTCAAAGAAGGTTAGCAAAATAGATTTTAAAAATTTAAGAATTTGATCTTGAATTTGAAACATCTAAAACTATTAAATGAAATGAATTAACAAAGCATTTGGCTAAAAATGCTTCTTCAAATATTAATGTATTAGTTTTATATATTAATGACTCTATAAATGCTAAACCTCATTTTGAGTCTATGAAAGTTACTAATTTTTCAAAAAAATTTAAATTTAGACTTGAAATGAAAGTTTGGGATTGTTTAATAAAAAAATATAATTGGTATCATGATCTTGTATATTATTTTCAAAACCAGGTTTGTCTTAAAAATTTAGATAAAAGACAAAGAAGGTCATTAAGAGTGTAGGATTTAAAATTTTTTTTACTTGAAAATATTTTGTTTTACCAAAATCAAGATGGTGTATTGCTAATATGTTTAACTCATGATCAAACTTATAAGGTTCTTATAGGATGTCATAAAGGTAGTTGCAGTGGTCATTATGTTGTAAAAACTATAGCTTATAAAATTTTATGTGCAGGTTATTATGGGCATACATTATTTAAATATGACTGTAAGTTAGTATATTCTTGTATGTCTTGTCAATTATTTGTTGGTAGGGATAGATTACCAATAATGCCTATAAATCCTATTATTCTAGAAAAATCATTTTCAGAATGAAGAATTGATTTTATATTTGATATTCATCCTCCTTTTGTTGTTCATAGATATATTCTAACAATGATTATTTCACAAAGTGGCATGAAACAAAGGTTTTAAAGATTTCAGTGACATCTGAAGTAATTACATTTATTGAGGATCAAATTTTTTCCATATTTGGTGTATCTTATGATATTGTCTCAAATAATGGTCCTTAGTTTGATTCTAATGAATATTTAGAATTTTTAAGAAGTTATTCTATTATTTCTAATCATTTCTCTAAGTATTACCCTCAAAGGAATGTATAAGTTGAGTCCACAAACAAAAATATGATTTTTATCACGAAGAAAATAGTCTATGAAAATGAATGAAATTGACATCTTAAAATATTTGAGGCATTATGGGTAGATAAAACTATTATCAAAACAAATATATGATACTCTCCTTTTATGTTGACTTATGGTTTTGAAGCTACACTACCAATAGAATTACAAATTTCATATGCTAATATAGCTTTACAGTACTTATCAAAGGATACAAATCTAATTTAACAATGATTAAATTATTTGATAGCATTGGATGAAAGTAAACTTATTGCTTTTCACAGGTTGGAAGAAGACAAAAAGAAGTTAAAGATTTTTTTTGACAAAAAGGTTTCAAATAAAACATTTAAGGTTAGAGATATTATTCTTTATTGGGATAAAGCTAAGGAAGATCTAGGTAAGCATCATAAATTTGATTAAATTTGATTAAGACTATATAGAATTACTGTTATACTTGGTTAAAATTCTTTTCATTTACAAGATTTGGAAGGAAATTGGCTATGTTATTCAGTTAATGACCATCATTTAAAACTATTTGTTCAATAGCTCTTTATTTTCTTATTGTTTTTGGTTTTTTTAATTTTCCTTGTTTGCTTTTGGGTTTTTATTCTTTTCTATTTGTCTTTTTTTCTTTGAATGATCATTTTTAGTTACCTCAATGAAGTTCATCAAGAAGAAGGAAAGTAAATGAAAACTGCAATATGTCTGTAAGTATTCAATAATGATAAGATGATTTACATGACATGGTTCAATTTGTTTTATAAATGAACTTGAAAATGGTTATTAATATGATTTAAAGTGTTACTTGTTTTCAAAAATTGTGTTTAAGAATTTTGTAATTAATTGCTTATTTAACCCAAAATTTCCTTTCTAATTTTTCTTATTCTTCATGCCACACTGACCGAACACTTCATCCCTTAAAATTTCATAAATATATGGGTTTGTGTTTAGCTACCTAAGAAAAGATTAACCTAGATTGCACTCTTAGGTCTTTTGTCTTTAATAGGCAAATTTTATATTTTGCTATCTTATTCCATTACTAAAATAAGCTAGCAAGTTGCTAGTGTTGAGCCTATTTTTGACACCCTCTTTTTATTTTCTAAAATGAATACTTTGAAATGATTATGTCATATTGATGACATTGTCATGACATCTAAAATTGCCAGTTGAGAGTCTTAGTTCATTATGCCATTTAAATATGTATTTTATGTTTAAATGTTTATTATGACTGTATTTGTTGTAATTATTACTCTACATTACAAAGTGGTTTCAAAAGCATTTCATGGATTCAATGAAAAAATTAATATATCTATATTAGTAAAATTTGTTCTTCATGAATATCAGTTAACAATCAAATTCATAATCTTTTTGTGATACATAATTTCATCAAGCAGGTAACATTTGTGATTAAAGGTTGAATGTAAATGAGTTCAGTTAGTTTCACTTGATCATTATTGAATGGATGATATTTGTATGATCATAAATTAAAATAGATGTTTCTAAATCTAATAGTTTATCTAAATCAAATGTCTATAAGTGTTATTGATTTTTGAAAGATAAATGTTTCTAAGAGTCTCAAAATAAACTTAAGACTTCAAATAGTTTGATATAAGTATTATTTCCTCATGACATAAGGGTTAAAGGTCTTAAATATTTGAATAAAAAGGTGGTATTTAATTTTTATAAAGGTCAAATATTCATTACATTGATGGTGGTTATGTTGAATTGATTGAATTATGTAGCTTTTGATAAACACAAAGGTGGTGTAATGTTTACTTGAGTTGGTTTTGAGTTCAAAGTATGGTTAAGTGGAAAGTAATGTGTTATTAATATGCTCAAGATTTGTTACATATATTGGGATTTGTTTTATACCCCTATAATTTTTGGCATTTAAGACTTGTGTACTATGCATCAAATCAATATTTTTAGAGGGAAGTTTAGTGGCAACTTAGGTCATCACTATATTTGTCAAAGTTCTCAAATTGTTTGGCAAATCTAGAGATAAGTACTGACAAATTTGCTATCCAATCTTGGTCTAACACATAGTTGTTTTAGTACTTTGGTCTTAATAAAATATAAAAGGAAAATTTTATTTAGTTAATTATCATTATTGATAAGCTCACTGTAGAAGCGAAGATTTAGAGCCAATGAAAAGAAATTGGAAGTTTGTTGAACAATCTACAGGTGAGGTATGGATTTCATTTTCATGAGCAGAAGAAAGTCTGAGGTATTATGGAAACTCAGCTAGAGTAGGTTATGAAATTTATGAATTTGATAGAGGTTGGTTTAATAGTTTACTCAGTTGGTTTTGCATGAAAGTGTTTATTTTTCTTTAATGAAAAATAATACAAATATTATTGTGCATTATTTTAAAAATATTCATTACAAAATGATTTTTGAACATGTAGGATATAAAGATGTTATTCTATGAAATTAAATTAATAAATATAGGTCTTCATGTCATTTATTCTTAACAAAATTTTCAAAATAGTCAATTATGAGATGATTCTAGAGATGTAAGTTATTTGAGGTGGATCTGAGTTGAACATTTAAGAATTTTTTAAAACATTTCAATGTTTGTGAAGAATATTTGGGAGATTTTATATGCAGTTCATCATAATATGGTTTTGGTTTGAACACAAGTTATTTTAAAATCTTATGTTATGATTAATACAAAATTCTTGGTATATTTACATTTGAGTTTCATTGAAGAAATAATATTGTTTCTATATAAAGAGAATGCCTTTGAAATATATGAATTTGTCATAAGTTATTTATAATCATGCTGGATTTATTTGGTATTCTAATTCAAATTTTATATAGAGTGTTGGTTTGTCATTTTGTTTTCTTGAGTTTTGAAGCAAGTTACAGATCTTTGATTTCTTAGATTTTTCATCAAAGACATCTTTGCTAGAATTTTAGATATATGAAGAGGGTTTGGTAGCAAGTTTTAGAAATGTTTTTCACCACATAGTTTTTAAAAGTGATATTTGGAAATATAATTCTAATCTTGAGCCATTTTATTTCATTGATACACAAGTTGTGTTAAGAAAATTTAGACTGTAGTTTGTGGAAACAATTTTTTTATATTTATTTAAAATATGAAAATGCCGTGTTTTGGAGATTTTGATATTTTAAATGATAGTTAGTTCTATGAATTTATAAATTAAGTTTATCATTAAACCATTTGATAATAGTGGATGGAATTTTGTAAGAGTTGATTTAAATTCTTATCAGATTGTGCCTTGTCTTATGACATATTGTTTTTCACTTTTCAATCTTTATTACTAAAATTTAAATATATATTTTTTGATATTTAATGCATTGTAGATTTTGGTATGTGGTTTCAAAATATTATTTAGTTGATTTGTTTTATCTTTTATAATGTCAGGATAGACACCCCAAAATTTAAATAATAACCAAGGAAATGCATGGAGAAAAGATCGACCTGAGAATAGGGAAAAAATATTTTCTCATACTTTTGTGTCTAGAGTCATTTCTCTACTGGTAGGAGGCCAGGTAGGAGTTTCTCAAGACCTTTCATTAGGGGAGCTCATATGTCAATCCTCTTTGATGTAGATGATCCCACTTTATGGAATGTCATTGAAGACTTGCCATTTAAAATTGTAAATTTTAAATGAAAATGAGGTTGGAGGACCTATTGGAGAAATCATCCATATGGATGTGAAATTTCAAGTGGTTCTCAGAGAATGCAAATCGATATACAATAAGAAGATAATTTAGTTTCCCATAATTTTGCTCATTAAAATTAATAGTTGCCTAAAAATTATTTATAATAAGTTTTTAAGTTACACTCTCATGCTTTAGTGCCTTTGAACCAAAAAATTCCATCTCCTAAACCTGCTAGTCCATATGCAACTTACTCTAGGCTTAACCTTGCATATTTTTCTCATCATCATCTAGAAGAAAGAATATTACCATTAAACCAAAAAAAACAATAAATTATCCCTTTAGCATTACCAATAGTCACCAAGATGGTTAAAAAAATTAAGTTGGAGGTGGATGACAAAGAAGATGAAAATGTAGTTAAGTTGATCAAGTTTCTAAAAATTAGTATGAGTTATAATGAATACATGAATGATAAGGGTTATCCACTTATTGATATGCTATAATATTCAAATTATGAGTAGAAGTGTTCAAGGATATTTTGCTACTATTTGATATTTATTAGATACTTTAATTTTTACTTGACAGTAGTTTCAAGTTTAAGACATTTTCAGGTAGTATATTTTGATATGGACATACATACATACATACATACATACATACATACATACATACATACATACATACATACATACATACATACATACATACATACATATATATATATATATATATATATATATATATTTGGATAAAATGTTAGATGTAATATTTTTCATTTAAATAATTTATGTTGTTTTAGATATTTTGCATAAGTTGTTTTATTTAAGTGATTATAATGTCTAAGGGCCCCTACCTAATTAGAGTCAGTTTCCTTGATTTATTATTTTTAATTTTTATTTTAAGAATAGTTTTAAAAAGTCTCAAATGAGTTAAGTGATAAATAAAATCTAATTGACTTAATTAAAGTCAATTAAGTCATAACCAATAACTAACTAAAGTCAATTATAACTTATTCCTCAACTTTTTTGGAGGAATTGATTATAAAATAAGATCAAAGTGACATGGAATAGGTAAGAACATTACACAGGTATTTTTAAAGACTTTTGATTCACTAAAAATCCATCTTCATACTTCTTTCTGTGCAATATCTATGAGATAAATAACTCTTGCAAATAGATCGAGGACACTTTCTCTATCGGTTAAGTAACTTGATTTACAAACACATATATATCCAAGTTTATTTATTCATTTATGAACTAATTATCTAAGGAATTTTAGGTTTAATATCTTATGATGATTGTAGATTTGTAGTCATATGGGCAGAATCTGACTACTTGGCCTAAATATTGATGAACACTTTTCTGTGTGTGACATGATTTTTGATTAATTCATATTGTACTATTTTTTATGTTAAATAATTTTATATCAGAATGATGTTTTTCAATAAAATCTGGTTTACCTATTAAGATGACTCTTTCTTTAAAGACTCAAAAAATCTTTGTTTAGTTTTTAATTTATTTCTCTTTTGTTTTTTTTTGTTTTTTTTTAATTTAGGTTTTTAGTTTAATTAGTTTGTTTATATTAGGTGTTTTCTTGATTATTTTAAACTTAGATAATTTTACTTTATTTAGTTTTAGTTATTAGTGTTAATTATTTGAATTCAATTAACTTAAGTTATTTTATTAATATCTTTGTTTCCTTAATTATCTTTTAGTCTTTGGAGTAGATTTAGTTTTCTTTCTTTTATTATGTTTTAGTTTAAATTAAGTTTTTTAGATTCTTTCTTTAGTATTATTGTGACTTGATTTTAGTGATAGATTTTATTTTATTCATTATATTAATGATATTTTACTATTTTCATTATTTTATTTTCTTTCTTAGATTTAGTTTAATCGATATCTCTTAAATAATGTTTTTTGTTATATCTGTCTCTTTCTTTGGTTTTCATTATAATCTTTTGTTCCTATCTTTTTGATCATTTTGTTTCTTTTCCCTTGATCTCTTTTGAGTCAAGCATAAACATATTATATTAGTTGCTAAATCATAAATATTCATAAGGAAGATAAATCTTTCCTTCAAGAGTTTATCTAATTAATAAGTCTTCTCTATCATATATGATTGATTACATAATCACATCTATTTCCTTCTTTTCAAAGAGAATATTTGATTTCTAAATTAATAATAGAGCATTGTTGAGTATTTTTAATATTTGTTGTTATCTCAAAATATGAAAAAACCCCTTTATGCATCTTCTATATTCCTTATGATCTTTTAGACCAAAAACTATTAAATTAGTAAAATTTGATTTAACTTTCACGATAGATGAATGGGATGATTCATTGATGTAGTAAATAATCATCAACAAGGTCTAATTATCTTCATGTAAATAAATATTAATTATAAGAAGTTCTTCGATAACTAATTTTGGTTTCATAGTGTTGGGGAAGATAGAAGACTCTTCCATATTAATTACTTCAAGATTAATAGTAAAGTTATGAAAGTAATCTATAAGAGATACTGCTTGGTTGAGACCTCAATATATAGAATATTTTCATCAAGAAGCCTATCTTGAAGGCGATCAGTAGCTAGCATAGGAGCTATAGTAAGTTGATCGATAATGATTTGTCCTTTGACAAATTTTTGGGTAATAATGTGAAGATAAAATTCCATGAGAAGGGCCATCCACTTTCCAATTCTATTTCTAAGAAGAAAGGCTTTGGAGAATAAGTGATGAAGGGGATAGGAATTAATGATAACTTAAGTGGTTTGATAAAGCATATAATGTTAGAATTTTTTAGTGGTAAAATATATGGTGAGGCAATCACATTTGAATTTTTTATAACATTTATCATAATCGATGAGGCCTCGATTGATACAGTATATGGAATATTCCCTTCTAGTATCATCTTATTGGTCAAACATTACCCCAACTGATATAGGTGTGGAAGAGGTATACAAGAGTAACGATCAACCATTGAAAGATAGATAAAGAGTAGGTGGGTGAAGAAATGATTATTTCATATTATCAAATGCTTTTTGATAGGGATCTATCCATTCTAAGACATTAAATTTTTTAAGAAGAGAATTAATAGAGTAGATACGATAAGACATTGTGGGAATGAATAATCTAATTTCCTCAAGTTTATCAAGCTAAGTCCAAATGTTTAGAATGGATTGAGGGATGGGCACGTTGACAATAACATTAATATTGGTAGGGTCTACATTGATTCTATAAAGAGAGACTAAAAATCCTACCAGATTGCTAGATGTGACATCAAGAACACATTTAAAGGGATTAAGTCTAACTTTATATTTAAGGAGGTAGTTGAAGATGATGACAAGATTAGAGACATGAGTCTTATGAATTTCGGATTTGGAAATGATATAATCCACATAGGTCTCTAAAATTTTGTGAATAAGATCATGAAAGATGTGAGCCATTGTTTGTTGATAGATAGCTCTAGCATTTTTGATGTTGAAGGGCATTTTAACATAGCAAGAGATTCCCCATTCCATGGTGAAAGTTGTCTTATGTTGGTATTCAAGGGAAATGTAAATTTAGTTATAACTTGAGAAACCATCCATAAGAGAAATCATTTCATAACTAGTTGTGGAATTGATGATGGCATTTATTGAAGGTAGAGGGAAATTATCCTTAGGACAAGCAAGATTAAGATTATGGAAATAAATGCAAACATGAATGACCATGGTGACCTTATTTCAAACAGGGAATATTTTAGAAACCCATTTACAATAGTCCATGGGTTTGACAAACCTAGCATCAAGAAGCTTGATAATTTCTTTATGGCATAAAGTTGAAATTTTTAGTGGAAATTTTCGTTACTTTTATCGCATAGGTTTGGCATAGGGGTAAGTGATAATATTGTACACCATGATGCTAGGGTTAGGACTAGGCACATCCTCATAGAACTAGGTAAATATCTCATGATATTTATTGAAGAATAAGATAAAATTATCATATTTAGTTGGTGTGAGTTCATGAGAAACTATAATTGGTCAAGGGAATGATGTGGTACCATATTTATATTGAGTAGTTTCTTTGATAATAATATCATTTACATCTTGTAAATAATATGGTGCATTAGGTAAACATGAAATTATATTTGCTTTAAGGTCAATGCTAGAATTTAAGTTATTGAAATAAAGGGATTTGTTTTTGAAATTCTTGAATTTGTGATGTTGTTGAGGAAGTTGAGGTTCTCAGGCATGAAGAAATTCAAGAACGGATTCATCACTAGGAAAAGTGGGAAGAGGACCCTAATACTTGACATCTAATTCAAGATCAAGAATTTTATTACCATGGTGATTATATTTAGAATGTATCTAATGTACATTTATGGCTATAACATCTAATGTAATCTTCGGATTAGGGGAGTAGGTTGATCATATGATATTGGTGTGCAATTAATTTCATTGATGGGGGAAGAATATGATGCAATGAGTTGACCTATAGGTGGTATAGAAGATGCATGAATTTTGGATGTTTGAAAGGTAGGATTTGTTCTACCACCTAGGGAGTATCAATAAGTGGAGAATTAATAGGAGGTACATGACCTTTGAAAGCTAATGAAAAATTCATGAAAATGGTATGAACATCATGATTGAAAGCATGTATTTGGGATAAAGTTTTCTTATAATGCTAAACATCCAAGTCTCAAGATTGATCTTGGGCCATGATGTAGTTATCATCATAGGTTGGAGAAATGATACATGCTTGAGATTTAAGAGGAGTTTCAAAAAGGGGAATATCTTAGATCACTAAATTTGCATAGAAACATGGTTAAAGTACTTAAAATAAATTTTCCACTCCATAATCATTGCATGTGAAGGCCTATTCTAGGTAAGAAGAGTCGTAATCATTGCATGGAGTGGGAAATTAGTGAACTCGTCAATGATAAGAATAGTGTAATCATGAGGTAATAAAGAAGGAGAAGCCACTCCAAGATGTAAAGAGGTAGATTAGTAGTGTTTTAGGTATGTTGCAAGTCATTAGGTTCATCAGCATCTGAATCAACAAGAGTGACATGTAAGTCTGGATTAATGTTGATGAATTTTGGTAAGGGAACATTATTAATTGTTGGAATGGTAGGAATATGATATTGAGATTTAGGATGGGGAAGTTGAATACTCCAAGGATTGGGGATATATTCATGTTTATACCTTTTTATATTATGTTGGAACTTGATGCATTATCTACTACAAGAGGTGATGACCCTCATTCTATGAGTCCAAGGTCAACATAGGAGTATGTTGTAAGATAGGGTTAAATCAATGACCATAAGCTTAGTTCAAACAGTCTTGGGGCTGATTATAAGGGAAAGCCAAATACAACCAAGTGGATTTTGATTAGTTTTATCAAATACATGACAAGTTAAGTGGGTTTGATTGAGATGATCTTTATTATAGCCAAGTCATTAGATGAGCCACAAAGATGTCACATTAATACCAGACCCTTTGTCAATGAGAACTTTATGAATAAGGGTAGTATTAATGGCTATTTTAATGAATAAGGATGGATCATTAGCATAAAAGGATTTCATAATTAATCATTTCTTATTCAAATAATTCAATAGAGGGTTTGGAACAAGGACAAATGGATTCAATGGTATGCACGTTGGTAGGTTAAGGCTCAATAGAGGGTGGTTATTCATCCATAGAAGATGGATCTTCAATTTCTTGTAATTGTTGTATGAGTAACTTGTGATTATAGGGGAGTTGATAACTAACTCTATAAGGGGAATATTATAAGGAAACGAGTTGAGTTCTTTTGATAAATTCCAATGGGATTTAGAAGAAGAACCAGTGTGAGGTTTAGAAGGTAAGGTAGACTTTGAAGGAATGGAAGTGGTTGGTGGTTTGGAAGAAAGAGATGGTTCCTCATTAGCTTTTGAAGATAGCTAAGTGGTAATAGTTTCCTTAAGGAGTTACTCTTATAAATATGGTTTCTTAGGTTTAGTGACAAGATCTTTGTGAACTAATTTTCAATGATAATTAACATTAACTACATTAACATATTGAGATTTGTTATAATATTGGTCATAGTTAACATCAATAGCATAAACATCCTTGGTAGTTTATTGAGTGGTAGATGTGGGGAAATATTTTTGGTTATTATAAGAAGAAACCTTGGGAGATTGGTATTTTTGAGAAGCAACATTATATTCTTAATAATGGAGTTGGATCATGGCTTCATGATTGAAGGAATCACCAAGCATATAGGAGATATAAAATTTGGTAAGCCCTATACAATTTTCATGGGAATGACCAATGTTGGCATGGAACTGAAAAAATTAATTAGGGTCATATCACCTAGGAGGATTATTGGGATAAGTAAAGGGTTTAGAGGATGCTAAGAATTATTTCATTTGCTTCACAATTAGGGGTATGTGATAACATGGGGGATTATCAGCTTTGGCAAATCTTAGTTTAGTTTGAGAAGTATTGGTAGTGATGGCATTGGTATAAGTTTGAAAATATCCCTTCAAGAATTTGGTATTAAAATCAAATTACTTCATTAAGAATTCTTGACTTTTGGCTTGGTTAAGAGCTTCGTTAGGCATTTGAGGGGCAAATGTTTGAACCTTATATTAAAGTGAAGGGGTTAAAGTAGTTATATATATTTTAAATAGATTATAATTAGTCATGCTATAGTTGGACTTATGGGCCAAATATTTACATAATTTGATAAAATTATGAGCTGATTCAGTGGGAGATTTATTATTGTTGATGAAATGGCTTAGATAATTTTTGGGAAGGTCACTATGTTAAAATTATTTATCTAAAGGATTGAATAAATAATCTAGCTGAAAAATGGAATGCTAGGGAAGTTGGTTGTAAAATTATAATACATCTCTAGTGAAGGTTTTAATAAGAATTTTAGTGGTGGCAAAAGTATTAATTTGGATCCACTCTTTATAAAGATTGCCAAATGCTTTATGAAAGGATGCAGGGTCTTTTATCCCATCATACTTGATAGTTAGAGAGATATTACCAATATCAATGGGGATGATAAAATAAGTTATCTCAATTTGGATATTTTGAATAATTTTTTAATTCATGATAGGTTGGGGAATAACATTTCCTGAAGCATCTTTAAGAGGTGGAGGAATAAAATTTTGATTAGTTTGAGGAATTAAAATCAAAGGTTGATTAGCCATATAGATCAAATGAAATTATAATTTCATCATTTGGGAGGTGTTAAATGTTTGGATTATGTTAATTTATTGTATGATTTGTGTAATAAGTCAAGTCATATCAATTGGCGAGTTGGTGTTTGTAGGAGGATTCCCCAAATTGGTATTAGGGGGAGAGTTATTACAAGGTGGATTACCAGTGGGATTTTTGGATAGAATTGTGTCAATCACTCCCACATTGTGTTAAAATGATTGAATATGAAAATTATATTGATAGGTAAAAAATGATCAAATCCACCTGCTTCATCTTGAGGTGTGATTTGAACCATGTTGAAATCCATAGATGAAGGAGGGGAAGAGGTGATCCAAGAGTGAGGGTTTTCTTGGGAGGTAAAGAAATGGAGAAAAGAATACAACATATAGTCTATAAATGGATTGGAGTTTTCCATGAAGATAATAATAGGATATTTCATGGTGCTTTTAAAAATAGAAAAAAAATTAAGCAAGAAGAATCAGAGATCAGGGACAAATAACTAGGTAGTCCAGATAGAAGCGCAAGGTTAGAAATCAAATACAAGATCAGTTGGGTCAATAAATTAATACTAGAAAGGGGTTGAGAAGAGCATAGAATAAACTAGGTTGAATATGTACTATTGGACAAAGGAAAAAATAGATATATAAGAGATATAATGATGTTTGCCGACTGTGTAATATTGGCAAGAAGAAAGATAGAGTCTGTAAGAGACTGTATTGATCATAATGATAGTGTTTTAAAACATGGTAAATTTTTTGTAGTATAAGTGAATCAAGAAATGAAAGCAAACACAAAAATAATTGAATCAATGTGAGTGATTTAAT
Source organism: Torreya grandis (assembly GCA_037957365.1). Classification (NCBI taxonomy): domain Eukaryota; kingdom Viridiplantae; phylum Streptophyta; class Pinopsida; order Cupressales; family Taxaceae; genus Torreya; species Torreya grandis. The sequence continues at coordinate 5,528,248 of JARHVA010000331.1, forward strand.
TGGGTTACATATCACAAAACCTTGCACTAATGCTGGATAATGCAAATTTTTGCAATACAACACACAATGATTAGAGAGTATGTAATTAATTGAAAATTAAATGTTAGCTAAGTGGTCATCCTAAGTTTTATTGGATTATTAAGAATTATTTATTTAAGTGTGAAAGGAAAGTTGGCTAAAAATAAGGGAATTAAAAATCAATATATGGATGGTTTCAAGATGTTTAGGCTAAAAGGGATCTATGTTGGTAATGGTACTAGCTTGGTGTTGGGGCCTACTTGCTCACTTCACATCCCACATTGATAAGGGTGATGGGTGATTTGATAATAAATACCATTATATATATATTTATACTTGGCTAGAAAACCAAATTAGCTTCCACCTTGGTGATGAAATCCAAATAGGTAGGTCTTGGGAAGATAAGTGTTTAAATGCATTTTGAATATTGTGTGATTTTATAGTGTGTGCAAAAGAGAAAAATAGTGTAACTAAATGATAATTTGAAAACCCATCTATTTCTACTATGTGATTTACTCTAATCATGCAAAAAATTGAAAAGGAAGTGTGAATTAATTACTAACAAATAGTTGTTAATTCCTTGATTTATAATAGTACATAGTCAGTTTAGATGACACTATATGCAAATAGTATAGAATAAAGTCAACTGGGTCTCTAGTATTCTATATAAGCAAGGTCTTAAATAATATATTCAAATGGGTTGACTATGTCTCTTAGATAGAAAATAGGCTATTTAACAAAGTTAACAAGGTTGGCTTAGTTGGCTGTAGGGTTGCAGTTTTAAAGGCTATTAACTTGTGTAAAATAGAATTGAAGGAAGTACTAAAATGATAGAGAAATGAAAGAGAGGAAAGTTTTTGGAATTGAAGATGGTTAGGATTTAAAATTTTATGCTCAAGTTCCTTAAATTTTTCTTTCAAATTATGCAAACTAAGTCTATTGGTTCGACCTAATTTTGTAAAACCTTTTGTGTTAAAGAAGAATAGGATGACTAAGTTGACTTGTTCAACCTAGTTTTTTGTTCTATATGTTGTTAGAGAGAATAAAATGAAAAATTTGACTTGTTATACCTTGTATGATTATTTTTAATTGAATAATGTTATTGTGTTGACCTATACCTTGTATCTGATGAAGACTTGAACACACATAACAAAGTCATTTTGATGTGACTATGTGTTAAACTTTCACAGAAAAAGTTATAACTATACTAAATGGTTTGGTATAGTATTTAAAATATAAAAAAATATAATAAGATGATAAAAATCAAGGTGTAAAATAAAACCTACAAGGGTTAGATTCACATCAGGTTCATTAGAATATATGCAATAAAAAATGTAGTAGATCTATAAATCAATCCTAATTTAGAGAAGATAAATCCTACTTACACTTATGATTGGGTATACATTATATATTTGGGTTCATGTTCAATATGGATCCACTGCACCTATCCAAGGGGTCTCTTACCATAATAAATTCACTAGGGAGGGTTCTAAAAACTCTAGTCAAGAAAAACTACACAATAACCCTAACTAGGTCCTATGTTTTCATATTCACTAAACTAATAACAAGTAAAGTAAAAGTCTAATATAGTAATAATCAAATATTGTGGCATAAATTTGGGGTAATAAATATGAAAATTAAATATGCATATAAGACCTATACTAATGTCAATGTATATGGAATCCTAATGCATGGAAGAGAAATGCAAATGCATATCTATCTACTCTTACAAAGGAGGAATACTTAACTTTGAAGTTGAAACCACCAAGCCTCAATATATTCCTTGGCCAAGGTTATTCATAAGAGTTTGTTTTGGTATGTAAGGATGACAAAGATAAATCAGATCTAGGCTACATAAACTATCAATGTATCTAAAAGACTTTTCCACAAGAAAAGATCTGTATCTCCAAAGAAAGTATGAAACCCTAATATTGATCCTCAAGTAGAATGGTGGATAAGAAGATGAAAAATATATTTTAATTCTTCTTATCTTTTCTTATAAATGTATAAATGGATGTGTTTATATAGGTGGATCTAACCCTAATCCTTTTTAAAAGTTTTGGCCGATAAGGTCGACCTAGTATCATTATTGAAGAAATAAATTAGATCCTGGACCAGATCAGCTAGGGGATGACCTAAACCCTAATAAGTTTTATAAATAAGAGAAATATTTATGTGGCTAACCTAGACCCTACTAAGTTTTATCAATAAAATTATAAGGTCGATGGGGCCAACAATGTAACATAAACCATTAAGAAAGGTTTTAGGTTAGGGAAGGGCTAATGAATGTGGTAAATGACTAGAGGAGGGTGAATAGTTTTAGGATATGGGTGTGTAGATATGAAGTGGAAATAATGGATAACAATCTTAAGAAACACCAATGGTCTACTCACCCCTTTCGTAGTGCACCCCTTAAGGTGTGCACTTAGAGAGATTGAGACTTGACAAGTTATTTCAAGATCAAGAACATTAGTAATTGATAAAGTTTGAAAATATTATGTGTATATAAATTCCACCATAAGATATGATATTTTATCTTTCATTGATGGTTTTTTGGGATATAACCAAATCAAAATTAATTTTGTAGATCAAGAAAAACATCTTTCATCATACCATGAGGGTCATTTTTTTATACATTCATATCTTATGCATTAAATAATGCAGGCACAACTTATAAACAAGCCATGACATATATTTTTTATGATTACATAAAAACAATGGAGATTATGTTGATGATTTATTATATAAATCCAATCATAAAATGATCATGCTATTTATTTATAAAAAAACATTTGAAATAATGAGGCAATATAATTTACATTTTAAACTAAATTTTTGGATTATATTCAAGTAAATTGTTGGGTTTTATCATTTACAAAAGATGCATTTAATTTGACCAAATAATTCAAATATATACTATATATTCCACCACTAGATAATTAAAAAAACTTATATGTTTACAAGGTTAGATTAAAGCTATACAATGTTTTGTGGCTAACTTAATTTGAATGGGATGACTCTTGTTAAAAAATTATTGATGCACTTAAATAATATCTTCTAAATACACTTTTTTTATACCTCATATCCTATGGGGACCCCTATTATTATATATTTATTCAATTAATCATGCTTTGGTTGTATTGCTCACATAATATGATGATGATCACCATGAACATGTCATTTACTACATTAGTCCCACACTTCTATATTATGAGAAAAACTATACTGTTATCAAAAAGTTATTCTTGGATCTTATCTTCACCATGAAAAATAATGATATTATTTAATTTAGAATTAAATTCATGTCATCAATAAAGTAGACACACTCAAGTATCTTATGTTGAAGCCCCATCTATTGAGATGTAAATAAAAATGGGTCATGCTTCTTACTAATTTTTATTTACATTATATATCAAAACATTCTATCAAAGGGAAAGTTATTTTATATTAATTGGTTCAATCCCCATTAAATGATCCATTACCTATATTTTTTGTGTTTTGAGGTGAATTTAATTCTTATAGTATTGATAAGGATATGTGGAACATGCATTTTTATGGATCCAAATATGCTACAAATGTTGGGTCTGGGATCATGTTTATTAATACACATAAATATGTTATGAGTTTTGGGTCTAGGATCATGTTTATTAATCCATAAGGTAAACACATGCATTTTTCATTTTTCATGCACGAATAATATAACATAATATGAATTTCAAATACTAGGCATATTAACAATACACAAGTTGCACATTAAATATTTAAGTGTATATGGTGATTCATAACCTATAATAAATAATTTTATAAATTTTTATCGAACTAAATAAGATAATTTAATACCTTATATATACATGTTCCAATGTCGCATACTTCACCTCTCTTATTTCTCCATTGAGATCATCTCTGACAAAAATAATCGACATGTTGACACCATGGCTAGAACCACATCTTTTGTTGAGTATGATGCTAATATGGGCACTTGATTATTAATGTTTTGCATATTTTATTTTATTTTTATTCATTTATGGATGTTATTTAATTCAATTATGTCCTATATTATTTGTTTGGTTTATTTATGGCACTTCTTAAGAACTTCTTTAAAACTAACTTTAAATACCGGTTGGAGTCTAGTTCACTGAATGCATCCTTAATTAAGATTAAATATTTATCCATTCATACATAAGATGTGGATAAAAAATATTATATATATTTATATAAAATTAATTTTATGTAATAAATTTCTTATTTCCTATGGATTTGAGGTGTTTAGGTTGCACGAGTTGTTTACTTGCTAAGAAATGCTTCTTATATGTTGAAATCATCTTATTATTAATTCAACCTTGTTTTATTTAGTATAATTTAAGTTTTATTAAATTATAATTTTATAATTATATTTAAATTTTACTTAGTGGATAATTAAAATTATTAAATTATTTTTCACTTTATAAGCATAAATTGTCATGTAAGTTATCATGTATTAGGCTTATTTTAGCTTTGTTTATTAATAAATAATTTTCCATAAGGAAGTGTGGAATAATATTTACTATTGGAATAAAATTTTACATGTGTTAATTTCTAATTTTATTCAACAAGAATTTTTTTTTCTAGTTTAAATATATTTAGTGCAATTTTTGCCAATAATCTCACATACATCTACTAAATTAATAGCTAGTAATTCTAGGATAGCTTGGTTGATTCATAGCTTCAATTACAAATTAAATAAAATTTAAATTGAAATAAATACATACATAAAAAATTAATTTTATATAACATCTTCATTAAATAAATTTTATAAGGGTTTTAAACCATTATCAGGGGAATCAATGGTTTCAGTGAATTCTGCTTCCATGGATATTCACCTCTTCAAAAGTGACAACTTTGAATATTAGAGAGATCATTTGAAGAGAATTATTATATAAAAAAGATTTTGGAATAATTTTCTCCATGGGTACACACCACTTTAATATTTGAATAATTTGACTCAAACTCATAAAATAATTAAAAATGATGAAGGTAAATGCACAAGCTTTATTATATATTTAGAATACCATTGACCCAAACATCTATTTGGGAATTTCAAGATGTAAAATTTACCAGGATGTATGGAGTACATTGGAAAATTAATATAAATGATCTATTAAGATAAGAGAAATAAAAATACAAATTCTTAAAATGAATTTTAAAAATTTATGACTGTCGGATAATGAAGGAGTTGGAGAATATTGCATAAGGAAAAATGACTTAGTACATATAATGATGGTTTATGGACAAAATTTACAAGATAGTGTTATATTAAGGAAAATTTTGAGATATTTAAGTTAGATATGGTTGTATATGTGATCATTATTGAGGAGTGTAAGGAATTGAATAATATAAGTGTTGATGAATTGGTTAATGTATACACACAATAATTTTAAAATTTATCATTTTTTGATTTTTTTTATCTTTTAGGAACCTACCAAGTTTCAATATATTTTAGTGCATGACTTAAAGGTTTTACCAATAAAGGGGTGAACATACCATTGATGCTTCATAATATTATTTGTCAATTCTATCATTACTCAAACCCATTACAAATCTCACTTATCTAACCCCCCAATCAAACAAAATTTGCGTATCCATTACCATAATAAATATACTTTCAAATTTACCATAATAAATAAAAACCCTCTTTTCTTACTAATTAAACTAGGTCAACCTTGTTATAAAAGTTAAGCACATGTTACAGAACTAAGTCAGTCATACCGACCTAGTTCAAGCCCTAATAGTAACTTCTTCCTTAAACCTGGGACATGTTGGCTGACCTAATTGGATAAATTTATAGAATTTTTAATAATTATACATCATGATAAATACAAGGTTAATTTCAATCCAATAGAGATGAACATTCATTTTTACATTATTACAATTCATAATTATGATACATCTACATTTGAGGGAGCCATTGCTTATGGTTTTAACTTGGAGGGAAGATAAATTATTTTATGGGAAGTATTAGATGGAAAGTATGCGTATTTTAGCCTATATTGGATTTATATAGTGTGAACCTTACAAAGCCAAAACAAAATCTTGTAAAAAACTATTGGCCAAATGAGACAATGAGACTTGACAGGTTCACCCAAAAGTAATTATTCCTAAATTTTGATATTTCATTTGATAAATAGATATTGTATAAATTAATATGTGTTGAATGTATAACCCCTTGATTATATTAATTATATACTTAAAATTAGTAAATCTATAAGTTTTTTTTGGTTTTCCATCTTCCACCTTACGTGATCTAGGCCCCCATTTGCCTACAATGATCCCTTGATTGTTTGTTCATGTTAAACCATCCCCATTTGTGACACAAGTTTTAGTGAGCACTATATTAGTTTTATTTCATGTATTTAGACTTAGCTAGGGTTATTTTATTGTATTATTTTCCTAGAGGATTTAAAACCCTATAATTTAGTCTTTTGTGATAAGTTCCCCCTTAGTTAAATTTAAAGTATAGAATTTGGTCATGTCCCTAATATAAATAGTATTTAAATATATGTTAGTTGATTACCTCATCCAATATTATAATTAATAATTAAGATAAGTTGTAGATATATATTAATTTGCATCATATATTTTAGTGAATTTGGTGTGAACCTAACCCTTGCATTTTATTTTTTCATTTATAGGCAACTAGATCACATTGTTTGATCTAATTTACCCTTTATTTGTATATTCAAGACCCACAATCAACTAAGTCACATTAGTTGACCTATTTTTATCTTTTAGTTATAGTTTTATTTCCATATTAAACTAGGTCATGTGATCTAAGGAATTTGACTCAAGAGAGGATGGTTAGTATGGTGTTAGTTTCAAAATGAAAACAAAATGAAAGAAACACACTAACTAGCATAACATCTCTAGGCCTAGACACTAGGGAGAGATTAGTTAATAAACATAAAATAAAACACACAACTAAAATTCAAAATAATCCTTATTTTATCTTCCTTATATGCTCCAAAATGCTTGTTATAGTGGCTTTCTCGGCTTGTGCTCATGAAGTCTTCATCAAAGGATGCTTGGCTATCTCCTCTTCTCCTTAGCACATTTGGCTTGTGGTTTGGCTTGGATTGGAATAAATTTGGCATTGTAACACTAAATAAAATAGATTTTGGAATCATTTTTGAATTATAACTTTGTACCAAAATAGCTTAGAAATGATGTTTATGGCCTCTTTATTTATAGATTTTTGAGATTGATCAGAATCAACCTGAACCATCCATCTTGAGATTGAGATGTGTGGTTGAGGATTAATTTAATTTTTAGAATTAATTTTATAATTATCCTCATCATGAAATTGGAAGAAGGGGAAATTAAGAGGCATGGAAGGCATCATGGAAGGTATTGATGAGGCATGGAGGGCATGAATCTTGATATTTGTGGCATTTATGGCCTCGGGATGTCTTCCAAAGAAATGAGGTCACTTGATGATGCATATATTTAATATTTATTTACAAAAATAATTATTCAACAAGATTCCATAGAATTATTGATTAGGCCTTTATTTGGGTTAATTAGTTCTTAAACATGATTAAACACTTTGTGCACAAATTACTCAAATTGATCATAATGCCTTGTTATTGGTCCAAAATTTGATTGGATTGGAATTGGAAGTCACTATTAGATGAATTTGAAATCTTATCCCATTTAGGATGTTACCAACAACAAATAACAAAGACACTTGTCTTGTACAAGAGATTTGATAGGAAAGAACAATCTAGAGCACCTAGGTGCAAAATTGGCATTTTGACTCGAAATGATCTAATCAAAGTTAGCTGGCCCATAAATTGCATTACCCCATTTAATGATACTCTAGCCAAAATCATCACTTTAATATGTCAGTTTCACATCATTTAGTGTGTTTTAGTATTTTTAGGCCAAATTATGCATTTTGGTAAGAATTAGTCAAAAGCCTAGTTGGAGGTTATCGGTGGCCAGATTTAAGTGTCTACAGGTCACATTGGTTAACCTAATATTTTTTATATTTTAATATTTAGGATATATAGTCAATTAAGTTGTGTTGGTTGACTTAGTTTTATCATTGGCTCATAAGGTTTCATCTCTAGTAAACTAGATCACATTGGTTGATCTAGCTATTTTTCCTATTTTTAGAATTTTCACTTATAGTCAACTAGGTTAGGATGGTTGACCTAGTTTATTTTGACAATATTTACCTTTCATTTAAAAAAAACTATATAGCACTAGTTGACTTAGTTTTATTTTACTATTTCTATCTTTTTACTTTCTAAAGACTAAGTTGACCTAGTTAATCCTATTTGACCTCTATGTTTTTTATAATTTTACCTTTATGGGACTTAATCAGGCCTAAATAGAATATTCAATAGATAAATATTTATAACCCACAGTCAACTAAATAAGTCAACTTGGTCAACCTTGTTATTTTTCTCAGGTTCATTCTAAATAAGCTTTGTATATCAAAATTTGTCAATTATCTTAATTTATCATTTATGTTTTTTAGAAAAATTACTTAATATTTTAAATTATAATCTATTTTTACCCCTTTTTTATATCTATAAATATATATCACATAGTCAACTAAGTCAACCTGGCTAACTTAGTTCTATGTCTATCTACTCTACTACACAAACTAAGTTGATCTTGGTGATTGAATTTATTTTTGTCCTATTTTCACAATAAACTAGATCAGCCTACCTAAGTCTATTATGTTCTATTTTATAACTAAATTGGCTTGGATAACCTTGTTTTGTGTGTTTCATTTTCAACATAATCAAGGTAATTCACTTTCCTTTCATAGTAATTAATCTCAAATTTTCTTTTAAAATATTTTGTTGCATGTTTATTTATTTTTTAAAACTACAAATTAGTTTTTGATACTTGATTTTTACCTTTATTTTTCACTTTGTCTTGATTTCCTTAGAAATTATGTATCATCAGTTTTAAAACTACTTAGATACTATCATAAATGGATACATGATATGATGTTTATGGTCCTTTTCTATCCTTTATAGATATTATGACATGAGGGACTTGTCCCAATACTCATAGACATAGTAAAAAGATAAGCATAGTATTTAGTTTCTACATACCTCATGGTATTTTGGGAATGCCTAGGATTTACCTTTAAAATGAACCTTAGGAAGAGAGCGATCTATTTTGTCTTGTGATGCATTAGTTAGTGGTTAGTGTCAAGAGGTTATTTTTTTCCTACCCTTGAAACTAGGTTTAGTGGGATATGGGAATGGTATTTATTTCATAATAAGTTCTCTAAAACATTGGGTTATCACTATCCAAAAAAAATTCATCTTTTTAAGCCTACAAATTAATCAAAACCTCTCAATACAACTTCCTTATATCATTTTTGGATAATTGGTTAGCATAAATAGTTAAAAATTATATTTTTTGTTATTTCTTGCTATTACATGTTGTATTGTATATTGTATTGACCAACATTAATAAAATTCTATGTTGTGTGCTTTAACTATATCTACCAACATAAACCTCATTGATTGTGTGTGAACAAACTAAGTTGACTAGGCTTGACTCAGTCTCCTATATTATATTTGGTTTATTATTAAATTTTTTCTAGACTCAACTAAGTTGACCACATTGACTTAGTAGGTGATCAATTATGTCTCCTCCTAATTGTAAAAATAATTTGGATAACTCAACTTATAAAGATATCAAAATCTTTGTATGTTCCTGCATGTACAACTAAGTTGACTATATTGACTTAATAGGCTATCAATTTTATCTTTCCATGCCTATAAAACTAAGTCAATTGGATTGACTTAGTAGGATTTAAAAAAGAATATATTTATCCATTTACAAAACTAAGTCAACTAGCTCAACTTAATATGTTTTCAAAACTATGTCTTTTCTTACCTATAAAACTAAGTTGACCAACTTGAGTTAGTAGGTTTTTGAAAAAATATATTTTTTTACCTATACAATTAAGTCGACTAGCTCGACTTAGTAAGTTTTCAACATTATTTCTTTTCATACATGTACAACTAAGTTGACTACCAACTTATTAGGTTTTCAACATTACACCTTTTCCTACATGTACACCTAATTTGACTAAATCAACTTAGTAGGATTTAAGAATATTTGTATTTTCCTACCTATACAACTATGTCAACCAACTTAACCTAGTAGGCTATCAAATCTGATTTTTTCCCTACTAGTGCAACTATGTTAACCAACTCCACTTAGAAGGATTTTAAAATTTATATTTTTATCTATATACCAACTTGATTGACCTATTCAACCTTATAGGTCATGGATGACTTAGTATAATTTTTCACTACTTTTCAAAATTTTAATAGATTGACTTAGTCGACTTTGTAGGTTCTAAGTGACCTAGTCTAATTTCTAGTTATAGTTCTAGATTTCCAAAATTATACTAGATCAACCTGGTTGACACTATACATCCCAAATAATTTAGTATAATATTTAAATCCTCTAAAATCTAATATATTGATCTAGTTGATCTAGTATCTCCCGATCGACTTAATTTATTTTATAAGTCTTTTTCTCTCTAAGCCTTCTAGCCTACTATTTATATCCCCACACTAATTAGCATCATGAAATCACCTACTAGGATCTTCCTTTATATTCTCAAACCATTCTAAGTTTACATGGGTGATTCTTTCTTATCTACCTTATCCACCCAAGAGGATAGCCTATCATGATTGAACTACTCTTGAACCTCAACTAGATCAATGGAATGCAACACGATCCAAAATACTCAAAATTAGGATTTGGATGATCCTAACTTCAATGGTACCATTTACAAATGTCCCTACTTTACCATTGGAACAATTGATAAAAACATATGGAACCCTTCTATAAGGGACATTCTTATGTCCAGTTTTAGGAATGTTCCTCCTACCAACACTAACATTCCACTTTCTACCACTAGCACTCCAAATCCAACTATTTATGCAACTCAAATTCTTTCTCAAATGTCTCAAAAAATTAATATTATGAAAATAACTAAAAATTTCCCAATGATCCAAATACAAAATCACATTTTAAAAATGTAAAATCAATATCCATCATGCCTCAAAATAATCAAAATTTTAGCCCCCCTCCTCTTAAAGATGCTAATGGCAACATCATCCCTCAACCTATCATGTACATAAAAATGATTAAATATATTAAAAATGAACCTATAACTTTATTCATCATATCCATTGATATTGACAATGTCTTCCCAAACATTAAGTATGATGGAAGTAAAGACATTGATATCTTCCTTAAATCATTTGGAAATATCTAAAGGAATGGGTAAAAACCAATGCTTTTGCTACCACCAAAATTCTTGTCAAAACTCTTACATGCGATTCTTTAAAATGGTATACTCAACTTCCCCAACATTTCATATGGAAACTAGAGGATATCATAAATGCTCTCATTGAATAATTTCAACAAAATTATGTTCCCATTTTTTAGTCACTTCATCAATGCCAAAGAATTACCTAATAGATCCGATCATACATTTATAAAAAATTGGAAATCACCAGCTCATAAAGTAAGGCATAACATGAATGACATAGATATATTTAAATTATTTATTACTACTCTCAAACCTTATCTTCAATACAAAGTTCAAATATTTTCTCTTCAAACCTTAGAAAAGGATCTTGCTCAAGCTAAATGACAAGGTTTCCTTATGAATCAATTTAAACCATATCATAATTTAATCAAGGAATATTTAAAAAATTCAACCAATGTCATCACTATCACAAATTATTAATATAAATTTTCTCTAATAAAAATAGTAAAAAACAATCTTGATATTAAAAATCCCATACACCCACCCTCAACTATGTCAAAAATCAATACACTCTTATTTCCATCAAAACCTTTCATTTATAACAATATTTCTCCCCCATATTGGTATGATCCTAATAATTTTTTTTGGTTCCATGTTGACATTGATCATTTTCATGAGACATGCCATAGGCTCATAAAATTTGTGATTTATTTCATGTTAGAGGGTGTATTTGATCATGATGCCATGATCAAACTACGCCATCCTAATTATCTCAAAACCTCTCAAAAGAGAAACTTTTCCAAGTCTACAACTTCAAAATCTCACAAACCTTCATCATATCCCAATATACAACATTTTAATGATAATTTATATGTTATTGATTCTAATTAGAATTAGTCTTATAATAATTATAAATATGTAAACATAACTAAAGTTAATTATAGTTACAAAATAGATCATAAAGACCTTAGTACCAAACCCAAGAAGTCATCTACTAATGATAAAATACTTAAAGACACTACCACTTCTCAGCCCTCATATTCATAACCATTTGTGATTGATGATCCATATCCATTAGTGGACCCTTAGATACTCCCAAAAAGTATCCCACCTAATCTACCTAAGACTCATGCTTAATCTTATTCTAAAACCCATTGTATTTTATTAGATGAACTTAATTATATGCCTTATAAAATTCCCCTTATGGAATTAGTAAATCTTATCCATATAATCATAATTTAATTATGAAATAAATATATTAAATAGAATAACCATCAAATAATGAATTTTAATTACCTCTTGATGTTCCTCAACCTACATAAGTACATGATATCAGCACAATCCCATCTACTAGACTCTCCATACAAATTCTAGAAGAAGATATGATCAACGATGAAATTCTATTTTGAGTTGATGACCCACCTCTTTTCATTAAATTGGTATAAATACCACTTTAATTCTAAAATCCTTAGTTAATTAAGGATATAAAATCAATGTTACTTCTATTTGGTTAATTTAAAAAATTAGATATTCCAAAGAAAACCTCAAACAAACCCAACTCACATGTTGAGGATTCGATAAAACCAACCAAAAAATACTTGGTTGAATTTATCTCCCTATTATCATTGGACCCAAGACCATATGCATCAAACACATGGTCTTATATCTTCCCTTATCTTACAACATTCTATTAGGTCATCCTTGGATCATTGTATCCAATTTAATACATATTCTGATAGTTAACATGTCAAATTCATGCATAATGGGAATTATTATAAACATGAGGCTAATCCTAATCCTTGGAGTATCCAAATTCAAAATCCTAAAACATAATATCATATTCTTATGATTGTGCACATAAATATTCCTATTCTTCCTAAGTTTTTTAATGTTACATCTAGTTTTTTACACTTATTATTTGAAACATTATTTAGTAGATTACATTCTAGCTATTAGTAGATTTGATGATAATTATGAATTGAATCAGTCATGTTTTTTTGATAGTAGATATAGTTGTATTGATGAGATATTATATGATGCTTATGATCATTATTTTTATTGATTAGTGATATTCAATAGTTGTAATGATTTTTTTCTAATTTTTATTGTGCACGAACTAACTACAGGTTTGTTGGTGAGTTTGATGCAAGATATTTTCCACCCTCAGTTATAGTATGGAGGGAGAGTATCATCAGAGAGGGGGGAGAATATGGTTACATTTGGGGGTAAAGATAAATTCTCAAAACCTACACACACCATAGTGGAAATGAAATGAGTGATTATTTTTATTGCTAACTTCATGATGGGTTTAACATGTTAACTTTATTGTTAACTATATTTTTTCATACATGCTTACATATTTATAGATGATGTTGTTTTATATGTTGGTATTATATTATTTATAATGTTTTAAGAATGTTACTTAGATATTTTACATTATTATGGGTGAATAAATCTCATATATTTATGTTTGTAATTATATTAAAAAACATCTTTTAGATCTCTACTTTTTCTTGCATATGAGAATGTATAGGTTATAATAAGTTACATGGTTTTAAAATACTAGTTGTTACATTAAAAATTTTATTATGATATATAACTTAGGGGTATATTTAGAAAAATAAGTTACAGGAAAATACATTTCCCTCCCAAAGGTAATTATTTGTTTTTAAATTAGAACTTTGTATTAAGATGTCTTTTTTGTGTTTTAAAAAGCTATTACAAGAAGATTCAATACTTGGGAATGATTTTTGTTTTAGAAAGGTTAATAAATAATATTAGGGTTTATTCATAATTATTTTTTTGAACTTGGATATATGGAAGATGATATTTTACCACCAATATCCCATGTAATGAAACATGACTATGAAAAGACTGTCGATACATTAAAGGGATTTTGCATGTTGTTTTTGAGACAGAGAAGTAGAATTCATCGGAAAAAGAATGTCAAGAATGCATATAATTGAGAAGGAAATAAGTAGGAGAGGAATTTTTTTTTATGGATCTGTTCTTCTATCCTCAAGTAAAACATCTGAAGAGGAAAAAATAAAGGTTTTTAGCTTGAGACTTAGGACAAGGAACCAGAAGTAGGTGACTCAAGCAAAGAATTCATCCCCATAGGTTAGTACCTCTATTATTGCATATTAAAATTAAGAAATAGGGTTTTAATTTAAGTTAAATATGTCTTGTTGATAGTTTTATTAGAATCACAAACTAATACCTTAGATTTTTAGGGTTGTAGATATGAGGAGGGAACTATGCTCTAACCTTAGATTTACCACTATAAGACTCTAACCTTGGGAATAAATACTTAATTTGAGTTATATGTTTTTATGATATATTTTATTAGGTATATATATGTACATAAATATAAATTAATGTTATAATATAGATATACACATATATGTATATCTCTTCAGCCATTAAAGCAAGTTTCCATTCCTGTAGTGGTCGAATGGGTCATTTGTTAATTTATAAAATAAAGAAATTTTTTGGGTGTTCAATTTTAGCTATGTTTGTTGTATAGTAGATGAATTAATTCAAAATGGTGACCCTTGACTTAAGAATCCATTATGTTTTTAATCAATTATTTTTATAATGAAAATCCTAGCTTAATGATTAAGTTGTAGACTATGGGTTTATTGAAAACTACTCAAGTCGTGGGTGTGTTTGTAGGTAAATATTCTTGATAAAATCCTTGTCATAACATTTTAGAATGAGTTGTTACCTTAATTCAAAATGTTGACTATTGTATTTAATATCTATAGGAATTATTTCTGATATAATATAAGTTTTGAATGGAATACCAAGATATAAAAAGGGTTGTGTAAACTTGGATGTATGCATACAGTTTGACCTTAGTAAGAATATATGTGTGAGTGAATTACTAATTAATATTTTGAACATAACTATGGAGACTTGAAAATGTAATGAGATAGTTTATGAGGTTGTCATATGATTATTTATTTTACTTATATCTTCTTGGTAAATCCTATAGGTTCTATTATATAAGGTAGAGTGATTGGAAAGACTTTTGAATTGTAATATGAAAAACACATGTGAGTATTGATTTTAGGGACACACCAATGAAAAAAATTATTATAAAGGAAGATGTGTAATATGTATTTATAAATTGAGTATTAGATAATATAATAAAATTCCAAGTTAAAAAAAATGTCATTAGGATATCAAGAGTTCTTAGAAAAATGTTAAAATGCAAGTGATATCCATGGGTAGATCCATGAAAAGGATTAATGAGTAATGTTTGAGTAGGAAGTCCATATTATACCTTGAATAAATAAGGGTTTAATTTTATATAGTATATTATAGTTAGATATGATTATAAGGTTTGAAAAGAGTGGGAGTTGACCTTGTTTACATGGTACTATACTTGGATGTTGTTAGAAGTATTATTGAGGTTGAAAGTATGATTATGTTTACAGTATTTTGACTATACAAACAATGTTATGGTTAGATTAAAGAACAAGTAATTAGATAATAATTATTTTTATCATGACTTAATTTAATATATTTATGGATTATTATTGAAATATATGTTAAGTATAAGTAGATAAAGTCTTGATTTCCATTGTTACTTGTTAACATATATGTATGAGGATAAATTGGGTATTTAGTTATATATATATATATATATATATATATATATATGTATATATATATATATATGTATGTATATATATATATATATGTATGTATATATATATATATGTATGTATATATATATATATATATAGATGTATGTATATATATATATATATATGTATGTATATATATATATATGTATGTATGTATGTATATATATATATATATATGTATGTATGTATGTATGTATATATATATATGTATGTATATATATATATATATATGTATGTATGTATATATATATATATGTATGTATATATATATATATGTATATATATGTATATGTATATATATGTATATGTATATATATATGTGTGTGTGTGTGTGTGTGTGTGTGTGTGTGTGTGTGTGTGTGTGTGTGTGTGTGTGTGTGTGTGTGTGTGTGTGTGTGTGTGTGTGTGTGTGTGTATGTATGTATGTGTATGTGTATATATATATATATATATATTCACTATGGAATTAATATATGCTATGTTGGATAATAAGTACTTATATGAGTATGCCAATGGGTGACTCATATGCATACCTCCTAATATCAATATGTTGTCGATAAAAAGTACTTATATGAGTATGGAAGTGGGTGTCTCATATATGTACCTCATGATATTATCTGGTGTGATTTAGTAGCAGAGAGTTCTATGTGAGTGGAAATGTCTCACATTATGTATCTGAAATCTATAATGAAAACTTTGGCCAAAGTAATGTTATAGATAAGACATTATCTTATCACTATAATTCTAGTTTACATGCTTATTATTATAATTAGATAGAGGAATGAAATATTATGGTCTATTTGATTTCTTCATGTAATAATGTTAGTACACATGGGTTATAGTTGTTTATTAATATCTACACTATTTTTATTTGCCCCTCTATGAAGGTTAGGGACACTCCAAAAGGGAGGTGTGTGGGAAACCATTGGTTTATGGTTGGAGGTAAAGTACTTGGATGATGATCTCCCTCTTGAACAACCAGATATAATTACACTCAAGTTATGTGATGGATCATAGAGATATACCTGTAACTCCTCTTGTATTTCTATACTATCATTATGTATATTTTATAGTGTACCTGTTGTACGATGATTATAGATGTGTAAATAATGCATAAGTGGATGTGTACTTGTATAATACCTTATGATTTATAAACAATAGTGGATATGATTGTACTCTTGATTGATTCATGATTTGTATCCATATCCAAAGTGTTTGATATGCCCTGATGTTTTAGATGATATGATTGACAACTTAATGATATGTTTAAGGATAATTGAGAAATGATGTTTAATGTGCCAGTGGGATTATGTGTTGAAATTTTTTGTTAATTAAAATTTATTTAATTATTAGATTTAAAATAATGGCTATGTCATATCTTAAAAATGATTTTTAATATACAAAAAAAATAGTATTATTTTAGGTTATAATCAGTTGGGTCTAACATTATGTTATCAGAGCTAAAATTTAAGCTCTCAGACCTAATGAGTCTGTTAATGCATATCTTTTTTCCCTAATTTTCCAAAAAGGAGAATGGTTTAAGGGATATAAATTGGTGAGGGTCATTCAAATGCAAACCCTTAGGTTGATCCTATTTAACTAGCAATAGAAAAAAATGCAAAACTTGACTAGATACTTAATGTGATGAATGCAACTCATGATTGTATATTAGCTCTTAAATGATAGGTTGATGGTATTGAAGAGTAGAATGAGTAGGAAGCCCATAAAGAACACCTTGTTGAATATAAAACTCCTCATGAGCATAGACATGAAGAAGTGCATGAGGATGCTAGAGCTCAATTATCTATTGAGTTAGCATAAGATACAAAGAATGTTAACCCAACCAAATTAAATGGAACTATTTTGGGTGATAGAGTATAATATTTTCTAACAAAGATGGAAATTATGTTGAGATTTAAAATTATTCTGAGTTCACTAAAGTTATTTGGAGAGCATACTAATTAGTTGATGAAACAACAACCTAGTGGGATAATAAGAAGCTCAAAATGAATCTAAATTCGATTACCACCACTTGGGAATAGTTTGGAGCTCTTTTCATAGTATGGTTGTTACCTCAACTTTAATTTGACTATAAGTTGATAGAATTTTAGAATTTAAGGCAAGGAGACATGTTAGTAAATGATTATTAGGAACACTTTAATAAGCTTTTAAAATATGTCCCACAATATCAGAAGGATGAACATTTATATATTATAAAATTTATTTTGGGATTAATACCTTAGATTAGATTTGAGGTAGTTTTGCATGTGTCATCCACTATGGATTAGGTTTTCAAAAATTTTATGAAACATGAATAAAAATTGAAATATTTGGTAGAGGTTAGAGAAAAGAATAAGAAAACATTCGACAGTTCCAAGATTCATTTTAAGAATAAGAAGTGGAAGAGGAATGGAAAATCCAAGAACCATTTCAAAAATCATAATTCAAAGTTTCCAAATACCTTAGGGAACATGAAGCCAAGAGGTAATTTTAGAGAAGGTTTTAAGGGTGAAAATTAGTCTAAGAGTAAAGAACCTCCATGAGGATGTTTCACTTTTGGAGGAGATCACTATGATAAGGACTATCCTTAGTGGAATATAGATGGTAAGAATAAGAATGTAACTTATTATTCACAATAAGTAACCTTTCAACAACGTATCCACATAGTGGTGGATAATCGATAGGATGAATACAAAGCCTCTCCCATTTAAGTGCCAGGTATAATTTTTGGTCATCTAGTTACTATTTTGATTGATAAAGGAGATATTAAATGTTTAATTTCTCTTAGAATGTTGAATAAATTATCTAGGAAAATTTGTTACATGGAAAATGCATGGTTAGTTTAGTATGGCAATGAGTCTAGGGTCAAGGTTGATAAATGTCTCATAGAAGATAAAATTTAGATGTTAGAATTAACTATGATTTTGGATCTCTATGTAGAATCATTAAGATAATATGATGTGATCCTAGGGGTGAAGTAGCTAGCTAATAAACATAAGGCCAAGGTGGACTGCTACCTTAAAAAGGTGGAATGTTAGGATGATTTGGGAACCTTAACCCAAATTGAGGGATATATTTTAAACTTAGACAAATATCTACCATTCAATTAAAAAGGTCTCAATACAAGGGATGTAAATCACTAATTTTTAATATGGATGAAGTTATATAATCCAAGAAACCTACCTTGGAAGATTATCCCTTTGTACAATAATTTTGGGATGTATTTCCTAAAGAACTACTAGGGTTACCTCTGAAAAGAGAGTTTTATTTCTCAATAGATATCATATGAAAATCAAAACCATAGTCTGAGGTACCCTATAGGATGACAACAATATATTTGATTGAGGTGAAGGCTCAAATTCAATAAATGTTGGCTAAAGGTTTGATTCAACCAATTGTTTTGTCATGGTGGGCACCCATAGTTTTCATTAATAAAAAGGATGGAACCCTTTAGTTGTGCTTAGATTATAGAATACTCAAGAAAGAAAAAATAGGTATCCATTAAATCTAATTGATGATATTTTTGATTAAATGCCTAGTGTTATAGTCTTTTCAAAGATATATCTTTTGATAGGATACCACTAGTTGAGGATTCAGGAAGAGGATAATCTGAAGACAACTTTCATAACTTGCTATGGGCACTATGAGTTCATAGTGATACCTTTTGGGTTGACTAATGTTCCAACAACTTTTATGAATATCATGAATAGTGTGTTTAAATATTATCTTAACAAATTTGTTCTATTATTCTTAGATGACATCCTAATTTATTCCAAGAATGAGAAAGATCACATTGAACACTTGAGGTTATAACTACGATAGTTGTAAAATCACAAGTTATATGTTAAGTTATAAAAGTGTGCTTTGTTTTAGAAAAAAGTTTAGTATCTAGGGCACATCATCTCTACAAAGGGAATATCCATTGATTTAGCCAAGATTAGGGCCATCATGAATAGACCAACACCTAAAACATGCATGAGGTTCTTATTTTTATGGGATTAGTAGGATATTACATGAAGTTTGTACCTAAATTTTCCAAAATAGATATATCACCTCTCTTTAAGCAAAGGAAAAATAGTTTGTTTAGTTAGATAAGTGCTAAGAAGCCTTTCAAGTCCTGAAATAAAGGCTTATTTATGCACTAGTTTTGTAGATTCAATATCCAAATGGTCATTTATCAATGATAATTGATGATTTAGGAGATGGGTTAGGATGAGTACTCATGCAAGAAGGTTCAATTGTGGCCTATGAATTTATGAAATGAAAGCCTTATTAAGAAAAATATACTCTTCCTGATTTGGAATTGGTCACTATAGTTCATGCCTTATAGGTTTAGAGGCATTATTTCTTTGGTAAACCCTTTAAAATTAAGACCAACAATCTAGGTCTCAAGTATATTTTCACTCAACCCAACCTAAATGCTCACCAAATATGATGGTTAGAGTTTCTTTCTAACCATGATCTTGATATCAAATATATTAAGGGTAAGGAAAACTAAGTTACTATACCATTAGATATAGAATATACATTACAACATTGGCTAAAATTATAAAAACCTTCAAGGACCAGGTAGTGAAATTTTCACAAGGAGATGATTTCTAAGAGCAAGTCAAGAAAGATTTGATTGAAAACTCATAATATCGTAGATATCAAGGTTTCTAGTTAGATATAATGATGAAATTTTAAGGTTAAATGACATGATTTATGTACCTAAAAAGGAAATTTTGAGAAATATTATGCTAAGGGAAATACACAATGCACCTTATTCAAGGCATCCAGGAGTAACTAAACTAGTAGCAAAGTTAAAACCTCTATATTTTTGGAAAGGACTTAAGAAAGATGTAGTTAATTTTATTTCTAGATTCTTGGAGTTTCAGTGATTCAAGGATAAACATGTGCATCTAGTTAAGTTTTTATACTCACATTTAGTACCTAAATTGAAGTGGTAGGTGATCAACATGGATTTTTTCCAAAGGTTTCCTATGTCAAGGAATCATCATGATACGATCTTGGTAATTATGGATAAACTAACCAAAGTAACTCATTTTATTATTGGTAATATAACTAATGATGAACCAATGCTTGTAAAAATGTTTGTGAAATAAATTTACAAATTGCATGGGTTTATTGAAAATATTATTTTAGATATGGACCCCAAAATGACTTCTAAGTTTTGACAAACTTTAAATTTTGTATTGGGAACTTAGCTAAATTTTAATACAACTTACCATACAAAACTAAAAGGGCAAATGGAAAAATAAATCAAATCTTAAAAGATCTATTGAGAATGTATTAGATGGACTAGAAATACAAATGGGAAGAGTATCTCCCATTAGTTGAGTTTGCATACAATAAATCCTACCAATTAAATATAAAAATGGTTCCTTTTAAGGCATTATATGGTAGAAAATGTAGAACACCCATTAGTTGGTACAAGATAGAAGAAATAGTGGTTTTTGGTCTAGATATGCTAATTAAAATGGAAAAGCAAGTGAAATTGATAAGGTAAAGGCTGGTTAAATCCAATGATAGGAAGGAAAGTTACACTGATCTAAAAAGGTTAGTAAGGCAATTTTCTATTGGGGATAAAAGTTTTATGCAGGTTAAACCCTAGAAGATTTCAATTAAGTTTAGTAAATTATCAAAGCTATCACCTAAATATGCCATAACTTTTGAGGTCCTAAAAGTAATCGATCTTGTAGCTTATGGACTAGCATTTCCACTACCACTAGTATAAATGAATAATGTTTTTCATGTTTCTTATATTAAATATATTGTTGATCCTACACATGTTTTTGATTGGAATGAATTACATGTTTAAGATCTAGGGTTGATCATAGTAGAACCAATCAAAATAATTAATACCCAGAAGGTTAGCTTACGTAATAGGGATGTATCATAGTGCAAGGTTTAGTGGAATAAATATTATAAATGTTGAGTTGTGGAGCTAAAAGCTTCACCAAATGAGCAAATGCAAAGGTTGTTGGAGTTACACAGTCATCGACATTAGTCAGGAGTTGACTAGAAGCTATCGACGTTGGTTATGATCGGCCGATGTTGGTTATATGTAGACAGAGAGGGACTGATGTCGATCACCTGTGCGTTCCAAAAGTCTATTTTTGAGGAAAAATAGATTGTTTGCATGAAAAGAGTAACTGTTAGTATTGAGTCCGCATTTCTATTTTTGGTAGGACTAATTTGAACCTTTGATTAAGAGGTGTATCTAATGGTGGAGAATGCATAGCTCATGAATCCTAGTATTATATAATAGGGTTAGATCTTCATAGCTTGTAGACATGAGAAATAGGGTAGACAATTCAAGGATTGAATTGGTTGTAGTTGAGAGAGAGAACTCTTGAGGGAAAGAGATCTATACATCTAAGAGGTGTGGAAGAAAGGGAGATTTCTTCAATTGTATTTCCTTCTGGAAGAGTTTAATACAAGTTTTCATTGTTTCTTGTATCTCATATTCTTTGTTGTTTCTGATTTCTAGTTACTTATTAATTCTGGTTTAATTCTATGTTTAGTTGCTTACACAAAAGTAATCAATTGTGTTGTAAGATCCTAACAAGTGGTATCAGAGCTTGGTTCACTAACAACTGGTATAGAGCAGGTTAGTGTTTGTTGATTACAGGTTCACTCACAGGGGTTTTTGATTGAGTGGGAGTAAAGCAATGGCAGAAGAAAGTAAGCTAAGAATGGAGAAATTTAATGGCAAGAATTATCAATTATGGAGGATGTAGATAGAAGATTATCTGTATCAGAAAGATCTATACTTACCATTGGGTGGGGTTTCAAGCAAGCCCATAGATATACAAGATGAAGAATGGAATGTTCTTGATAGAAAGGCTCTAGGATCTATAAGGTTGAGCCTGGCATCTTCTGTGATTTCTAGTTTCTCACAGGGAAAGACAACGGTAGAGTTAATGGATACTTTGGAAAATTTATATGAAAAGTGCTCAGCTTCGAATAAGGTATATCTTATGAAGCAATTATTTAATTTGCAAATGCAGGAAGGTGGATCTGTATCTAGTCATCTTAATGATTTCCATGCAATAGTAAATCAGTTAAATTTAGTCAAGATAGTTTTTGATGATGAAATTAAGGCTCTTTTAATCTTATGCTCTTTATCTAAAAGTTGTCATAGTTTGGTAATGGTAGTTAGTAATACTGCATCTACTTCAAATATCTTGAAAGTTGATGATGTTGTTAGTGTAATCTTGAATGAAGAAACTCATAGGAAAAGCATAGGGAAAACATCAGGTAATGCTTTAAGTATTGAAAGCAGGGGAAGGCAAAGAGAGAAGGGAAAGCAAGGGAGATTAAGGTCAAAGTCAAAGATGAGAAGTAGATCCAAATCCAGAAATGGAAGAAATATAATCTGCTAGAATTGTGGAAAGAAAGGGCATGCAAAGAAAGATTGCTGGTTGAAAGTTAAAGAAGATTATCAGCATGAAGGTAAAGAAGAAGCAAAAGTTGTAGGTATTGTTGCATAGGATGCTCTTATATTTTCTTTAGACAATAAAATAGAATCTTGGGTTTTGGATTCTGGTGCCTCTTTCCATGCAACCCTAAATAGAGAATTTTTCAATGATTATGTCCATGGAGATTTTAGAATAGTCTATTTAGGGGATAAGGAAAAGTGTAGCTGAATTTGTAGAATGGCAACACATGGGTGTTGAAGGATGTCATGCATGTACCCATCCTGAAGAGGAATCTGATTTTTGCAAAAAAGTTGGGGGATGAGGGTTGCATAGTAACTCTCATAGCTGAATCTTGGAAAATTTCTAAGGGTGCACTTGTATTAGCTAGAGGTAAGAGAGTAGGTACTCTCTATCTGTGTAATTTTATTACTGATTATTCTCCTTCTATTTTATCTACTTCAGATGTAGATGCAAAGTTGTGGCACTATAGGCTTGGTCACATGAGTGAGAAGGGAATGAATATTCTTAAGTCAAAAGGTAAGTTTTCAGATTTGAAAAGCATAGATCTAGATTTCTGTGAGCATTGTATTTTTGGAAAATAGAAGAAAGTGAGGTTTCTCAAAATTGGGTCAACAAAGAAGAAGCACAAGTTAGAGCTTGTTCACACAAATGTGTGGAGACCAACTCAGGTAGCTTCTATTGGAGGATCATAGTATTATGTTACTTTCATTGATGATGCTACAAGAAAGGTATGGGTTTATTGCATAAAGAAGAAATCTAATGTTTTTGAAACATTTAAGAAATGGAAAGCTTTAGTTGAGAATAAAATAGGTTTGAGATTGAAGTGCCTAAGATCTGACAATGGTGGTGAGTACTACAAAAATAAATTCAATAGTTACTATTTTATGAGTGGAATACATAGGGAAAGGATAGTTCTAAGGATACCTCAACAAAATGGAGTTACTGAAAGAATGAATAGAATAATAATGGAGCGTGCACGGAGTATGAGGTTACATGCTGGTTTTCCCTTACAGTTTTGGGCAGAAGATGTAGATACTGTAGTTTACTTGATTAACAAAGGACCCTCTACTTCACTAAATGGTGGAATTCTAAAAGAGGCTTGGACAGGTAAAAAGGTAGATCTTTCATTTCTCAGAGTTTTTGGTTTTGAAGCTTTTGTGCACATTGATAAAGAAAATAGAAAGAAGCTGAATGCTAAATCTATGAGGTGCACTTTCATTGGTTATGGCTCTGGAGATTTCAAATTTTGATTATGGAATTTAGGAACTAACAAAATTATTAGAAGCTATGATGTTGTTTTTAATGAGAAGGTGATGTACACTGATCAACTCAAGAAGCTAAATAATTTTGAGCAGGGCAATGTTGATTGGATGAGGTGATGATCCAAAATGAGCTTGCAGGGAAAAATAATCACATACAGGAAAACACAAACACTGATGTTAGTTAAGCAAGAACCGATGTTAGTTAGTCAAGAATTGATGTCAGCCAGACAGTAACTGATGTCAGTCAGATAAGAACCGATGTCGATAATGTAAAACTGATGTCGATCAGGTACAGACTAAGAGATGACCGAGATCAGTCATTGATAGAGAATTTGGGTGGACAACAAGCTATGGATGAGTCTTAAATGCCCATGAGGAGGTCAGAAAGGGTAAGTAAACCTCCGATTTATTATTCCCCTTCATTATACTACTTGTTGCTCACTGATGGTGGAGAACCAAAAAGTTTTGATGAGGCAATGTAGGTAGAATCTCAAAAATAGTGGGAGCATGGCATGAAAGAGGAAATTGATTCCTTGAAAGAGAACCAAACGTGGGATTTGGTTGAGTTTCCAACCAAAAATAAAGCACTAAAAAACAAATGGGTTTACAGGTTAAAGGAAGGTAAGAATGGACAAATGAGACATAAGGCCAGGTTGGTAGTAAAGGGATTTGCACAGAAACCAGGTATTGATTTTGGTGAAATTTTTTCTCCTGTAGTAATGATGACTTCTATTCAGACTGTATTGTCTTTAGTTGCTATTAAGGATTTGCATCTTGAGCAGCTTGATGTTAAGATAGCGTTTCTTCATGGAGATTTGGATGAAGAAATATATATGGATCAACTAGAAGGTTTTGAGGTCAAAGTTAAGGAGAAACTTGTGTTTAAGTTGAAGAAAAGCTTATACGGTCTTAAGTAGGCTCCAAGACAATGGTATTTGAGGTATGATAGGTTTATGACAGAGCATGGCTTCAGTAGATGTCAATCTGACCATTGTGTTTATTTTAAAAGATTGGATAATGGTAGTTATATTATCTTGTTACTATATGTAGATGATATGCTTGTTGCAGGTTCACACATGCAGGATATTAATGAGCTTAAGGTAAAATTAGCTCACACATTTTCCATGAAGGATTTAGGAGTAGCAAAGAAAATCCTTGGCATGAGTATTAAGAGAGAGAGGAAAAATCACAGTTTGATTTTGTCTCAAGAGGATTATGTGAACAAGGTGTTGGAGAGGTTCAATATACAGGATGCAAAATCGGTAAGCACACCTATGGTTGGACACTTCAAGTTGAGCAAAGAATAGTGTCCTAAATCACATGATGAGGTTGAGTACATGAGTAGAGTTCCATATGCTTCAGCAATTGGGAACTTAATGTATGCAATGGTATGTACTAGACCTGATATTGCCCAAGCAGTGGGAGTTGTCAGCAAGTTTATGGTCAATCCAGGAAAAGAACACTAGAAAGTAGTTTAGTGGATTCTCAGATATCTGAGAGGGACCAACAGTAGGCATTTATGCTATGGAGGGTCAAATGCTTCTCTACTTGGGTATGTAGATTCGGATATGGCAGGTGACTTGGATGGTAGGAGAAGCACCACAAGATATGTGTTCACTATTGGTGGAATGGCGGTTAGCTAGATTTCAAAGTTGCAAAAGGTTGTTGCCTTGTCTACTATAGAGGTAGAATACATTTCAGTCACAGAGGCTAGCAAGGAAATGATTTGGATGACTCAGTTCATGGGAGAGTTGGGAAAGGAGCAAGAGAGTTATAGATTGTATAGTGATAGTCAAAGTGCAATTCATTTGGCAAAGAATTCAGCCTTTCATTCAAGAACCAAACATATACAACTTAGGTACCACTTCATTAGATAGGTATTAGAGGATGGTGAGTTGAAGCTGGAGAAGATCCATACGGATGAGAACCCTACTGATATGTTAACAAAGCTAGTAACAAAGGAGAAGTTGAATCTTCATTCAAATTTTGTTGGTCTTCAAGATTGAACTTGAAGATGGTGAAACAAGCTAGAGGATGTTGTTGTACAGGTATAGGTACAGCTATTTATCTCCAAGTGGGAGATTGTTGAGTTGTGGAGCTAAAAGCTTCACCAAATGAGCAAATGCAGAGGTTGCTGGAGTTACACAGTCACTGACATCAGTCAAGAGTCGACCAGAAGCTACCGATGTCATGATCGACTAACGTTGGTTATATGTAGACAGACAGGGACCGACGTCGGTCACCTGTGTGTTCCAAAAGTCTATTTTTGAGGAAAAATAGATTGTTTGCATGAAAAGAGTAACTGTTAGTATTGAGTCCACATTTCTATTTTTGGCAGGACTGATTTGAACCTTTGATTAAGAGGTGTATCTAATGGTGGAGAATGCATATCTCATGAATCCTAGTATTATATAATAGGGTTAGATCTTCATAGCTTGTAGACATGAGAAAAAGGGTAGACAATTCAAGGATTAAATTGGTTTTAATTGAGAGAGAGAACTCTTGAGGAAAATAGATCTGTACATCTGAGAGGTGTGGAAGAAAGGGAGATTTCTTCAATTGTATTTCCTTCTGGAAGAGTTTAATACAAGTTTTTGTTATTTCTTGTATCTCATATTCTTTGCTGTTTCTAATTTCTATTTATTAATTCTAGTTTAATTCCATGTTTAGTTGCTTACACAAAAGTAATCAATTGTGCTGTAAGATCCTGACAATAAATATATTGATACCTAGGAGGATTATAAGTAATTTATTAGGTTGTTTCTTCATTTGTTTACTTAAAATTTTATCCTAAACATCATTTATTTATCTACTAAAACATTATTTTAAACTCTACTAAAACTTAGTTAAATTTCATAACTTTTATTTTCAATAAGTGTCATCAAGACAATGACCGATTTGAGGGGGGAAGGATGTTACATCTAGTTTTCCCATTGATTATTTAAGATAGTATTTAGTAGATTACATGTTGGTTATTAGCATATTTGGTGATAATTATGAATTGAATCAGTTATGTTATTTTGATAGCAGGCATAATTTGCATGTTGAGCTATTATATTATGCTTATGATCATTAGTTTTATTGATTAGTGATATTCAAAAAGTATTATGATTTCATGCTAATTTTTATCATGGCACAAAATTACTATAGATTTTTTGGTGAGTTTGATGTCGGATATTTTCCACCCTCAGTTACAGTGTGGAGGGAGAGTATCATTAGAGAGGGGGGGAAGATGGTTACATTTGGGAGTAAAGAGAAATTATGAGAACCCACACAAATCATAGTATAAATTAAATGAGTACTTGTTTTTATTACTAACTTCATGATGGGTTTAAAAAGTTAAATGAATTCATTATGATTGTTTTCTATAATTATCTTCATCGATACATGCTTACATTCTTGTAGATGATGTTGTTTTATATGCTAGTTTTTGAGTAGTTGCAATGTTATAAGAATGTTACCTATATATTTTAAATTATTATTAGTGACTAAAATTCACATAGTTATGTTTGTGATTATACTAAAAACCATCTTTTAGATCTAGACTTTTACTTGCATATGAGAATGTATAATTTATAATAAGTCACATGGTTTTAAAGTACTAGTTTTTACATTACAAAGTTTAGTATGATATACACATTAGGGATATATTTGGAAAAATAAGTTAGGTTTAAATAACTTCCCCCCTGCTTCCCACCCCCCCAAAGGTAGTTATTTATTGTTAAATAAAAAGTTTGTTTTAAGAGGTTTTTTTGTGTTTTGAAAAGCTATTATGAGAAGCTTAGAGACATGGGCATGATTTTAGTTTTAGAAAGGTTGAGATATCATATTAGGGTTCATTACTAATGATTTTAGTTGACTTGGCTATATGGATAATGAATTTTTACCTTCAAGCTCTAATGCAATGAAACATGACTATGAGTGGAATATTGATACATTAAAGGGATTTTGCATTTTATTTTTTGAGACCAATATAAGTGGAGTTCATGGGGGAAAACATGGTGGGCATGTAAATAATTTAGAATGAAATAATTAGGAGAGGAAAAAATTAATTATGGATATGTTCTTCTATCCTCAGGTAGAATGACTTAAAAGGAAAAAGTCAAGGGTTTCTAGCTCAAGACTTAGGACAAGGAACAAGAAGCAGGTGGCTTGAGCAAGGCATTCATACTCATAGGGCAATTCCTATCTTATTACATATATAAATTAATAAATAGAGTTTTAATTTAGGGTAAATAGGTCTTGTTGATTCTTTTATTATAATAAAAAACTAATACCCTAGGGTTTTAGGGTTGTAGGTCTGAAGAGGGAGCTATGCTCTAACCTCAAATTTAACACTCTAAGACTCTAACCTTGGGAATAGTGACTTAGTCCAAGCTATATATTTTTATCAGATATTTGATTAGGTATATATGTATGTATGTCTATCTATATATATGTACATATGTATGCATGCATGCATGTATGTATGTATGTATATGTGTGTGTAAATAAATATATTTCACTATTACAATATAGATACATACATATATGCATATCTATGTGGTCATTGAAGTGAGCTTATATTATTTTAGTGGTTGAATGGGTCATTTGTTAATTTATAAAATAATGATTTTTTTGGGTGTTCTCTTTTAGCTATGTTTTTTGTATATCAGATGACTTAGTTTAAAATGGTGACACTTGACTTAATAATCTATTGCATTTTTACTCAATTATTTATATAATGATAATCTTAGCCTCATGATAAAGTTTTAGGTTATGGGTTTATTGAAACCTACTCAATCTGTGGGTGTGTTTGTAGGTAAATATTTTTGACTAAGTACCTGTCATAACCTTATAGAATGAGTTGTGACCTCGATTCAAAATTTTGACTATTGTAGTTAATATCTTCATGAAATATTTTTTATATAATATAAGTTATGAATAAAATATCAAGATATAAAATGAGTTGTGTAAACTTAGCTGTATTCATAAGGTTTGACCTTAGTAAGAAGTTATGTGTGAGTGAATTATTTCTTAACCATTTAAACATAAATATGGAGACTTATAAATTTAATGAGATAATTTATGAGGTTGTCATGTGATTATTTATTTTACTTTTATCTTCTTGGTATAGCCTATAGGTCATATTATATAAGGTAAATTGATTGAAAATAATTTTGAATTGGAATATGACTAGTATATGTGAGTAATGATCCTAGGGAAAAACCAATACAAAAAAATGTTTTAAATAAAGATGTTTAATATAGATTTATGAACCCAGTATTAGACAGTGTAATAGAATTCCAAGTCTTGAAAAAAATGTGTCATTAGGGTATCAAGAGTTTGTAAAAAAATGTTAAAATGAAAGTGATATCCACTAGTAGATCCATGAAAAGGATTAATTAGTAAATGTTTGAGTAGGAAGTCCATATTATACCTTGAATAATTAAGGTTTTAATTTTATACAATATATTATATTTATATATAATTATAAGGTTTGAAAAGGGTGGGAGTTGACTGTGTTTACATGGTACTGTAATTGGATGTTGGTAGAAGTATTACCTAGGTTGAAAGTATGATTATGTTTGTAGTATTTTGAATGTACAAATAGACCATGTTATGGTTAGATGAAATAACAAGTAATTAGATAATTATTATTTTGGTCATGACTTAATTTAATATATTTATGGATCATTATTGAAACATATGTTGAGTATAAGTATATAAAGTCTTAATTGCCATTATTTCTTGTTAACATATCTGTCTAAGATTATATATATATATATATATATATATATATATATATATATATATATATATATATTCACTATGGCATAGTATATATGATCTACTTTTGAATATTTAATTATATACTATGTTTGATAATAGGAAGTAATTATAGGAGTATGTTAGTGGGTGACTTGTATATGTACCTCTTGATATCAATATGATTTAAATAACAATAAATATTTATATGAGTATATTATTGGGTGTATCATATATGTTACTCCTAATATAATATAGTGTGATCTAGTAGAAAAGAGTCCTATGTGAGTAGAAATGTCTCAGATTATGTATTTGACTTGTATAATGAAAACTTTGATCAAATTAATGTTGTAGATGAGAAATTTGTCATTTCATGGTACTTCTAGTTTACATGTTTTATTTTATCATTTAGATAGAGGAATGAAATTGGTATATTTGATTTTTTCATGTAATAGTGTTAGTACACACATGAGTTTTGGTTTTTTCTTGATACCTACATTATTTATATCTACCCCTCCATGAAGGGTAGGGTTACTCCCCAAAAAGAGGTGTGTAGGAAACCATTGGTCTATGGTTGGAGGTAAAGAACTTGAATTATTCTCTCCCTCTTTATATGATTCAAATAAATGGAATTACACTCAGTCTATGTGATGGATCATATAGCTATACCTACAACTCCTCTTGTACTTTTATACTATAATTCTATATATTTTATATTATACATTTTTATACCATCATTATGGATGTATAAGTAACACAATAGTGGTTGTATATTAATATAAAACATTTTTATTTATAAACAATAGTGGTTTTATTGTACTCTTGATTGATTCATGATTTGTCTAAAGTGCTTGATATGTCTTGATGTTTTAGATGATCAAATTTAGAGCTTAATGATATGTTTAAGGTTGATTACTAAATGATGTTTAATATCCCAGTTGGATGATGTGTTGAAAACAATTGAAATTAATTTCGATATCAAATTTAAACTAATGGTTGTATTATATCTTAAAAATGAGTTGTAATGAAAAAAATAAAAATAAAATTTAGTTCTATTTTGATTAGAACCAATTGAGTCTAACAATTAATATACATTTATATCTACTTTAACTCTCATATATTTATATGATGATGAACCCAATGAACTAAAAAATATCTATAATACCACTCAATTACCCCCTTATATCACATAATTGATCCCTCATTCTCTTAATCCATGATATATAACCATTCCCTTAATATATGATACTACAAATAGTCCTCACCCAATAAATACACATGGAGCCTCTTACATAGAGGATGATTTTAATTACAATGAGTATGGGGTGGCCAAACTATTTCAAGATACTTTAACAATGTCTCCTTGCACTTTTAGTAACATAGGAATATAAGGTATAAATGTTTGTATTAAAATATATATATATGATATATCTCCATCTTATGACGATACCTACATTATGACACAAGCTCAATCACAAGAATTAGTTGTCCTACATTATTAAAATACATTATCATAAATACATGCCTTAATCATGATGTTCACATATTCACATACTCATCTAATAATGAATCATACCCACAAGGCTATGTACCACTTATTAATACACCTTTGATAGATACTCCATTGGTCATCTAAAAAATTTACCAATTTAATATAATACAACCTACAATCCCTAATCGTAATGATCAGATTAATCTTGAAAGTCAAGATACATTGTCTCCAGTCACTTCTACTAAAAAAACCAATTTCATACCTATTATACACAATTAAATCACCACTTATAATAATGATTATTCCATTATCTTGATACCTCATCCTATCAAAAAATTTCCTACCACTACTCCTAAAATTACCTTAGATGTACAAGCTATAACCATTAAAAAAATACATTATGAGTTTGATATTCATGGAAATAATAATTTTGATCTTGAAGCAGATGTTGAATATTATGTACCCTTACCCACACTCCATATAAATGAAGTAATTTTTGAACTAATTCACACTCATGAGACTCAATTTATATGCCAACATCACAAGCTTGGTCATTTTGAGCAAAAGCCTCCTTGTTTCAATAAATTTATTTCTAATATCAACCCTAAAACACATCCAATTTCCTCACTCCCTCCTATTCCATATCATTTTCAACATGAAAATTTTATGCTTATTGAATAAAATATCACCATCAATTATGGAATCATTGTTATCCCTCGACCTATTCTTGTTTCTAGAGAACTTCTTCCAAATAAAAAATGATAATTTTAGTTTATTTTTTGATAAATATAATGAATATTTTGCATGGTCATATGAATACATTCCTAAAATTGATCCTAGTATTATGGTCCATAACACAAATACCTACCCTGATGCTAAACATTTGCATCAAAAGCAACATAAATTTCCTCCTAATATTTCTACACTATGTCATAAAGAGATTATCAATCTCTTAGATGCTAAATTCATGAAACTTGTACATTAATCCAAATGAGAAACCAAAATTATTCTTGTATGAACAAAAATAACCATGTTTTATCTCATTTATATAGACTTTCATAATCTTAACTTAGCATGTACCAAAGATAATTTTACTTTACCATAAATTTATTCTATTGTCGGATATGAAATGTTATCTCTCCTGGATGGTTTCTAAAGATATAATAAAATTAATATCACTCCTAAAGATCAAAATAAAACCACTTTTATAACAAAGTCGAACACCTTTTGTTATGTTAAAATGATTTTTTGTCTTAAAAATGTGGGTGCCACTTATCAATTCAAATTGACCCATATATTTTATGATCTCATACATAAAATAGTTTAAACTCATGCTGATGATCTAAATATCGTGAAAATCATCTTCATAATAATACTATCATTTTTGATCATCTCATCAAATACAAAGTTAGAGTCAATCCTTACAAATGTGTTTTTGGTGTCACTTCCAAAAAAACTTTAGGATTTAAAATCTCTCTAAGAGGAATTGATGTTGATCTAAATAAAATAAAATTTATTTTCAACATGCTTATTCCTTGATCCATTCCAAATATACACATATAACTTAGGAAAATTGGGGTAATCTAAAAATTTGTTCTCAAAATGGCCTACTATAATTACTTAGTTAATGCACTTCTAAAAAGTGGTAATCCTTTGGAATGGAATGATTCATTCCAAAAAACATCTAATAATGTGAAATAATTCCTCCAACTTCCTCCTACTCTTTGACCTCCTTTCAATGATCAACATTTCATCTTGTACACATACTCTACCCCCATATTAGTTATAGTAATTCTTTCACAAAAATATGAAACATGTCATGAATATGCTATATATTATATTAATCATGATTTAATAGATTATGAGACATGTTATACTAAAGTTGAATGTGATTGTCTTGCCATTTATTTTGCACCTGAAAAATTTCATCACTGCATGCTTTACAAAATAAACTTATGTCATCATCCATTTAGATCCTCTTTGTCATTTTTTCTCCAAAGATTTCTTACCTAGTGAAAAAAAATTAGAAAATGGACGGATATCTTGATGGACTTTGACTTATGCATCATTACAAAAAAAATACTTAAAGGCCAGGTAATTATTGATCAACTTACTAATGCTCCTATACTAGCTAGTGATCATCTTCAAGATAATAATCTTTATGAATAAATCCTATACATTGAATGTATTAATAAAGTTATTTCACTCAAATATTATTTTTAAAATTTTACATCTTACCTCAAAATAAATAACTTTTATAAACATAAACGTATATTTCTAAAACAAAACCCACAACTATCATCAAATAATTAATATAAGTTACAATTGAATTTTAGACACTCCATTTCATTGGTGATAAATATATTCAAGGAGATGAGGAATGATGTGTTTTAGTTGATCCTCATGAAATAATCATACATCTTTATTTTTGATTGAAATTTGATGTTATTAATAACATGGCTAAGAATGAATATCTCATTATAGGAATGCAAGCTTCCATCAATTTAGACATCTTTTATCTGCATGATTTAGGTAATTCATGACTCATTTGTCATCAAGTCAATGGTGAATATCAATTAAAAATTCAAAATATTATCATCTATCACTAAATTTCCACTACTCTTGCCAAAGAATTAAATCTTTCACTATATAACCAATTCCATGAGATCAAAATTATATATCCGATTTGATTTCTTTATCTACTTCTCTCTTTAACCCTCATCAAGCTCTTTGTGATTCAAAATTTATCATCAGCATATAAAAATCACTATATTAATTACCAACCATAAATTATTCTCTTATCTTTCATATTGAGGTTGCCATTATTGGATAAATCTCATAGTACAAGAACATAATCCAATTTAAAACATCACACTTATCCTATAGACATTGATCCTCATAAAAAGATTAAAATTTGTAAACAAGCTTATAAATATGTCTTAATCTATAATATCCTATATTATCATAACACCAAATTTACCTTAATCCACTGTTCCACCAAAGATGAAGTTCCTTCTCTTCTAAAAAAAAGTGGTGACATTTATAGTGGTCATTGTAGTGGACACATTATAGCCTAAAATTTCCTATGAATGGGATAATTATGGCCAACACTTGAAACATATGCTATCACATTTTATAAAAAATACAATTTCTACTATATGCATGATGATATTATTCACTCTCTACTATCCATACTTAAAACATTAGAATATCCTTAGAAATTTTTCATTTGGGGAATATATCTCATTGGCAAATTGCCTCACTCTCAATATGGTCATATATTCATCATCACAACCACTAAGTATTTCACTAAGTGTGTTGAAGTTATACCCCTTGTTAATGTTACATGTATCACTATATAAAAACTCATACTTAATAAAATCATGTGTCTATTTGGAATTCCCCACAACCATATATTTTAAAATGGTGAGAATTTCAAAAATAAGGATATGAAATAATTATGTGCTAAATTCAAAATCACACAAAAAAAATACACACATTATCATCCTCAATACAATGGCCAAGTAGAGGCCACTAACAAAATTATTAATAAAATATTACAAAATAAAATTCAATATTCTCGTTCTACCTAGCATCTCAAGCTTTACCTTTCACTCTGGGCTTATTGCCCTAGTATTCTTACTACTACTAGAGTAACCCTATTTTACTTTACTATATGACTCTAAATATGTCTTACCTATAGAATTTGAGATGCCTTCATTAAACATTTATTTTCATGATATTATGACCAATGAATAAATCCATTAATATTGTCTTCATGCTCTAGACCTTCTTGATGAGCATTGTATGGTTGTTTTACAACATAACCAAAAATACAAAGCTCTACTTGCCAAATAACATACCAAAAAGGCCAAACTCTGTACC
Organism: Torreya grandis; assembly: GCA_037957365.1. NCBI lineage: Eukaryota > Viridiplantae > Streptophyta > Pinopsida > Cupressales > Taxaceae > Torreya > Torreya grandis. The sequence continues at coordinate 5,564,052 of JARHVA010000331.1, forward strand.
TTCAATGTTAGATATTTAGTCCTTACATTATATTATATCCACAAAAAATAAGGCAAAAATACCCAAAAATGGTGGGGTCGCTACCTTATTAAAGACATTCTTAGTCTTACTACCTATGTATTGCACACTAATGATAGACACATTTTAAAGAACCCACTAATGCTCAATTTTTAAATAAATATTGTTATCTTACATGTACTTCATATATTTATATATACTATGGTGCTATACTTCTTTAAAGATTTTCAAAGCTTCCTAAACTGTAGTATTTCATCAATTTTGGTTCATGTTGTTATTCCTTTAGTCTATCTACATCTATTCACTTATATATTTCATGATTTTACATCATAATACCATGGATATGACCCATCCATCCTCGTGAATATTTTTTTTGTCTTATTCATTTAGTTAGTTAACCTTCAATTCTCTTTCACATATTTTGTTTCTTTCTTTAAAATATTTATTAATATTTACACCTCCTTAGTTTACCTTTTGTGAGTTGTAGTATAAAACCTTGGATAGGACCAGGGCTTTCTAAAAAAATACCATTATTTACTATAAATTCCCTCCATTTTTTCACCTCTTTGATTTTTATTTTGTGATTTCCATTGTAAGACCTCATATAGGACCAAGCCTTCTTAAAAAATCTTCATTTTATAAATTATTTTTGTCTACAACCTTGGCTAAGTGTCTTCCCCAAAAATATAGCAACAGTTGATATTTATGGTTTCATACTCTTAAAATTTAGTCATATTATTTTGATTGAAAAAAATATAATAATATACTCTCATCTCTCCACTCAAATACACTATTTCCTATGATGATGATTCATACTTACCTATCATTATGCCATGTTAAAACTACATTTTTGTGATTTTAGGTAACTCAATAGTTCCATGGTCACTTCCATCCTTTCCCTTATGCTAGTATGGACACACCAAGGTCAATTTCAAGATAACATTCTTGTGTAACATATAAACAGAAGAGTCTTAAACAACATGATATCTAAGTTATTATTCTTATCCACCAAATATAAGTTCTCTAGTGATAGTAATTTTAAACACCCATGTTTGGTTTTTAGAATTTGTATGATAGAGGAATAGATAAAAGCCATAAAATTAAAATCTAAATCATTCAAACAAAAATAAATGATTGAAAGGGTAAAATAAACATTCAAAAGTCAAAATAAAACTAAAAGATGATTATTTTTAGGAACATCTCCTATATTTAAGCTAAAAATCCATAATTGGACTCATGATAGAGTCAAGGTCCATTGGGTTATGGTAGGCCAATAGGCTAGGATAGGATGTCTTATGATTTCATGTACACACACACACACACACACACACACACACACACACACACACACACACACACACACACACACACACACACACACACACACACACACACACACACACACACACACACACACACACACAGTGTCACCTACTTTAGCACTTAAGTACCCAATCTTTGTAGTAGACTGATGACTCTATAAGGGGTCTTTAGGAACAAAAATCATGTTTTGGGAAGGTAGGTCCATTTCAATCTTTTTTCATATATAACCTTCTTGGGATGATATTTATACTTTTATCATTAACCCAAATTCATATAGATAGGGTGAGTTCTCTAGGGTCCTTAATGTCGAAAGTTTCCCTATCTTGCCAACTTTATTTGAGTGTCTTATTTACAATAAGGATTATATTTTCACCTTGGTATCACCATTCATTACCACCACCACCCATTCCATTTTTCCCCATTGACAATATTTTTTTTCTAAATCTTTTCCCTATTCTTCATCTCTTTTAGACATGTTTTGAATATGAATGTTTTAGTCCATCGATCATTAGAATTGAAGTTGCATCTTTGAATAGTTATGAATTATTTTATTAATCATTTCATTATCCATCTCAGATTTCACTTATTTATGTTTAACAATATGGGTTTCATTATTCATTATTCACCTTTTTGTGAGCCATTTCATTCCATTTCTTTTATTTTCTACATGTTTTTCCATTGTAGATTATGGATTGTTACTTCTCTTTCCTCAATATTTTTTACATTGTTACCATTTCTACATATTTGTTTGGGTATGGATTTTTATTTATCTTACATTGATGTTAGATTCATTATTTTAGTTTTGTGTGTCCTTAGTTGAACTAGATCATTAATTTTCTTACATATGATGCATTTGTTGGGTCTGTCGGTCATTTAGTAGCCTTGGATTTTTGGTTAACTAATTTTCCTCTCATTTTATTCATTTTATTTTTTATTTTGGATCTAAATTAGCATTTTTATTCCCAACTTACCAATTTTACAAGTGACTTATTTTGCTATTAAAGCTATCATTTATTTTTCTATGTTTATTTTTTTCTCTTTAGCCTTGTATGTTTAGGGTTTTTCTAAATTAGCTATGAACCCTCCATAATCAAGACTAAAAATATAGTAGATAAAAAATCCAAGGTATGCATATGATATTTTTAACTATTTTCAAAAATTACCTACTTTCATTTCAATTTCAATTACTACATTTTACTATAATTTATTAGCTCAACATTGTGCATTGTTGTGTTATTTCTAAAATCACCATCCCATGTTTCACCTACATTACACATGATGATATTAAATTTGGGAATATATATACACACAATATTTTTAATCATTGTTTTTTAAGATTCATCAGAGAGTTGAGGCTTGGAAATTTACAATGGGGAGGTGAAGAGTCATCCTCTATTGATGATGTTCCAAGATCTCTCTCATTTTCTCACCTTAGTTGACTTTGCTTCCTTTATATATATTTTTGCCTATGGTGCCCATGGTAGATTTGATTTATTAATTTTTTTTTGCTTGGTTTATTTTGTTTGGTGTGCATTGGATTTATTTTATTTTCCCCATCTACCCTATGCCTATTCACATCCCTCTACCTAGTTTTTTTATACCCATAACCTTTAGAATTAAGAGGTTCTAGTATATTAATTGCATTTATATATGGTGATTGATGGAAACCATAGACTCAAGCATGTGGTAAGTAAAGAGGATGGTATAATTGGTCCTCTGGGGTCTGTTAAAAATTGTAATTTCAAGGATAGTGAGACATTTTTAGTTGAAGTGGGTGAAAGAAAGGATGGAACTCTAAATAAATTATTCAGTGAGATATTACAATAATAAGAGGTGGCTAAGAAATCATAGGATGTAGAGTTTATTTTTAGTTTCTCTAATGAGGTTGAGCATGGAGAGTGGGAGTGTATCAAAGCCAAAATCGGTAAGTACCCTAGTCCTAGGAAAACCCTTACTCTACTTCTAAATGTTTCAATGGAAAAATACCTCTTGTAGGAAGAAAATCATTTAAAAAATGTTGGAGTTTACTTGGTCTATTTAAATAAAAATTCTCTCCCATCTAGGATTTTTTGATAAATAGCTCAATTCTATGTTGGGTAAGAAATTCAAAATTTATATTAGTTTCTATATAATGGTTCAAAAGGGGTTTTTTATGATTTTATTTAAAAACTCCAATATGTAGAGGAGGGATATTAGTAAACCCTTATGGAATTTTGGTCAATATTTTTTTAAGGTGATTCCATAGAACCTTGATATGGATTGCAATGACCTTGTATTAAAAACTACTCCTAGATGGGTAGACTTCAAAAATGTTCCTATCCATCTATGGATTTTTTTTAACTCAAGCTCTAAAGCCCTTTGGGTAAGTCCTTAAAATTGAGGACACTATAAGGTCTTTGACACATATTAATTATAGGGTTCTAATCTCCTTAGAGCCTATTGATGTATTCCATAAATACCTTAATTTTAAAATTAAGGGGATGTCTCATATTTGTGTTGTCAAAGGGTTAGGAGGTTTAAATGCATATTTTTTCTATAAAAAAGATGGGAATATTAGAAATAACTACAAACTATTGGTTAACATGGAGGATTACCTTAATAAATAAAAATTCAAAAGACACAAAGGATGAATGTGTGATGGGTCCTCTTCCAACAAAAGATATATAATTATTTAAAAAATCCATCTTTAGTAGTGAAACCCTCAAGGGTTGTGCCTCCCCTATAGAATTTTTAGAAAAAAATGATGTAGCAAATGTTTAAGAGAGTTAAAAGGACATGCCTAAGTTCTCTTACCAACTCTATAATTCATTCATGCCTTATTTTGACATTGTGATCTACATGTTTGATTTGCATAATTATCTGATTGATGATTTATAAGAGTATTTCCTTGAACAGAAGATTCTATTGGGTTCTTTTAACTCAGATTAAATATTCACCCTTTGATGAGTATGTGTTTATTTAACTAATCATTCTGTTTTAATAATTATACCCCTGGTAGCTTACTATTAACTAGTAAGATAGAAAAAGATGATGATCCTCTCTTATGTTGGTTTCACCAGTGATGAAGCAACTAAGTAATTCAATTTTTATTCTTGATCTTGAGGTTGTTGTACCTTTTTTCCTCATGGAATCTAATGTGTCTAAAAATTATAAGCCTAAAGGAGGTGGATAAAGACTCAAGATTAACATTGCCTTTCTCCCTCATGGACAGGCCCCCATGATGGATAGTAACAAATCCAAAAATATCCCCCTTAAAATTGTTGATTCTAATATCAAGAGGAAATCAAAATAAAATAAGGTCCTTGATTACTTCTCAAGACTTTATAATAGTAGGGGCAAGCCCCAAAGTCAAGATAAGTGACCCTCATCTCTTTTTTAAGTAGACTATAAGTTAGAATGTTAGGGTCTTGGAATCCCCTGATAGGAAACCTATTATGAGATAATTTAGACACTCTATAGAGAATTAGGACTTCTTTCTACTTCAATAAGTTAGATCTATAGGCTCCCAACTATCCCTAGTCCTTAATTTTATATGGCCAAATACTTCTCAATTTTCTACCAATCATCAAAGAGGTAAAGGAGGGGCCTCCATATTGACTAAACTTGATTGGTGAGAGTTAATTATTGATCACTGTTCTTCTCCTGTAATAGAGTTTTTTGGGTTTTACTAGAAAAACATAATCACTATTTTGGTCTTTGTAACATATATACTCCTAATGATTATAAAGAGAAATATGAGCTTTGGAATTGGATTAAAACCAACCTCAAAAATGTCCCTTAGGTATTTGGAGGTGATTTAAACATGGTAGAGGAGAAATAAAATAAAATTGGAGTGGGTCCTCAGTCTTGGAAAGGTAATGAACTATTCTTTTGGTCAAACTTTAAGAGAACACATAGACTCTTTTATCCTCTTCATAAAGGTAAAAAATGGAGCAAAGGTATTTGGTACACTTGGTGTAACAATAAGAACAATGGGAGAAGGCTCTATTCCTACAATTAATAGATTTTACATGAATAATGACTCGTTTAAATGAACCAAAACAACTCTGGGAATGTGGTCAATGTTTTACCCTTCACCATTTTTGATCACCATCCCATTGAGATTGGTGTCTCCCTAAGTAATGATGCTGGTAAAGTCTGCTTCTTTAAAAGGGATCTAAAAGTTTATTGTCTCTCACTTAAATTATCAAGTCTATATGGATGGTATCCACTCTTCTTATAACATAGGGAGGATCTCATGTGAATATACTTATTGCATTGTGAAGTGGAACTCTAGTACATAATTGTCCAATAACTTTACAAGACCATATGGACATAAAAAATCTACTAGGATCACTCAAGAAAAATTAATTTTGGTTGAAAGTGAACTTCAAATTGACCCCTCCAATGGAAGGCTTATGGATTAACTCAATTATTTAAAGCATCATATCAAGAAATCTCAATTCTACCTTTCAAAAGGAGTAGAGATTCAATCCCATCTAACTTAGCTCAAACTTGGTGATAAGGGATCCAAAATTTTATTTCATTTTCTAAAAATTAAGAACTAGAAGAGCAAAATCTATGGTATTAAGTTCCAAGGTAATTTATCCCATGAACCAAATGTAAGTAAATAATCATTCATAGACTTATGTTCCAATCTTTTTTTTTATGGATCCAACTCTCATACTATGTAGAAAAATACTCTTTCTGATCATTGTATCCAAAAGAAGGTTTCATAGGTAGAAGCCAACTTCTTAGATAAGGCTATTATACTACATGAAATCAAAGATACCATTAATTAATTAAAAAATTATAAATATCTAGGTATTAATGGATTCCTTTCTTATCTTTTCAAAGCAAATAAGGATTGGATGTCTAATGATTATCTTAAGGTCTACAATAAATCTATTTATGTTGGTTCTTTGAGCCCCAAAACAAATAGAGGTGTTATTAAGCTCATCCCCAATGATGGGGACTCCCACCAGGTCAAAAATTGGAGACCCATCACTCTCCTCAATGTATCCTATAAACTATTAGCAAAAATATTGGGAAAATGACTCTCCTCTCTTCTTCCTTCAATAGTCTCTAAAACTCAGACTAGTTTTGTTGAGGGTAGATATATTCTGGATAATCTTATTACTAACTGAGAGGGGATGTATTAGTCTTAAGATTCAAAATAGGATGTGGGAATGATTCTTATCAACTTTGAAAAATCTTATGATAGAATAGAATGGCCCTTCATTGAAAGGATTTTGAGATCCTTTGGATTTTAAGACAAATTTTGTAGAATGATTAATGTTCTATTTAAAGATGTATCTATTATTGTTGAAGTGAATGAGGGGCTTACTAAGACACTTAATATTTAATTATATATCATAAAAGGATGACCATTGGCCCATTATTTATTTTTAATGGTGGTTAAAGCCATTTATTACCTACTAAGAAGCTTAGAAGTGGGTCCCCTAGTCAAAGAAATTTCTTTGCCTAATGAATCCAAGTTGATTGGTGTCCTATTTTTGAATGATGCTAATATATTTTTTAATATTAATAAATAAAATTTAACCTAGGTATCCTTAAGTCTAGAAATATATTATTCTACATCTGGATCTAAGTGGCTTTGCATAAGTCTTGTATATTGGGTTAGAAATACACCCATCTAGATTGGCTTGCACATTTTCACTAGGAATGGAAAGGGATTGATCAATTGGTTAGATATTTAGTTATTCACTTGTATCTTAACCCCTCTTTAAATATCATGTGGGAGTGGATCTTTGTTAAAATAAATAAGAATATTGAGAAATAACAAGGCCACATGCTTTCCTTACCTGGTAGGATTTAGGTTTGTCAAAAAGTTTTAGCTTCTTACAACATATATTATGATTCTTACTAGATATTTAGTAAATATCATGCCAATCTAATTCATATAATTATTAGATATTTCCTATGGTTGGATGGAAAAATAATTAAAAAAGACATGCCATTTTATGGCAATTCTACTACAAACCTAAAATAATTGGGGGCCTTATTCAAAAAGACCTAAGGATTCAAGGCATTACCCTTGATGTTAAATAGATTATCAGAGCTTTCAAAGGTGAAGGGCCTTATAAATTCTCATTAAAAAATAATATTTTGAAAGGTTTCCCTAAAGGTAAACCAAATTAGAAAGGAATCAATATTGTGGACCTTCTTAGAGGTCCATTTTTAGTTAAAGTGTCTGACTCTCCCATATTTACTTCTATTTGGTATACTTAGTATTGTATCAAATATTTTATCACTTATAAACATATATTTAGCTAGTTTGGGACATGATGCTAGGGGTATATATCTCTATGGTGGAATATCTATGTTAATAGAAGGCCTCTTGTGCTCACTAGGGGTTGTTTTGCCTTCAACTAGTTCACTAAAGGGTTGAGGATTTTTAAAGATCTCTACTCATATAATGGTCGGGCCTTATGGATGGAAGTTCAAACTAGATTTAAAATACCTTATTCTCAATGTAGTACATATACTCTCCTACTAAAGGCTCTACATGGAAATAATAATGTATCCTTTATAGATGAGGAGGATGAATTTTGGGAAAGTGTTAAATGGTTGAATGATTCATCTCTTTGTGAGTTCTCCAGTAAGATGTTATATGATAAACTCTCTTTTTCCAAATTTCCTTTTCTTACCCTCAACCATATTTGGAGTGTTTTTGATCCTTTATGTTCTTGGTATTTTATATTTTATGTTATATAGGCATCCTATATCAAACCCAAGAAGTCATGTTTTAGATGGTTATTGATTTATGTTTTGGTTAAGAGTGGCTTAGGTCACTCTTGCTCTTTTTATAGTGATACTAAATCTATTGAGCATCTTTTTTCTCTTGTCCATATGCTTCTAAAATTTAGAACTATTGCCTTAATGGTTGGGATATTGTCTTTGATTATGAGATTGGATGGTTGAATATTTATTTTGGATATGTATGTCCTAAGAAGAAAGCCCAATTTTTTTTCCATAAGTTTAGGCATGTTTTTTAAATTGAAATATTGTGGTCTTTATAGAGACAAATGAACCTAGTGTTTTCTAAGTAAAGACTAGGGTGCTTACTGACTTCACTATTGAAGTCATTATTAGCATTGTTTCCTTGAAAATTTTTCTCTAGTTGAAGGTGAAACAAGTATAATTGGATCAATTATTGAGGACTAGGATTCTAAAAATCACCTCTAATTTCTTGATTGATTCTAGTGGATATCCTAGATTGAGTCCTCATTTAGATAGAGAATGTGTCATGGTTCTATTATGGAAGTAAACATTTTTGAACATGAATAGGACTGTATCAAGGATGCATATTTTGATCAAGTGAATGATCCTATCCATGATTGGGTTAATTCATCTGAGTCTAATAAGAATGGTTTAGATAGTTGTCTTGCTACTAATAATGATGTAAATTGAGTTGGGAAAAGTGTTGATTTGGATATTAGTGATAACTTGATCAAGGAAGTTGAGGATACAATTATTCCTTTGGACCTTGAGGTTGATTTATTATCTAAAGGAAAGGATTCTAATCAACCTATTCCCCCCTCCCTGATGTATATTTTTGATGAGAAAAGTGATTTTTGGAAAATGATTGAAGATAATGTGAATGTCTTTATTGGTAAACTAGAAAAACTCATTGAAAGGGGTGGTGTTATAGAAGTTGATGATGTGCTAGATTATGTCAAATCTAATAACATTAAGTTTTTTCTTAATAAGGTTGACCAATTCACTCCACTATTGATCTCTGGTTTAGAATAGATGGGACATGGGGCAAAGCCTAACATTAAATTGGGACTTGTTCATATGGATTCTAATTTGGATTATGATACTGATATGGATTTCACCACTTCTAGAAGGGTGTCTAATGACATGATGATGTAGCTACTAGTTTATGGTGCCACCCTTATTTTGGGTGATGGGATAGGTGTTCTATTTTTCTTTCCATTCTATTAGGTCACTTGTTTGAGGATATTTTTTATATTGTAATATCAATAACTAAAACTTTGACTATTGGGGGGTTGCCTCCTGGATCTATATTTTTGATATTTTACTAGCTACTTTGCATCAATGATGCATATACTTTTATTCTTGATATTTAAATATTAAAAAAACATTGCTATTTACTGACATATTCTCTCTTGTGAGAACATGTTGAGTGTAGATATCTCTAATTTCATGCCTTAAAGGGTTCATGAGGAAACTATTGGCTAGACCATTGTTACTTTTCAATATTTTTGTTTAACTCTATCATTACCTAAACCCATTATAAAGCCCACTTATCCAAATCCTAAATCAAATAAACTTCACTTATCCATTTCCCTAAGTGATATCATTTAAAATAGCCCCTAACTAAGGAAAAAACCTTTTTTCCTATCAATTCAATTAGGTTGACCCTATTATAAAATTTAAATCACATGTTATAAAACTAAGTTAGCCAAACTGATCTAATTTAAGGCCTATTAGTAATTTTTTATTTAAAAATGGGTCATGTTGGCTGACCTTATTAGATAAGTTTATGGAAGCATTAGGACTTATCCATAACTATAAATACAAGGCTCATTTCAATCCAATAGAGAGGAACATTTATTTTTGCATTATTATAGTTCATAATTTTGTTACATCTACATTTGAGGGAGCTATTGATTAGGGTTTTCCCTTGAGGGAAGATAACTTTTCTAGTGGAAAGTATTGGATTAAAATTAGGAATATTTTATCTTGGAGTTGATTTATATTTTTTATCCTCAAAAATCCATAACAACCTTTTTCAAATCACCATTGACTAAGGGAGATATTGAGACTCGATAGGTTCACCCAAATGTAAGTATTCCTAGCTTTTGCTATTTCATTAGATAGATAAATATTATATAAAGTAATATGTTTCAAATAAATAAATACTTTATTATATTACATATATACTTAAAATTAGCATAGATATAGAATTTTATTTTTTTCCATCTTCAACTTATGTGATCTAGCGCCCATTTACCTACCATGATCCCTTGATTGTTTGTTTATGTTAAGCCATCCCCATTTATCCCAAAATATTTCATGAGAACTAGATTAGTTTTATTTCATGTATTTATACTTAGAATTATTGCATAGTGTTATTTTTATATAAGATTTAGAACCCTCTATTTTAGTGTTGTGTAATAAATGATCCCTTAGTTAGGTTTATCATATCTAATTTAGTCATGCCATCAATATAAATAGTATTAAAATAGATTTGGTTGATTACCTTGTATAATTTTAGATTTAATAAGTAGTATAAATTACATATCTATCTTAATTTATTTCATATAATTTATTATCTCTTATCTCATGAGGATAAGATGAGACTATACACAAAAGATCAAGAACAAACACTTAAAACCAAGACAAAGGTTTCAAATACCAAAGAGAAAAATAAAAATCAGAATCAAGGGAGTTTTAAAATCTAAAATTAAAAGTGAAAATCTGAAGATAAATTCAGAAGTATGAGAAAGAAATAATTTTCTTGTCATTAATGCAAAAAACCAAGATACATGATAAAATATTAAAGGATACATGTAGCCACGAATCAATCTAATTAAGAGAGTGAAAAGAAAGATTTTTAATATAAAAAAAGTGATGTAAAATAAGACCTAGATTATTTTATCACATGTAATTTGGGAATATAAGAAGAAAATAATTGGTGGTTTCTTTATTCAAGTTTCTCAAATCACATGATAAGTCACAAAGATAGTTTCATCAAGTTACATGACTCCTTCAAAATCCAAGTGCAACTGAGAGATGGAAAGAACATATAGTTTGAAGTAAAGGGGAGCATGAAAATAAATAAAAATAAATTTAAGGGTGATAAAATATTTTTATTTTTCTCCAAATATATATTCTAAGAGTGTTGATCACAATTTCATAAAATATAGTGATGAAAGTAAAGCATACGAGTTTTATAATCCTACTAGTAAATCCACAATTATTTTTAGGGATAATAATTTGTTTGAAGAATGAGATATATGATAGTTATGATCATGTATATAAACATTAATAATAAATTTTTGTTATCCTTGTTAAGTTATTATTATAGATTACAAAGTCCTACACATGTTTTTAGTTTAATACGAAACAATACTAGCTCTTCCCAAGAGATTAGTCATTCATCTTCATCAATTATAAACAAGTACAAGAGTTTTTTAAAACCATGTACAATAAGTAAAAAAATATATTATAACTATGAGAGGTGAATCACAAATATTAAACATTATTAATTTTTTTTTTACTGATTCTTATGATGAAAATACTATGTTTTCATTATCAACTGTGGCTAGTGAACCTAAAAGTTATGCATAAGATGGTCAAAATAAATAATGGATTGATGTTAGGAAATTTTAGATGGATTATATTTATATGAATGATAAATTTAATTTATTTTAATATCCATTAAATAAATTTTATTGGAGCCAGGTGGCTCTACAATACCAAATTCAAGAGCGATGGAAATTTTGACAATCTAAAAGTTAGACTCATTATAAAAGGATTTGTACAAACATATGGGGTTGACCATGAGGAAATGTATGAATTTGTGGAAAATAAATATATTATAAGATTAATTATTTATATATATTTTTATAAAGGATGTAAAATCCATAAATTGGAAGTCAAAATTGAATTCCTAAATGGAGTGATTGAAGAAGTATATGTGGCGCAGCCACAAGGTTTTGAGTTAAAAGGTAAATAGTTTTGGGTATATAAATTGAAGAAGGATCTTAATAGTCTAGGAAAAATTCCAAGAGCTTGGTATTAAAGGATTTATATCTAGTTATTTTATCAAGACTATAATAATTTAAAATGAACCATCTATTTAAATACAAGCATTAGGCTCTAATGTGTTATGTGTTTGTCTATATATATACGATTTGATTTTTATAGGTATCTATATAAATATGTTGAATAAATTAAAGTAATATATGAAATAATAATTTGATATGACTAATTTTATACTTATGAATTAATTTATTAGCATGTAATTACATCAAAATAAATAAGAAGCATTCATTTTCAATAAAAATATGCCCAAGACATGGTAAATAAATATAATCTTCATGATTCTAAACTAGTGGACACTATAATTAAAAGTGGATAAAAAATAAATATATAGGATTGAATTCCTTAAATTGATTAAAATAATTTTATAATCATAGTGGGAGGTTTTATGTATCTCACTATGACAAAACCTGATATGAGTTATGGGGTTTCACTAGTTTCTATATTTATGGGCAATCCTTCAATCAAACATTTGCAAGAAATAAAAATAATTTTAAGATATGTAAGAGGTAATTATGATAAATAAATAAATTTTAGATAATAAATTCAATTATGTATAATTAGATACATAGATTCATATTGGGAAGGATCTCTTGATGACAAGAAGTCAATTTCAAAGTATTGCTTTGCATTGGGAGGTGGGTTGGTTTCTTAGTCTTCAAAGAAATAAGATAAAATTAAATTATCCTTCACTGAATATGCATATAAAAATATTGCATATAAATTCACACAATTATTATGGATGAGAAAGCTATTTTATGATTTTAGAGAGGCTCAACTTCATCTAACATAGGTTTTTTATGACAACAATGGGGGAGATACAATTGTTTAAGAATCAAGTTTTCTTTGATTATTGAAATTAAACATAATTTTTTTAGAGACTTGATAAATGATAAATAGTTTGTCATTGATTATGTGATATGTGAAGATCAATTTTATAATATTCTCACTAAGGGATTGCATAAGCAGATTCATAGAAGTCTTAATGAGATGATAAGCATCTCTCTTCTTTGCATCAAGGGGGAGGGTTTTTTAAGTATGATACCAATATGGGTACTTAATTAGTCATGTTAGATTTATTTTGTTTTATTTTTTTATTATAATATGAATTTTATTTAATTAAATTATGTCCTGTATTATTTTTTAGTTAATTTTGAACACTTTTCGTTAACGTCCTAAAAAATGCTAAAAGTGCCAGTTAGAATCCAATTCATTGAATGTGTACTTAATTTAGCTCAAATATTTATCAATTCATACCCAAGAGATGATGAAATTTTTTTATATTTATTTAACTTAAATTTATTTTAATTTAATAAATTTCCTATTTTGTATGGATTTGGGGCACCTATCTTGACTAGGTTGCATGAGTTACGTAGATGCTAAGAAAGGATTCTTGCATGTTGATCTTGTCTTATCAATAAGTTAAACTTATTTTATTGAGTCTAATTTCAGTTGTGTTATATTATATTTTCATTATTTTATTTATAGTTTACTTAGTGGTTAAGTATAAGTCTTAAATTAGTTTTCATTTTATATACATAACTTGTCATGCAAGTTATCTTCTATTAGGCTTATTTTAGCTTTGTTTATTAATAAATAATTATCCTCAAGAAAGTGTGGTGAAATAGGTCCTAATGGTAAACATGGTTTCATGTGTTAATCTATTATTTTATTATAGTTATTAAATTAAGAATACTAGAAAACATACATTTTATAATTTTTAATTTATTCAGTGCAATTTTTGTCAACAATCTCACTTACAACACTACTAGATTAACAACTAGTAATTATGGGATAGATTAGTTGATACATAACTTAAATTTTATATTAAATCAAAGATAATTTTTAATCCCTTCATACATCAAATATTCTATATTTAATCCCAATTGGTATTAATTATAATCACGTGATATTTAATATTTGATAATTATACAATCCTTCAATTGATATAGATACTATCAATGCATATGATGTTTTAGATTAAGGTAAAAGTAGGTTTTGAAGGGACCCCAAAACCCTTTAATAGAGAAAGAAAGATGAAGATATAACGCCCAATAGGAAGAGCATTCCTAACACAAATTGAAAATCAACATCAAAATCAGGTTTTATAGGGACCTGAAACCACATACCAAAACATAAAAAAGTTCACAGGTTTTACAGAGACCTGGAAACTCAACATAAGTATTAAAACTAAGAACCAGATTTTAGAACCAAATAAAACATCCAGTAGAAGGGACCAGAACAAAAACAATAGCATCAAAGAAGACTCTAGTCTTCTAATTCTAGGATCATCTTCACAACCTCATTTCTAATCATTGCAGTACCCTGTATGGATATTTCAGCCAAAGTGGCAGCTTCTTTCAGGGCTTTCTGCCTTGAGCTCTACCTGGTCCTCTTACTTGGCCCTTCCAAAGATTTTATTTCTTCATTAGCTCATTTTCCAAGGTTAGTTGCAGCCGCACATATGCTTGAATTAACCTCCTCCATTTTTGTTCTGCTTTCCTTGATGAGCCTTCTCAGATTATTCTCATAATCCTTAAGTTTAATAGGAATATCTCTCATTTGCATCTCCATATTATTCATTTTGATCCTATCAGCTTCCTGGTTTTGTTGTATTATTTCTACTTTCTTCTTTAGCTCCATTATTTCCTTATACATCCACGAATCAACTTGGAGAATAGCATCGGCTTTGAATTTGGCCAAATTCATGAAAGAAAGCTTAGTGTCCCTCTACCAGGCTTCACAACTGTCATCTGCATTCTCCTGTGGAGAGGACTCACTCTTTTCAATCTGGTCCTCCCTTTTCATCATTTTCTCCTCTTTTGTCTCTGTAGGGTCTTCATGCTGGACAGGATCATCCATTTATTGTTCCCTAATCTTCATGGCATGATTGGAAACCAGTACCATATGTTCCTTTTCTCTTATCGAGGCTAGATCATCAAGTAAAATATTTGTATCTTTAACACTTCCTCCCAACACATTCTGATTATCCTCATGATTAGAATTATTCTGTTCTGTATTGCCCTTAGTTTTATCCCCTTCATTTTCTTTCTCACTTTTTTATTCATTTTCCTGATAACCTTCCAAATTTGAACTAAAATCCCCAGTTTCCATCCCTTCCTCTTCCTCCAAAACATTCTTCTTAGAACTTTCTATGCTTTCCCACTCATATTCCTCTTTAGCATTCTATTTTTTAAAACTGGAGGGTTTTGATTTTACTTTTTCCTTCCCCGTTACTTTTTCATTCTTTTTACACTATGATTCCTTATTTTTGTTAGAATAAGGAGTCGAGGCTATGGCATTGTTTTTGCAAAATCCCTCTATGATAAGAATTAGTCCTTCATGTAAAATAGGGTGAGATTCCTTCTTTCTATGGGCAAACAGACTTTGAAGTAGTGACAAGCACAAATAGAAAGGGAAGGAAATTCTATCTTTATGCCTAAAATGATTAAGAAAGACAAAATGAAATTTATGAACTCTTTTGCTCCTACCATCTAGGATAAAATACTCATGAATACAACATAATACATCTCTCCAAATTCCTTTTATCTGCTCCAAATCGAAGAAATCTCCAGTCTTTTCCAATTGCTTCTCCTCTACATCTGTCTTCATAAATTTTTTGTATGCTACATTAGAAATAATGGTCTGCTTAGAGAATTTTATACCACCTATGGGAAGCCCTGTAACCTCAGTAATGAAATCCTGAGTAAGCTTCATAGTAACACCATGGAGATTTACTCTATCATCAACCCAATTTTTGAAGAATGCCATCGTAATGTGGGGTTTAGATCCATGCAATCGCTCCAAGTAACTTACCACTTTCCCTTTCTGAAGTATCTTCCATACATCCTATCTATCCTTCCATCCTTCACAATTTTTTGGCTCTTACTTCCATGGTTCACCCTTCGTTTTGCAGAACAAACAATATTCCAACAACACCCACACAGTGAAGGCAAAAAAATGGAACCAATTGTTCTTTACATGAAATGGAAATCACCTATATGCTAACACATGCTAAATCCACATTACATTCTCATGAATGTACCTGATCATTGAAGGTAATATGTCCACTGTAAGGCCACTCCACCGAATCATTAAATTACTAATCCAGGTAGATCTTTCCCTCTTTAGAATGAATGGCATCATAATTAATAAGTGCTTTGAGATCAATGTGCTTATTTAATGCATCATGCCATCTCACCTTATGCCCTGTTTAAATAGCATGATTAGCTATCCAGTCAGCAACCCCATTGGCTTCTCGATATGTATGAGATATGGCCACTTTTTCAAACTTTAGAATTAAATCTTTAATTTCCATCATCGTAGCCTCAATAGACCATGAAATTGAGTTTTTTTAATTTAAGATGTTTACAATATTCAAGGAATCACCTTCCAACCATAATTTGGAACATCCCAACTCAACAACTAGTTTAATGGTGTAGAGGGCTATAGTAGCTTCAGCAATATGACTATTCGACTTACCAATTGGAATAACAATAGCATCAATTACATTTCCCACCTGATCTCTCAGTACTCCTCCACATCCCACTCTTCCCAGATTCCCTTTAACTACTCCATCAAAATTTCCTTTGATCCATCCATTAGGAGGGACATTCCATTTTACAATCAATCTTGGATTATCAATTTTCAAATTAGACCTTTTAGATCGTAGGGAGTTATCAAATTGAAAGGTTTGATCAGTATCCCTCTGTGATTTAAAATTCTCCTTAATAGCTCTAATGATATTCTGACCAAGCACCCATCCTAGAAGTTCTTTACTTCTGAATATTCTATTGTTTCTTTCTTTCCATATACCCCACCATATATGAGGAAGTGTTAGTTTCCAAAAAAAATGAACATCAGGATTCTTAGAGGGACAACACCAAATTTTAAAAGATAGATCCACACTTTTTTGATGTACCCATGTTATACCCCAAAAATTAAGGATTTCAGTCCAAACTTGCTGAGTGTAGGAATAGTTCAAAAACATATGGTCTCTATCTTCAAAATTTTTTTTTTTTATAAAATACACCTGTTGACCACATTTATTCCTCTTTTTTGCAAATTATCAAGGGTCAGGATTTTATTTTGAAGCAAAGTCCAGAAGAAGATATTAATTTTAGGGATGAGCCCCTTCATCCATGCTTGAGACCACAAAGGTTGATTACCCTTTTCCTTTAAAGTAAAGATAGTAGAGACTTTAAATTGTCCACTAGGATCATCATGCCAAATAATCTTATCCTCCAAATAGGGATAAAGAGATACAACACTGAGAGATAATTGGATGTTGCTGAAGCCTTGATTAACATCAGTTAAATTCACCCAAGAGTCATTCTACCAATACTGACTAACTAATATTCCATATCTTTGCTTACATCGATCAACTAAATCCTTTTCTTGAAAATCTTCCATCAAAGGATAATCCTTTAACCAGACATCATCCCAAAATTTCACCTTAAGTCCATTACCAACTTTCCAGGAACATCCTTTTTCTAAAGTTTTTAAGGTCCCCTGAATAGCCCGCCATATGGAAGAGGGATGAATTACATCAGGATAAGAAAAGAAATCATAAAGGGATTTAGCATTGAAGAGGTACTTATGTTTCCATATAGTACTCCACTCTTTGTTTTCATGGTAAACTCTCCATCCCAGTTTGGCTAAAAGAGCTTTATTCATACTTATGATTTTCCTAATTCCTAATCCCCCTTCCCTGAAAGGTTTGTAAACATTATCCCAAGCAATTAAAGGCATTCTCCTTTTTTCCTCAGTACCAGTCCATAGGAAATTTCTTTGAATTTTTTCAATAGACTCTACAAATTTAGTAGGAATTCTGAATAGACTTAATGCATAAGTAGGTATGCTTTAAAGACAGGTTTTGAGAAGAGTTAACTTTCTTGCCTGACTTAAAAGGTTTCCTTTCCATCCCGCAAGTTTCTTGCTAAACTTGTTAATAAGATCCTCCCAGAAGGCGTCAGGGACTTTCAGACCAAGAGGAAGACCCAAGTAAGAAGAGGGGAGAGATCCTATATAACATTCAAGAATTTTAGCAATTTTATTTTGCCTCTAGATAGGGGTGTTAATAAAGAACACTGCACTTTTATGCCAGTTAATCAATTGACCAGAGGTAGAAGAATATAAGTTAATAGATTTCTTCAAATTTCTTGCTTCCTTGACTTCAGCTTTCCCCATAAAGATGGTATCATCAACAAATTGTCCATGAGAACAAATTAGAGGATAGGAATAAGGTTTTAGACCCTTAAATAAACCTTTATGGACTAAATCCCCAATATATCTTACCAAACAATCAACCATAATTACAAAAAGGATGGGGGGTAAAGGGTCACCTTGTCTCAAACCCCGTGATGGATAAAAGAAATGGGATGAGCTTCCATTTACCAAAACAACAATAGAGGAAGTAGAAATCAACTAGTAAATAATACCAACCACCTTTTGGTCAAAGCTAAAAGCTAATAGACTATTTGAGAGGAATAACCAATCTACCCTATCATAGGCTTTAGCAATGTCAACTTTCATAATGAACCCCTAATTATTAGAACAAGACAATGAGTGAATATTCTCATGAGCAGTGATAAGAGAGTTGAGAATTTGTCTACCTAGGATAAATCCATTTTGTTGATCAACAATTATCAAAGGAATCACTTGAATAATTCTAGAAGTAAGAACTTTGGAAATAATTTTATAGAAAGAATTACAGAGACTGATCGGTCTAAACTAATCAGGAGAATCAGCACCAATTTTCTTGGGAATCAAACACAAAAAATTAGAGTTAACTTCTTTAAGCATCTATTTTTCTCCATAAAATTCCTTCACAGCATCACTGACATCTTTACCAAAAAATCTCCAAAGTTTTTGAAAGAAAAACATGGGGAAACCATCAGGTCCAAGAGCTTTATCTCCTCCTAGAGAGCAAATAGCTTTGAAGATTTCCTTATCCTTAGGAATTGAGCTTAGCATTTTATTTTGTTCCTTTGAAACCAATAGAGGAATCACTCTTAGGATTTCAGATTGACTATCCAAATTGATATTAGGATCAGCCTTCATTAGGGATGAGAAAAAAGACTCCATTTCCTCCTTTATATCCTTTTCCTCTATAATATTCAAATCTCCCTTCTTAAGGTGTGATATGTGAATTTTAGCTCTATGCTTTAGAGTGGATAGATGGAAATTTTTTGTGTTTTTATCTCCTTCTCTCAACCATAACAACCTAGATCTTTGTCTCCAATAGATTTCTTCTTTAGTGATGATATCATGATATTGAGCCAACTTTTCATTTTCTTCAATAAGGAGATCAGGAGTATATCCTTCCTTCTGAATTTTTTCCTGTGTTTTAAGAATTTGCTCCTTGATAGCAATTTTATTTTCAAAGATGTTTCCAAAGCTATTCTTATTCCATTTTTTAACTTCCCTTTTAACATTTTTGAGCTTAGACACAACTCTAAAGAGTGTTGTACCCCCAATATCAATATTCCACCATTCTTCCAATTTACTTTCAAACTATGGGTGTTGCATCCACATCTTCTCAAAATATAAAAATATATTTTTTTCTAAAATACTACATTAGAGGATAAAAATTATTTAAAATGCCAAGCCACGGATTATGTAATCATTGGTGGATCCCTCTTTAAATTCTCATTTGATGGATATTTTTATGATGTCTAAATCAAGTTGAGGATCAAAATGCTATATTCAAAATCTATAATAATGAATTTTGAGGCTAATCTAATGGTAAAACCATCTATACTAAACTATTATGTCAATTATATGACTGGCTAAGAATGGAAAAAGAATGGTATGAATATACTAAATTGCATTCTATTGAGACCAACACCCCCATCTTTATTTTTTTTTTGAAAAGGGGACCCTTGTAATTGTTTTCAAAACCTTTATATTCTAAAATAAGTGTGAAAGATTATTTGGTCTTGAAATTTAAAGGCAGGTCAATTTTTAAAAAAAGACATGAGTTTTAATATATCTAATTATGATCATATGTTAGGGATTAATGTTGTTAATAATCATATTCAAGGTGATTAATTATAGGTTCCATGTAAGAAGTCAAGGTTCCCAAGTAGTAAACCCTAAGGGTTTGAATTTAAACATTCACAAGAAAATCTAGTGATAAATTTTATACATGATCAAGCTTTAACTTAAAGTTCATGTAGTTATGTAGATCTAATGCTTTACACTTGTTTGATAGATTTGATCCAATGGTGCATCAATATTGAAGTATTTTATAAAGGTATATAGTTAATGATTTGGGCCCTAATAAAGATCTAATGGTGATCACTTAATCAGAGGTTTAAATCTAATGGTGTGAATCAAAGCCAAAGTTTCAAGAACTCCTGAGTGATTTACACATGGAATTTAGTTATTATATAAATAAATTATATTATCTTAAATTTTATATGTTCACTCCCATCATTTGACATCTATGAGGACATATTTTATGTGACTAAACCCATCAAATTTAACCTAGACAATCCCCAAAGCCTTGGGAAATCCTGAGGACTTTACAAATGGCACTCAGTTATTAGTTTAATAAATTCCATTGTCTCAAATTTGATAGGTTTGATCCCATAATTTGATGTCTATGAGGACATATTTTATGTGAATGAACCTACCAAATTTAACCTAGACAATCCCTAAAGTCTTGGGAACTCTTGAGGGATTTATGCATGTCATTCAGTTATTGGATCAATAAATTCCATTGTCTTAAATTTGATAGATTTGCTCCCATCATTTGAAATTTTCAAGGGCATATTTGATGCGAATGAACCTATCAAATTTAACCTAGGCAATTTTTAAAGCCTAAACAAAGAGATCATTTCTAAAGAAACTTTTAAGAAATTCCTAACTTTTTACATAGGCAAACTTAGCATATAAAGACTTTGACCTAAATCATTTTGTGTTTTTTAACATAAAATCATAAATTTCATCCTTAATCCTAAGTTTCATATAATCATGAAACTATTTAAAAGGTACTTATCTTTTAGGATCTAATGGTGATCACTTGCTCACTGGATTTGATCCAATAGTGTAATGAAGATGAGGACTTTTTAAAGACCTCACGAGCTTGACACATGACACAATTAGTGAGCTTAAAGATTAAAGGACCAATGAAATACAAACATATGGATTTATATTTTCAAATAAAAATAAAGAGGACTTTTGAATGTTAATGGTTAGTCTTTAACTAACATTTATGAAATTTGCCATGAAACGCATGGAACCCTACCACATAGGCTCCACGTAAGCATGGAGGATCAAAATAAAAGATATCCTATTCTCGATAATGTAGAAGACATGAGAATGAGGTCCCATAAAATTTAAGGCACATATGAAATTAAGATATTATCACCATCAAAGCTAAAAACCTTGAACCCTCTATAAAGAAAGACTTGAGTCGGTTCAATTGATAGTATAACAATAAAAACAAGTTCAACTAAAACTTAGAGAAAGTGCCTTAGTGAGATACTTATTTTCATCAACTAAAATTTAGTGTTATCAATGGTGATAGGTAGACAATAGATGGAAATTGAAGTAGATCTCTATCTAACTTTAGATGGTGAAGGAAGGGTCTTGAGAGACACAAAGTTAGATTTAATAGCCTTAAACGTAAATGAAATCAAGAATTGGTTTGAATTATTCTTCTTTATAAAGGAGTTACAACCAATTTCCTAGGAGGAAAAGAGGAATGCTATAGTGCACCAAAGATACAAAGACCTAGTATCAATTTAGCTGGTAGGCCTTCACCATGTGACTGCTAAACTAGAGGTAATACATTACATTGACCTTCTTGTTCCTATTTTCATTGACTACATAATAGATGGGAAATGGGTTTTTCATGAAGTAAGTACTAATAAAGTTGAATTTATATCTCACATGTCCTTTAAGGCTTACTATAAGCTCCCTTTGCCTCATGTCAATCTCCCATCCTTGAGAGAATGGAAAAATTACCAAAACTTGGATTCAGTCCTCTCACCTTGGTTAATCCAAGGTTCCCATGTTTTCAAGTCCCCTAATTGTGAGACTCCTATTGAAAAATTTAGGGAGGGTGTTAGGGTAGCTATGACCTTATTGAATAGAGCCTTTGGTGCCTCTTATACTACTTATTTGAGTAAGGTCTAGGTATCTTATGTCTATTGCATTTGGAGTGGAACTTAACCCCTCCTATTGGAGACCTAATAAGTTTTTTCTTGGCCAAAAAATTTACAACCATCGAGAAAAATACCTCCAAGCAATTATTTATGATGTCTCACCTCTTGGATTCACTCTTAGCCTCTATTAATTTCCCTAGCATTAAAAATTGGTCCCCTAATGATAAAACTACTATTTCCAATCATTATTCCAAATTGAATATATTCAAATATAAGAACCATATACAATTAATATCTGATGGTATCTTCCCAGTCATTTTTAAGGCAATCACTAGTATCCCTATGCCCAATCTTCATCCTCTAATCAAAAGACAAGTGGAGACCATGGGGGATGTGTGGTTCTATCCAAATTGAACTATAATAAAGATATAAGGAATCATGGTCCAACCATATAGATTGCATATATATGTTCCTAGTAATCTTGCAGAGCAAGAAATTTCTTATCAAATCATCTTGTGAATAGATTGGATATGTAAGAAGAATAAGAAGGCTCAGGTTCATCCCTTTCCACTTTACATTGGTAGAATTATAATCAAGGATTGTAAACAACTAAAGATCATGGTGGTTCATAGGAACTCTTTTTATTTCCAATTGGATGACCTTAAGTTGTGGGACCCCAATGATATAGTGGCCAACCATATTTGGAATAAAAATGTTCCAAAGATTGAGTAAAAACATCAACCAGGTGTGGGAGATGGTATTTACATAAAGGCAAGGAACTTTGAAGAAGTCCTATCTAGGGTCAAAACTACAACATCAAATTAGAACATAGGTTGGTCAAGGATAATAAGCCCTCAAAAGACATATGACAACTAAATCCATTGCATTATCACTTGTTGCTGGGACCATCTAGAATTGCACGTCAAGAGCCACCTATTGGAGGACAATCTTCTGAGCCTCAGTAGAGAGAATTGACAAAGTCAACCTAGGTTGGGCAACTTGAGGATGTAAAATAAAAAGGTAAAGATGTGATTTAAGAGTTTATCAAAGAGCATAGACCTAGTGAAGGTCCCCAAATTTAGGCATCCCCACCAAGGCCTTCTTCCCCATTAGAGGTTATTAGCATGATTGCTTTGAAAACTAGAGAAATAGTGGAAAGTGCCCTCATTAACATTACAACTACCTATGGTTATGATAAGGAAGAGGATCCATCTGAGGAAGTAAGAAAAGAATTAGTTTCATTTAATAGAGGAAAGAGATAGGCAAAATTGGCCTTAGTTCCTCTAGCACTAAGAAAGAGGCCTAGGTTAACTTTCACTCACCCTACTAGTGAAACTAACCTCTTCAATGATGAGAATCTTATTTATATACCAACTATTCTTGATTGGTTTGTTTATGGGAAGTTGTAGAAAATCCCATCTCTTTCTCCTTCACTAGATTTGACTCGAGTTGACATGGATGTTCAGGATAATGTCAAGCCTTAGATTCAGGGTATTCTAAATAGATAAATAGAGAGAAGGATCTAGATCCTTCGCAACAAGGAAAGCCAAGGGATTGACACCTTAGGACCCTTTGAGATTTTAAATGTAGATATTCTTGAACAACCATAGGTAAAGGAGACTAACCCTTAGGTTCATTTTAATACAGATACATCAACTCTTGAGAGAGAAGTACCAAAAAGGTTACTGTTGGTACTAAGGAGTTTACCTTTTAGAAGGTAGAACCATTTGTAGGCTTAACTCCTATTCTACGGTAGGTAGCAAGGGATCATCCTATATTTCAAGAAGATGTAGCTAGTATGGTACTAGCCTAGTCAATAATGACCTTGGATGGAGTTTAGGGAATGAAACATAAGATTCTCAACTTGGAGAAAGAAAAAAAGATTTAGAAGCTTAGGTCCTTTCAATTCCTGAAGACGTATTGCAAGTGCCAAATAAATATTTGATGGATGCATTAAATAATTTGAAAAGCATCAAGCTTATATTGAGTGCTTTAAACCATCAAACTAAGATGGCACAAGCCTTATTCACTCAATGATAGAATTCTCAAGCTCAAATGGAGGAGCTCATCAAAGTATATAAGATAAATCAGGCCTTGGAATTCAAGATGATCAAACTTAGACATCTGGACATCCTCATGGTAATTTTGATGGATAAACAAGAGGATTTGATCACTTGGAGTAATTATTTCAACAACTTCATTAAGATAAACATAGCCTGGTAACTTAGATTAAGAAAATTTTGGGGAATCTATTAGATAACCTTTCTCAAACCACTACTATAGGCCTAATTAGTGATGAAGAATTCAATCAAAGAGTTGGTGTTCACATCCAAGACATTAAAGAAAATAAAGTCCATTCATCGAAGGAGAACTAGAAGATCCTTGATATCATTATTTTTATAGGGAAGTAAATTACAAAAGCATAATGTATCGAGAAACTTGTATCTCAGGCTGATAATGAATTTGACAAGTTAGTAGATCAAGAAGAGGATTGTCTAATGAAGCCTATAGTGGATTTTGAACTAATCAAAGAGAAATACACCAAGGTGAAAGACTTCCTAAAATAGGGTTAATTAAAGGGCCCACCAATGAAATTCCTAAAAGAATTTTCTTTTTGTAAAATATATGCTATTCTATTAGCATATACTTATTCTTGTCAAGTTGGCATGAAATCTTTGTGCATTATTTCTTTATATCAATGACAACTGTCTTTATCCACATGTGGATATTTTGAAAGTTAACTGGTTAACCACCTATGTTTCCTATAAATAGGTAGATGGTTACCATTTTAGAGAGAGAGAGTTTTTGAGTAATTTTATACTAAGATCATTTAATACAACTAAGGAATTTTGAAAAGATTGTCTATATAGTTTTGTTAAATGTTCATGCTACCTCTCAATTGTAGCTAGTCATCTTGAATTTGAATGATTCTTCTTGTTTTAAGTTACATTATTTATCATAGGGCTATTAATTTGTGTTAAATGCTAAATTGACTATAAAGATGTCAAGTATACTTCATTTTATTTGCTTTGTATTTGGATGTACTTAGGTTATTTAGATCATAATAACAAATCTTTAAAGTAAATTTGGTTCTTACTTGTGATTCATATTTTTCCTTTGAATTCTACCTAATTTATGATATAATTTGAGATTATGATATTTTATAACATAAATTGGTTAAAATGTACTCAAAGCAATTGGAATTTTGTCAAAATATTTGAGATGAAAACCTGCAATCACATTTCTTTCTTACTTTAACCTTGTATTTTCTTATTTTTATCAAGATTGACTCTAGTTAAAAGATCATTATTAGTACTCATTTAGTTTAACCTATAAGTCATTGGAAACTATTAAATATCTAAATATTTAAACCTTGGTAGTTGATAACCACTAAATCAAACAAATATTGTGGATAGTTCTCATATTTTACTTCTATTCCACCATAGACATCATTGAATTGTCACAAACTGCAACTCATGCTTTGGATTTTTTCAAATATTTAAATGAGTAGTGTTCATCAAAACTGAAGAACACCTATGGTAAATTTTAAAGCATTGATAGGAGAAGCTCCAATGATGCTAAAAGTAGGGCCATATTTAAAGATACTTAATATTTTTTAGGTGTATTTGATCAAAATTACTCTACATTTTATATGATTATGTTTCTTTTAGCATAAATTGTGTAAAGATTGGTGACCTTTACAAAAATATAGCTTTTGGTGCTAAGAATTTATTATTATTTGGAGTTAGGATGGCTTATTTTGTTCAAAATTGATAATTCTTTGATAATAAGAGGTTTAATTGAGTCATAAGTTGTAAATATTGGTCATCTTTGTATAATTCAATACATCTTTGAACTTGTTTAGTTAAAGATTGATGTCCTTTGTCCTCTTATGAACAATTTTTTTCAAATTAAGCTTAGTGTACATATTATTTGTCATTATTTAGAAATTAATGTGTTGCACAATGTTTCAAAATAGGATCCTTAATCTTTAAGATAAAATTACCAAGATTAGGACTAGATCACATTTAGAGAGTAGAGAACCTTTGTTCGAACTATAAATCCATAGAAGGACTAGGAAAGATAGAGGTAAGCGTAGGTATTCTAAATCTCTACCATCATCACCTTTGCAAGGGATTCCTATGTTTGATCTTCATCCAAACATGGCATGGCTTGGAAGTTCCCCTATAAATATACCAAGTGTAGTTCATGATTTACCATGTAATCTTGAAAAATATTTGCCAATATTTAGTCCAATTGGTATTATGACTACTGAAGAATATTTTAAATATTTCAAAGCTGTATTAAGATTATTAAATGTTATTCATGAAGATGTATCATGTAGGTTGTTCCCAATTACATTCAAAGATGTTTCATATGAATAGTTCCTTAATTTTACTAATAATTGTATTATCTCATGGAATAACTTTGACACTATTTTTATTGATCAATTTGGAAATATCATAAGCCCTTATGTCATCTATCATCAATTTAAAACTATTAATAGAGATACAAGTGAACCTATTAAGTCCTTTAATGCTAGGTTCTAAAAGATGTTTAGTCAGACCATGAATTCATATAAACCTAATAAAGCTTTATCTTTGGAAGTTTATAAAGATGCTATTAACCCCATGACTTTTTTTTTGGTTTGAAGAGAGCCCTTCCACTTATCATCACATTGGCTCAAGCCTGTTCTAAATCAGTGGTTATTAGTGACCAAATGCAACCCCAAGGATAGATGGCTTATTCTATCCCAAATGTTAATCCTTAAATGCTTGTATTAAACCTTTTCCCAAATAATAACCAAAATTCTCCAGCATTAAACTAATTCCCTACTTTGAATGTATTGCCTACTAGTCATGCTACTCCTAATCAAAATTTAGGTTTCTTAAGCCATAAAGTTATCAATGGATTTTATGACAATGACTAGAAGGCTTTAGTGTTTATTAGTGGCATTAATAGTAACAAAGGTAAAAATGTTGAGGTTCCAAAAAATGAGAATGAGTCTATATTGAAAATGGTACATAATCTTAGCACTAATTTTTTGAAATTGCAAAAACAAGTTGGTAATGCTAATGATAACTCTGGTAGGAAATTCACTTTTCAAAAGTTTAATAGGCCTAGGAATAGGTTTTAGAATGATAGTATATATAATAAAAAATATAATGAGCCTTACTCTAGAAAAAATAATATGGATATAAACTTCACTGATATTGCCTTACCAAATTACTGTAGGGTGCATGCCACTTCCAAGTATGGTGAGATTAATTGCATTGAGTTTTGTAAAGCCTTTAAACATTTTCAAGAACTTGACACATTTGAAAAGGTTTGAAACAAATATTCTACTACAAGTTCTTCTGAATCTAAACCATCTAACCAAGTGCATATGGTGGAAACTTTTCAATTCCCTTCTCAAGAGGATAATGAGCCTGAGAATATTCCTTAGGAAATTAAAGCATTCCAAATTTTTTTAAAGGCATATCCTCTAAGAAAGAAGGAATAAAAACAACCATTGACTACCTCTACCCCTCCTAATAATTATGGAACCCCTCTAGACACTGCATCAATGAATAATCCTGAACCCCCCAGAGGAAGTTCTTCGAAGCTAACTATTGTTCCTCCATGCAAAATTGGCTATAATATTATGAAAGATATGAAAAATATTAAAGATAATATCACTTTTCATGAGCTAAATTAGATCATAGAATAAAGAAGCTTACTCTTGGAATATTTGTCCAAAAAAATTGGGAAGCCCTTTAATAATGATAGTTCAAATGTAATTATGCAAGTAATCAAAGCAAAGTCTCGACCCTTTTTACTTACAGTTAGGATATTTGGGAAGGTTCATAATTGTCTTTTAGATTATGGGGCCTCAACCAAAATTATGTATATTAGGATATGTGAACAACTTGGGTTAACTCCAATCAAGTCTGACAGGGTAGTCATTCAATTAGATAAATCTAGAGTTAAGGTTATATGAGAATTATTGAATATGCATATACATCTAGCTAGTGAACCTAGGGTTCAGTAATTTATTGATATCCAAGTGGTAGAAATGCCTAGTGCTTATGGATTGATTTTGAGTAGAGAATGGATTAAGGCCTTAAATGGCTATATGTCTACTGATTACTTGTACTTGTGGATTCCTTGGAAAGGTGTGCCAAATCAAATAAGAGTGAAAAGGGAACCTCAAATGAAACACATGATAATATAATATAATGCTATTAAAGAAATATTTCCTAGATTCTAATTTAGGAGTTCTTACTTTGGAAATTACAAAATAACCAATTTCTAAGAGTTTTCCTCTAATTTTTAGTTTGTGGAAGTTATACATTGATGGCTCCAAGTGAAAATTAGGATTAGGAGATGGTATTGTACTAATATATCCTTTAGAAAAGCAATACCATGTAGCTTATAAGTTATAATTTCCTTTCACCAATAATTTAGTTGAGTATGAGGTTCTCATACTTAGACTACAGTTTTCCATTAAACATAAAGTTAAATAAATCCTTGTCTATGGAGACTCTAAACTTGTGGTTAACCAAGTGAGGATTAAATACCAGTGCAAATTGTCTTACTTAAAGAGATATAGTTTAGGGTGTGGGACTTGATTGAATATTTTAATGCCTTTAACATCTTAGCTATTCTACGAGAAGAAAATAAAGCTAATGATGAGCTTACCTGTATTATAGATAACCTCATGCCTAATAATGATTCTCAAAGCATCAATTTTGAGATAGTACGATGTCCTTTAGTTATTGACAACATAAATCATTTCTAAGTTTTCAATGATGGTCAACAAATCATAGATTTCTTAATTAACTCTAGAGCTTTTGAAGCTCACATTATTGATGAAGTTGATGAAACTTTTCTTGATAAGAAACTTAATGGTAAAATCATCTGAATAAGTGACAATAAGATACCTAAAGGGATGATTTCATTGGAAACACTATTTGATCTTGACAAGATTTCTAAAGTAACTAAATAACCTAAGGTAAATGGTAGAGATTATCATGCAATGAATCTTGGTCCACATGATCAGCCCCAAATGGTGAATATATAGAAGGCTTGCACTGAAATGGAAAATAGAAAAGCTAGAAAGTTGCTTACAAAATACAAGGATGTAATTTCTTGGTCTTATGAAGATTTTAAAATATTTAACTTGAGGGTCATTACTCATAGTATACCTCTTCAAGAAGGTTGTAAACCCTTTAGATAAAAGCAAAGGCTAGTCAACCTTGTTATAAAACCCATGATTACTAAAGAAGTAAAGAAGATATTGGATGCAAGGATAGTGTTTCTTATTAGACATTCCACTTGGGTGGAAAACCTAGTCCCAGTAAAAAAAGAATGAAGAAATAAGATTGTGCATAGATTTTAGAAATTTGAATAGAGAATCTGAAAAGGATAATTATCCTTTACCTTCTCTAGACTAGGTTATCCAAGATATTTTAGGATCTTCCATGATGTCTTTTTTGGATGGATTTTTTGGATATAACCAGGTGCTTGTTGCTACAGAAGATAGGATGAAAACAACTTTTACTACTAAATGGAGAAGATATGCTTACAAGAGAATGCCTTTTGGATTAATTAATGTAGGGGAAACTTTTCAAAGGGACATCAACCATGTTTTCCAAGGTTTAGTGGGTAAGTGTATCATCACATATATGGATGATCTTATAGTATTTTATAGAAATAGAGAGGACATTTTGTTACATTTGAGACAAGTATTTGATAGATGTAGGAAGTATGGTGTATCTTTTAACCTGAAGAAAATTATATTCTATGTCACTGAAGGAAAATTATCGGGACATGTCATTACCAAAGATGGGATTTACGTAGATCCTGATAGAGTAGATTCCATCTCTAAAATTGGGTTTCCAAATAGCTAAAAAGAACTTAAGTCATTATTTGGCAAGATTAACTTTGTGAGAAAGTTTATTTCAAGGTTTGCTGAGATTGTCAAACCTTTGAATGATATGCTTAAGAAAGATGCTATAATTTATTAGAATGAAGAATCTAAGAAGGAATTCACTAACATTAATAAGACAATCACTAAATCTCAAGTCCTCATAATTCTTGATTTCTCAAAAGATTTCTATATATATTCGTTTGCTTCTGAGCATACTATGGCTGCAATGTTAACTCAAAAAGTTGATGGGAATGATCATCCCATAGGTTTCATGAGCACCAACTTCAAAAATGTAGAATTGAATTATTTTATTATTGGTAAGAAATATTATGAATTGGTAAAGGAAGTAAAAAAATTTAAACATTACCTCTTTATAAACAAAGTACATGCCATATTACCTGATCTAGCTACAAAACTTATGTTGAGTTAGAATGAGCTCAAAGAAAGAAGAGGCAAGTGGATGGAAATTTTACAAGAATATTATATAGAGATGAAAATAGACAAATTAGTGAAATTTCAAGGTTTAGTTTACATGATCACTAGTATTGATCCAAAATTCCATGTCATGTAAGTAGATCAACGAAACTTCCAACCCAATGAGTGGCATGACTATTATCCATTTACTTGTCAATGATGTTTGTCCCCTAGAATTTATAAGAAAATAAAAGAGATAATTGAGGCTCAAATAAAATAATTACATCATTAGGAAAGGATTCTTGTATAGGAGGAACTTTGAGGGAATATATTTGAGATTTGTGTCCAAGGAAGAAGCAACTTAGATTATGACTACCTTCCATGAAAAGCTAGGAAGTGGACACCCTTCAGGAAGAACCATAGCTCACATGATTCTTAGAGCTAGATATTATTGGCCCAACCTCTTCAAAGATGCTTATAATCATGTGAGGGAGTGTCATTTATGCCATATATTTAACACAAAGGAGCCAAAGATAGCCATGCCTTTACAACCCATGATGGTGGATAAACCTTTTACACAATGGGGATTAGACTTTGTAGGAGTAATCAACCCCAATTCTTCTGAAGTTCATAAGTATGTCCTAACTACTATGGACTATTAAAATAGGTGGACTGAGGTAGTATCCACTAATAAATGTAGAACTAAAGAGGTGATCAAATTCTTAGAGGAAGATATTTGTACTAGATTTAGAACACTAGTTTCTTTAGTTTGTGACAATGGATCTGCATTCATTTATATTTAAATAATGGAATGGGATTATGACCAAGGCATTGCACTAAATTTTTATTTAATCAATACCCTTAGAGAAATGGTGTTTCTTAATCCACCAACAAAAATTTGATGAAAGCTATCAAGAAATCTGCTGAAGATAGACCTAGAACATGACATAAACTTTTTAAGTTTGCATTATGGGTAGATCAAATTAGGAATAAATAAGCTCTCAAGGCTTCACCATTTTTGTTGGCATATGGTCAGGAGCCTATTTTTCCCATCACCTTAAATTTTCCTTTGTTCAAATTCATGCAAGAATACATGGAATCTAGTCAGGAACTTGCTAATTCTAGGCTATTAGACATCATTCAAATGGAAGATGCTAGAGAAAAGGCATTTATAGACTTTAGTAGACACTAATCAAATGTGAGAATATGGTTTTATAAGATATCAAAAGTGAAGGTGTTTAGGTAAGGAGACTTATTCCTTCTTTGGGAAAAGCATTAGAACTTAAAGGTAAACATGGTAAGTTTATCCCTTTATGGATTGGCCCATACCAAATTGTAGAAATCTTGGTCAATAACACTTTTAGGTTGAAAGATATCCAAGGATCAAACTTTATTTTACCCACAAATGGGAAATACCTCAAGCATTACATTGCTACTACCCCATCGGGGGTCTTCATGGAGTGAATGTGTAATATTATTATAGTTAAAGTAGGTAGGCTAGTTAGCTTCTTTTCTTACTTTGTTTTTGTCTTTGCTAGGCTTGTACATATTTGTTGTTTATGTTTTGTTTCTTTTTCTTGATTGGTGGTGTTTCTTGGCTATGGTAAAGTCTCATGGTATTATTTTTTGGTTTGGAATTGCTCAAAAGTATGGGTATGAATCTTACAAAAGTGAACATGAGGTGGTAATACAAATTGGTATAGGAACTTAATGTCCTACAAAGATTTAAATCTTATTCTGAATCAAAACTTGGTTTTAAGAAGGGTTATATGTGTACAATGTGAATTTAGTTTATTAACTCACATTCATGCTTACACTTAAAACACATCCTTGTCATGGACTAAAGTTTAAACTAAAGGAGAGTATCCTAATGCTAGGGAATTTGACCAAATCCTTAAAACTAGGATGTATTGGTTTCCAACCTTTGCAAATGACCTAGAAAATGTAAAAAAAAAACTCATTGTAAAATCTATGGAAATAAATGCAAAGGTGATTCAAGTAATCTCCATCAGGGCTATGGACACCTAATTGGTAGTGGATTAAGGCCTTGAGTGGAACCAAAGGTATCTCTATTGAGGATATAGATGCCTGGCTGGCAATAGAGTAATGCCCAAGCCTCCCCTAAGTTAAGAGTTGTTATTCTAAAAGAATATCTAAAGTGCTCAAATTTAAGTGAAATGGACCAAAAGGATATGAGCCTAGACATTATTTCTTGAAATTCATTGCAAATACTAAGTAGAATCAAAGCACACACTACATATTTATTTTTAATAT
Source organism: Torreya grandis (assembly GCA_037957365.1). Taxonomy (NCBI): domain Eukaryota; kingdom Viridiplantae; phylum Streptophyta; class Pinopsida; order Cupressales; family Taxaceae; genus Torreya; species Torreya grandis. The sequence continues at coordinate 5,596,905 of JARHVA010000331.1, forward strand.
CTAAGTTTAAATTTTATACACAAGGAACTTGTTTCATCTGAAAGTTGATTCAAAAGAGAGTGTATGTCCAAATGGGATATAAAATTCATGTACAAGTTTAAATTAAAGTCTTGTGTTCTAATATATTGTTATGTTGCCCTTGTGAGTCGCTATTTGTTGAGATAAACACGACCCATATTTTTTTTTTTGAAATGGGGACCCTTGTAATTGTTTCCAAAACATCTGTATTTTGGAATAAGTGTGAAAGATTGTTTGATCTTGAATTTTAAAGGCAGGTCAATTTTTTAAAAAAGACACGAGTTTTGGCATATCTAATTATGATCATATGTTAGGGATTAATGTTGTTAATAATCATCTTCAAGGTGATTAATTTTAGGTCCCATAGAAGAAGTTAGGGTTCTCAAGTATTTAACCCTAAGGGTTTCAATTTAACATTTGTGAGAAAATATAGCCATAAATTTTATACATGATCAGGTTTTAACTTAAAATTTGTGCTTTTGTAGATCTAACACTTTACATTTGTTTTCTATATTTGATATAATGGTGCATCAAGATTTAATTATTTTAGAAAGGCATATAGTTAATGATTTTGGCCCCAATAAAGATCTAATGATGATAGCTTAATCAGGGGTTTTAATCTAATGGTGTGAATTAAAGCCAAAGTTTTAAGAACTCCTAAGGGTTTTACATATGGAATTCAATTATTAGATCAATAAATTCTGTTGTCTTAAATTTTACAGGTTCACTCCTATCATTTGACATCTATGAGGATGTATTCGACATGACCAAACCGATCAAATTTAACCTAGACAATCCTTGAATCCTTGGTAACTCTCGAGGGTTTTACAAGTAACACTCAGTTATTGGATCAATATATTCTATTTTCTTAAATTTGATAGGTTTACTCCCATAATTTGACATCTATGAGGACATATTTGATGTGACTGAACCCACCAAATTTAACCTAGACAATCCTTAAAGTCTTAAGAACTCCTGAGGGCTTTATGCATGGCATTATTTATTAGATCAATAAATTCCATTGTCTTAAATTTGATAGGTTTGCTCCCATCATTTGACATCTATGAGGACATATTTGATGTGACTGAACCCATCAAATTTAACCTAGATAATTTTTAAAGCCTAAATAAAGAGGGCATTTCTAAAGAACATTTTAACAAATTCCTAGCTTTTTATGTAGGCAAAATTAGCATATAAAAACTTCAGCCTAAGCCATTTTGTATTTTTTAACATAAAATTCTAAATGTCATCTTTATTCCTAAGTTTCATATAATCATGAAACTATTTAAAAGTTACTCATCTTGTAGGATCTAATGGTTATCACTTGCTCATTGGATTTGATCCTATAGTATGACAAAGTTGAGGACTTTTCAAAGATCTTGTGAGCTTGACACATGGCATAATTAGTGAGCTTAAAGATTAAAGGACCAATGAAATACAAGGATAGGGATTCAAATTTTCAAAGCAAAATAAATAAGACTTTTGAAAGCTAATGATTAGCCTTCAACTAGCATTTATGAAATTCATCATGAAAGGCATGGAACCTTACCACATAGGCTCCACATAAGCATAGAGAATCAAAATGAAAGATATCCTATGCTTGATAATGTAGAAGAAATGAGAATGAAGTCCCATCAAATTTAAGGCATGTATGAAATCAATAGCTAGATATTTTCACCATTAAAGCTAAAAACCTTGAACCCTCTATAAAGAAAGACTTAAGTCAGTTCAATTAATTACATAAAAATCAAAATAAGTACAACTCAAATTCAAAGCAAGTGCATTAGTGAGATATTTGTTTTCATCAACTAAAATTCAATGTTATCAATGGCAATGGGTAGGTAAAAATTTAAAACTGAATTAGATCTCTATCTAACTTTAGATGGTGAAGGAAGGGTCTTTAGAGACATAGAGTTAGATTTGACAGCCTTGAATGTACATGGAATCAAGAATTGGTCCAAATTATTATTCTTTATAGAAGAGTTGTAACCAATTTCCTAAGAGGAAAAGAGGAATTATATGGTACACCAAAGATAGAAATACCTAGTATCAATTCAGCTGGAAAGCCTTCACCATGTGGCTACTAAACTAGAGGTAATGCATTTCATCAACCTTTTTATTCCTATTTTAATTGACTACATAATAGATGGGGAATGGATTATTCATGAAGTACTAATAAAGTTGTATATGTAGCTTCCATGGCTTTTGAGGCTTACTATAAGCTCCCTTTACCTCATGTTAATCTCCCATCCTTTAGAGAATGGATAAATTCCCAAAACATGGATTCAGTCCTCTCACCTTGGTTAATCTATGGTTCCCATGTTTTTAAGTCCCATAATGGTGAGATTCCTATTTCCCAATTTAGGGAGGGTGTTAGGGTAGCTATGACCTTATTAAATAGAGCCTTTGGTGCCTCTTCTACTACTTATTGAGTAAGGTCTAGGTATCTTATGTCCATTTCATGTTGGAGCATAATTTAACCCCTCCTATTAGAGACTTAATATTTTTTTTCTTGGCCAAACAATTTACAGCCATCAAGAGAAGGACCTCCAATCAATTCTTTATGATGTCTTACCTCTTGGATTCACTCCTAGCCTCTATTAATTTCCCTGGCATCTAAAATTGGTCCCTTGATGGTAGAACTACCATTTCCCATCATTATTTCAAATTGTAGATATTCAAATACAGGAACCATATGTAATTCATATGTGATGGTATCTTCCAAGTTATTTTTAAGGTAATCATTGGTATCCTTATTTCCAAGATTCATCCTCTAATCAAAATACAAGTGGAGACCATGGGGGATGTGTGGTTTTATCTAGATTATACTATAATAAGGATAGAAGGAATCATGGTCCAACCATATGGATTACCTATATATGTTCCTAGTAAGCTTGCAGAGTAAGAAATTGTTTATCAAATCATCCAAGGAATGGATTGGATATGCAAGAAGAATAAGAAGGCTTAGGTTTATCCCTTTCCACTAGACATTGGCAGAATTGTAATCAAAGATTGGATATAGCTAGAGATCATGGTGGTGCATAGGAACTCTTTTGATTTCCAATTGGATGAACTTAAAATGTGGGACCCTAATGATAGAGTGGATAACCATATTTAGGATAAAAGGTCCCAAAGACTGAGTACAACCATCAACCAGGTGTGGGATATGGTATTTTTACAAAGGCAAGGAACTTTGAAGAAGTCTTGTCCAGGGTTAAAAACTACAACATCAAATTAAAACATACGCTGGTTAGGGATAATAAGCCCTTAGGAGAAATATGAAAACTACATCCATTACATTATCACTTATTACTAGGACCATCTATAATTGCACATCAAGAACCACCTATTGGAGGATAATCTTATGAGCCTTAGCAGAGAGAATTTAAAAAGTCACCCTAAATTGGCAAACCTAAGGATGTAAAAGGAAAAGGTAAATATGTGATTCAAGAATCTAGCATAGAGCATACACCTTGTGAAGGTCCCCAAATTTAGGCATCCCCACCAAGGCCTTCTTCCCTAGTAGATGTTATTAGCATGATTACTTTGGAAACTAGAGAAATAATGGAAAGTGCCCTTATTAATATTACAAATACCAATGGTTTTGATAATGAAGAGGATCCATCTGAGGAAGCAAACAAATAATTAGTTCCATTAGGTGGAGCAAAGAGATAGGCATAATTGGCCTTAGTTCCTTTATCACCAAGAAAGAGGCCTAGGTTAACTTTCACTCACCTTACTAGTGAAATTAACCTCTTCAATGATGAGAATCCTATTTATGAGCCAACTATTACTGATTAGTTTGTTTATGGGAAGTTGCAAAAAATCCCATCTCTTTCTCCTTCACTGGCTTTGACTCGAGTTGACATGGATGTTCAGGATAATGTCAAGCCTTGGATTCAAGATATTTTAAATAGACAAATAGAGAGAAGCATCTAGATCCTTCACAATAAGGAAATCTAAGGGATTGACACCCCAAAAGCCTTTGGGAGTTCAAATGTATACATTCCTAAATAACCATAGGTAAAGGAGTCTAATCTTCAAGTTCATTTCAATACAAATACATCATTTCTTGAGAGAGTAGTGACCAAGAAGGTTACTATTGGTATTGAGGAGTTAAGATTTAATAAGGTGGAACCGTTTGTAGGCTTAACTCCTTTCTAGGGTAGGCATCAAGGGAACATCCTATATTTCAAGAAGATGTAGCTAGTATGGTATTGGCCTAGTCAATAATGACCTTGGATGGATTTTAGGGAATGAATTATAAGATTCTCAACTTGGAGAAAGAAAAACAAGATTTAGAAGCTCAGGTCCTTTCAATTTCTAAGGACATATTGCAAGTGTTGAATAAATATTTTATGGACACATTCAAGAATTTGAGAAGCATCAAGCTTAGATTGAGTGCTTTAAACCATCAAACTGAGATGACACAAGCCTTAATCACTCAATGGAAGAATTATCAAGCTCAAATGGAGGAGCTCATCAAAGTACATATGACAAAGCAGGCCTTAGACTTCAAGATTATCAAACTTAAATAATTAGACATCCCCATGGTAGTTTTGATGGATAAACAAGAGGATTTGATCACCTAGAGCAATGATATCAACAACTTCATCAAGATAGACACAGGCTTGTTAACTTAGATTGAGAAACTTTTGGGGAATCTATTAGATAACCCTTCTCAAACCACTACTATAGGCCTGATTAGTGATGAAGAATTCAAGAAAAGAGTTGGTGTTCACATATAGGGAATTAAATATAATAAATGCCATTCATCCAAGGATAACCAAAATATCCTTGATATCATTATTTCTATAGGGAAGTAAATTGTAGAAGCACAATGTATCGAGGGACTTGTATCTCAGGATGATAATGAATATGGAAAGTTAGTAGATCAAGAAGAGGATTGTCTAATAAAGCCTATAGTGGATTTGAACTAATCAAAGTAAAATACACCAAGGTGAAAGACTTCCTCAAACAAGGCTAATTAAAGGGCCCACCAATGAAATTCCTAAAAGAATATTCTTTTTATAAAATATATGCTAGTATATAAGCATATACTTATTATTGTCAAGTTGGCATGAAATCTTTTCACATTATGTCTTTGTATCAATGATAGCTATCTTTATCCACACATGGATATTTTAAAAGTTAAGTGGTTACTTGCCTATGTTTCCTATAAATAGGTATATGGTTACCATTTTAGAGAGAGAGAGTTTTTGAGTAATTATATACTAGGAGCATTTAATATAACTAAGTAATTCTAAAAATATTGTCTGTATAGTTTTCTTAAATGTCCATGCTGCCTCTCAATTGTAGATAGTCATCTTGAATTTGAATGATTCTTCTTATTTTAAGTTACATTCTTTGTCATAGGGTTGTTAATTTGTGTTAAATGCTAAATTGACTATAAAGATATCAAGTATACTTCATTTTATTTGTTTTGTATTTGTATGTACTTAGGTTATTCAGATCATAATAGCAAATATTTAAAGTAAATTTGGTTCTTACTTATGATTCATATTTTTACTTTGAATTCTACTTGATTTGTGATATAATTTGAGTTAATGTTTTTTTATAACATAAATTAGTTCAAATGTGCTCAAAGTAATTAGAATATTGTCATAATATTTGAGATGAAAACTTGCAATCATTTTTCTTTCTTACTTTACCCTTCTCTTTTCTTAATTTTTTAAATCAAAATTCACTCTATCTTAAATATCATTGTTAATACTCATTTAGTTTAACCTCTAAGTCATTGAAAACTATTGAATATCTAAACATTTAAACACTGGTGGTTCCCAACCACTAAATCAAATAAATATTGTGGATAATTTTAATACTCTACTTCTATTCCACCACAAACATCATTGAATTGTCATAAAATGTAACTCATGCCTTGTATTTTTCCAAATCCTAAAATGAGTAGTGTTCATCAACACTAAAGAACACTTGCAGTACTTTTTGAAGCATCAACACATTCCCAATGCCAAAGGTAGAGAAACCTCAATCGCATTCCATCATATGTACTATAGATATTATATTTCCATGGCATTCCTCTCTTTTTGTATTTTATTTAATGTAAAAAATCAATCAAAAATACATGAACGAACACAATTTTATCATTATAGCTATTGAATATTTTACAAAATGAGTGGAATCTATATCCTTAAAATTTAAAATAAGTGACACAATTTGTAATTTTTTGTTAACACACATCATCAAAAAATATGGCCTACCTTATCAAATTATAATGAACAATGGTTCATATATTAATAATAGTTAGAATATTTTGATTTAAGTTTAAAATTTGTGAAACTTTCTCCACTCCTTTTTACACATAAGGAAATGGTCAAATATAATCAAATAATAAATCAATCAATAAAAAATTAAGTAAGACCATTGCAAACCATGGAATGAATTGGAATATTCAAATCATATACACTCTTTGGGCATATTTCACAAGCCTACACACATCAATGAAAACCATCCCTACTCTCTTATCTATGGAACATAATCTATGTTTCATCTTGAGATAGAAATACTCTTTTTATGGGTCTCATTAAAAGACATCATCGAAGATAATGAGTATCATAAAAAACACCTACATGAGTTAGAAATACTTGATAGTAATTTCATATAGGATCTTGAAAATTTAAATTTTTATCAAACATATATCAAATGAGCATATGGCAATAAATTTCTGATCATGAGTTCTAAAGTGGTTATCTATTTTTAATAAAAAATTAAAATAATACCAATGCTGACAAATAAAACATAGTAAATTTTAAACCCAATTGATTGGGTCCATTTATAATCACTAAATTTTTGGGTGTAGGAGCTTATTACCTAACCACACTTGAGGGAAAGATAGTAAAAAATACAATGAACATCATGCATTTACATCACTATTATACCTATCTCAATCTCTTTTATTAAAAATACAGCCAAAAAATTCAAAAACAAGAAAATATTTAAAAAATTCTAAACAAATCAAAACATTATTCATAAAATTCAAAATTAGGACCTACAAGATATTTTAAAATGTTTCTAACTTACTTATTTACATATGATATTTTATCTATGTTAGATAAATAACATATTTTAATTTTTACTACACATGGATTTTCATGAGGTACTTGAGTGTGATACAAGACATACTTTCACATGCTTTTGATGTTGGTATTTGCTTATTACCCAATAACCTTTCTTCATTGGGAGCATATCCTCATTCTTCATGAATAATTTAATAGGTTGTATTTATCCACAAACTCCATACCATGTTGAGCTATATATATCATTGAAAGGATTTTATAATAAATCATACTATACATATATTACATGAATATGATTCTTGATAACAATGACATTAATACAAAACACTTTAATACCTTATTTCTTACTTTAATTCATGATTATGACTATGTTGTTTATTGTGTGTGGCCATTGGCCTTGTATGTTTAAATTATTTCTTATATGGAATCATCATGTTATTTTCATGTGGTCCTTGGAATTTTTATTAAATGACATTTCACATGTCCATTTTATGTGGAATTTGGGCATTATGTGTGACATTATATGAAATTTATTATATATTCACTATGTGTTTGCTATGGTGCCATGATTTATATCATGAATTGCTAATAATTATTATATATAGTATTATGCCATGATCTATATCATGCATATACTAATTAGGTGCTTCAATGCTTTACCTATATAACATATGTTCAAAATAAATTTAATTCTACATTTTGTACTATGATGTAAATCAAATTAAAATATTCACATGATACTACATTATTACATCTTTCACATGTTACATAATTCTTATTTTGAGATAAGTGACTTGCAGGTTACATCCGTCATCTCAAAAAGGGGGAATATCAATAATCTTGTCTTGAAAATTTAGGTCTTCATGATGAAATTTGAAACTTATGGTACTACACAATTTCAAAAACTACAACATTATTAAATCAATTCAATTTATGGGGGCATTTGACATGCATGTGCATACATTCTTACAATTACAAGTGGAAAATTTTCAAATAATTATAGGTTTAAATAGTTTAAAAATTAGAATTTCATTCAATATCAACTTATTATCATATAAATAACATGATACTTATTCATATTCATGTTTATAATAGGGAAATTTCAAATTTCAATTTTCAATTTTTCAAAGATTCAAAGGTGTAAAGTTTCAAATAGAATATAAATTCATTTATAGTGGTGTGAGTATAAATTTTTAAATTAGGTGATATTAGAGTCTAGTGACACTCAAAATCTATGGTTTCAATTTTTTAATATGTAGAGAGCAAAAGTTGGTAATTTCACCACTTCAACTATTTTAGATAGTAATCGAAACAGTCAACTAAGAGTTAGAGCATGCAGTCCTTCTAACTCAAGATCATCTAAGTGTTTTAACATTGAGACTTTATCAATTTCAATTTGTCAAATATTCATCATTTATTTAAATGCCTCCATAAGGTGGAAAACACTTTTTCATTACTGAGTTATAAGAAAATTATATTGCATGCCATTTTTAGTTTTATACTTTCCTTTCTCTCTTTGTAAATTTTAAATTTAAAGTTTCAAATTTTTAACTTTCAAATATGGATAATAACTAATTTTAGTGGCATTATTGCATATTTTTCACTAAATAAGTTCACACAATCAAGATTCTTATTCAAATAAAAAGTGTCTATACACACTTATGTTCACATATAGCTCACTCTAGTAAATTTACTTTGTTTCATCACTATAATAAATTGGAGTAAAATATAAAAACATAAAATTAATCATTAAGTGATAGACAATGTATATTATTTACATATTTACCTTTCTTGGTATATTTTTCATTTCACTAACTCTAAATATATAAGAGAAATTAAATTATATTATAAACACTCAAAATATCATATAGGAATCGCCATTTCAGTCACATTCATCCCTATTCAACTTACAAGTTCCTATTAGACATATACCAATAGTCTTTAGTCTACTGGGAAAAGTCTTCACTAGGTTAGACATGGCTTTACTACAACCTTGTATTCTAGTGTAGCCTTATTCCTTACACTCTAATAGTGAATTTTTAAAATCTATACATTTTACAATGTCTCTACCACACATATTATAAATCTGGTTAGCAAAAAAAATTCCCCTAGAAAAACATGTTAAGGAAAAAACTTGACACACTTGGAAATCACTTGTAATTTCTAATACAAACTAAAAAAAATAAAACTATTTATTCTAGTTTTGATTTCATATCATTATAATAGTCATAGTCCAAGTCTAAATATTGTTTATTTCATGTCAAGGGCATTCATTTTAAATAATATCAATTAATTTTCTAGTTCTAGTCATATAGTTTCACAAGCATGGATCACTCAATCACCCTAATAGGGAGAAATACATTAGCCTAAGGCCCATTTGGGATATGTATGTAGCACTCATTTTCACAAGTTTTTTGAGATCATTTTGGTTATTATACTTAACCATTGTTCCTATTTTCATTTGAAACGTATTATGTTTATTGTGTAGGAGTCATGGTTCTAAATGTTTTCAAATCTTTTATGTGATAACACATAACATATAATTTACCAACCACCTCTCAAAATCATCCAAATTAATCAAAATCAGAAAATTATATGCAAAATCAACCAACATATGGTCATAGTTAGTGTACAAGGTTTCATTCTAACCTTGTCTACCTCATATGGACTAGTCCCGATGCATAATCAATTACTACTTTTGGTCACAACACAATTCACAAGTCCTTCCAAACTATTTTTAGTCACAACCAACCTACACAATCAATAAATTATCTATTTTATATAGGTTTTCACATCCTTAGGACCTTTTACCATTTTTAGTAATTTATTAATTTTGTAAAATCATGTAGCATATTGTGCCTTGATATCACATATGTATATTCAAACATTAAAATTTCAATAGTTTAATCATATTAGTTTAGATTTCATTCAAATTAAAACATATAAAATAAAATTGTATGAGGATCTAAGATAGATACACTCTCTAATAAAAACTCATTATTATGTTTATCCTCTCAGTATAGACCATTGTAACCATGATAATCTAATTTTGGTCATGTTTTTCTACTATAACCACGTTTATCCTACCATGGTTTTTTGATATTTTATTTCTATCCCCTATGTGATGTCACTTTATTGTTATTCATGTACAACTTCACATTATGATGGGCATACTGTGTATAATATATTCATCCCTTATTTTATCTAGTTTTCACTCTAAAACAAAACAAATGTTATGGAGTGGGAAAACCACCATGGCAACATTGTAAAGTACATATCCAACATATATGAAAATAGAAATCTACATATATTTTTTAGCATATGGATGGTATAGCTTGTGTTAGGGTTTTTGAACATCCTCTCCCCTAGAATATATGAGGAATACACATGAATTCTAATACCCTCATTTTTAATAATGGAAATGTAAGAGATAAAGATAAAAATATAATGTTGCAAGTATATGAAATTAAATGAAACTTGACATAAGTGATGTTTGTCTCTAGGATTGAACTTTTATGTGAATTGGATATTGATATTTTTAGGTTCCTTATGTTTTCTTCTATATCCATTTTATAAATTTTAAATATCTTAGTTATACCTTATATATATTGGTCAACCTAGATAAATTATGGGCATTTTCCAACTATGGTAATTAACAAGAATAATGGAAAAATATTAATAATAATAGGTTAATTGGTCTACATAGAGAATGAATAAACTTATAAGGTGTATAGGTTTGCCTATAATAAACTTGAATAGTGTATGGGTTTGAAAAGAATATGGTTCTAGATCTATTTTTGAGGTAGGGATATATAATAAGTTATAAACAATCCAAATGCATAAACATATGCATTTTTTATAAAACAATAAGGTGTTTTTATGATAAATGGACCAATTATAAACTTATTATGGGGCTTAAGTAATCCTATAAATATTCTAAAATTTAATTTTTTTTCAAATAAGGTAAATTAGAAACACGACACTAGGATTAAGTGTCTTGTGCCAAATATATGTGTCTAAATAAAGCCTCCACTTTTATGTGAGTATGTGAGTGAAATGCATGCAAGAACCAAGGCATAAATGTAAATAATTTAAAACATGCACCTTCACTTACCTAGGTAAGTATGAAGTCTTTTTTATGCACACTAGAGCTAATATTTCATCCATGCCATATAACTAGTGTACCTAAAACAAACATATGTAATTTGATAATTTCCACAATCATAATATTTTGAATTATTTTTCATATGTTTAAGTTTGAATTTTGATTATTATTATGCCACATATAATAATGTAACTTTAAACTTATCATAATAAATGTACTATAATAGTAACACAATGTTAAAGGGTATGATGCTGCCTTTGGAAAATAAAAATGGGAAATAAGCATTATGCCCCTAAATGTGACAATCAAGTTACCTGATAAGATATATAAAGTAAATCAAACACACATAAGTATAATTCCACCATAGATGAATGGTGTAAACCAAGGAAATATAGGCATCACATAATTATACTATAATATACATGATAAACATCATGGATATAATCATAGTATAGTAATATAGTGCACTTAAGTTAAGACCACAAAATGTTAGTGACTACACTCAATTTAGTGATAAGACGGGCCAAGTATTGATTCACACAAGAAATGAAAATAAGATAATGATATATAAATAATGATGCAAAAATAATAAATCACATATATACATAAGCAAACATTCATGCATAAATAGTCAATGTAATAATATAACTATTTGAATGTAAAATATCCATGGGATAAGAGATGTACAAGATACTAGTAAAAGATTTATTAATTAGTTTAATATAGCTCAATATGATAAAGAATAAGCAAGGATACATATATTTGTGAAATAATCCAGTGGAATGGAAATGCCCCAAGTTATGAAATGTTGTGTCTAAAATTTCCCCTATAATATGTGGGTGCATAGCATAAATTATAATATCATATAACATGTGAATTTTTTTTATACTCATGCAAGACAATATCTCCTATATGATAAAAATATAACATATGTAATAATAAAAAATACCAATTATTGTTTGATAAATTGTATGAATAATTTACCGAGTATCATGATCCATGTAATGGTGTGAGCCAAATATGTAATATATGTCCCAAAATTTTATGACATATGATATAGTATACTTCATGGAAAGGATAAACATAAAGTGAATCACAAGTTAAAGATATTTATATTTTTGAGGTTTTCCACATTTCATCTAATGTAAAAATTATCAAATAACATGATATAATAATGATAATAATAATACATCAATATAGTGGGTAAATTATATATTTTAAAGCTAAGAATATGTAATGCAAATGTATATAATAAAAAAGTGTGGGAATAATTACCCCATAGGCATATATGTGTCATTTAAACAAATGGAAATATATATTCAATTTAATAATGTATAAATAATAAAGAAATACTAAGAAGTAAATTGTGCTAAGGACACAAATGCCCCAACTATTGTTATAAGGCAAAATATACAAGTATTATGGATTTATAATATATATATATATATATATATATATATATATATATATATATGTATGTATAAAATACAATTCATAGGATACAAATATGAGTGTTAGAACCTAATGGTTAGATAATTATAAATTCATGCTCAGATAAACTCATTATACATTAATGAAAAGCATGCAAGGGTACAATACCCCAATAGGCAATTGTGTGTATACAGATTCAAATGATAGATATCATGCTTGGGTATGATTATAACATAGGAAAATTGATATGATCATGTATGAATCTATGTTTAAAAAAAATTATATATGAAGAATAAAATATAAACTAAAATAAGAAATCATGAGGTTGGACTTGAAATAAAATGATAAAGGCTCATAGACTAGAAGAAATAAGGTGAGAAGGATTTTATGTACTATGGATTACTTCAAAACTCAATGTATGTTATGACATAATGTCCCAATAAGTATGTTTTTCTCATTAAAAATAATAGTGTAAGTGATAATAATAATACTAATGGTCAAATGGTCAATTTCAATGAAATATCACAAATAACATGAAACTAATTGATATAATAATGTCAATGCAAATAAAAGGAAAGTTCTTTATGAAATATATAAAATAAAATAATGAAATCATGCTAAATAAGAGTCCTAAATAAAATTCACATATTTTAGGATGGTGATGATAACATGTTAATATCATGAACATATCCATGTACATAAGTAAGATATGTATATCTTATGTAAGCAATTATTAATAATCAATATGCATGCAAACATAGCTCTTTATTATTATGATTTATTAACATGATGTTATTATTATGTGTTTAGATATTTTAAGAAGTAATTAAACTAATGGAATTAAATTCTTGAAATATAAATTTTGATGTGAACAAATTTGATATTAAAATATAGCCAAATATAATAAAATACAAAATTTAAAAAATTAGGAACTTGCCAAAAATAATAAGTTTGAATAAGGTTAGAGTGTCCCAAAAACATATTTGATAGTGAAAAATATCTGGAAGTGAAAAATATATGAAATGACCTAAAACATAATAATATTAGAAAATAGTAATTTGCAGTCTATTGGGACAATACCACAAGATGAAAACAAGGGTGAACTATGGCCTTATTTAACTATTGTGGATATGTCATGGATGATTATATTCCTAATTTATTGATATGAGCCTGTGTGATATTTTTTAAAGGTTGATTATTGATCTTTGTGTGTCGATATGTTATGTGGAAGACCTAAAAATATCAAACTGTAGTATTGAACATGCATTATATAGTAATTAAATTAAAAAATGGAATAAAAAGGGTTAGCAATGATATCTAGGCTAGCATAAAAAACCCCTTGTGACTAAGGCTTTGGGTACATTAAATTAAATTAAGGATAGATTATAATGTATTAACTAAGGTATCTCTTATCATATAATATCCTTAATGTACCCTTTTGAAGAAACTAGGGATGGATAATGTACTATAATCTAGACAAGGACCTCATAGTGAATCTCAAGACTTCACAAGATAAAATTTCTCTGCCAAGAAGCATGAAACCCTAAGTAATGACTCCTAAAATATAATTATGGATAAGAAAATAAAGAAGCATAAATGAATGATAATATCTATTCAAAATTAGGCAAAGGATTGTGTATATATCTTGATATATCCCTAAACCTTTTTAGAATTTTACCTGATGCAGGTTTCCCAATTGACCTAGTTAGTTAGGAAATTATATTGATAGGTCCTAAAACAAGTCAAATGGGTTGAATTAGTCATGAAACATGTTTAATTCCCATAATTAAGTTGAACCAATTGATTATGTTTGGTAAGTGGTAAAATGGGTTTTTGCTTAGGCAAGGGATATTTGAGGTGGTGAATTATTTGTATAAGAGTGTAAGGGAGGTATCAAAGCTTATATAAATGTATATGAAGGGTTTTTATTCGTTTTAGGTGGAGGTATAAGGAAAAAAAATCTTGTAAATCACCAAAGTCCTACCTAATGCTTTACTAGTGTATTTTTTAAGCCATGTACTCAAATAGGTTGAGACTCGATGGGTTCTTACAAGAGAGAAAACATCAATAATTGATAAAGTTTAAAATTTTTATGTATATACATATTCCCCACTTGAATCTCATCATGTGTCACATAGTTGTAACACATGATGCTACTTTGAGAAAAGACATAGCAATAAATAACACTGAGCTAAATAAATTATAGTATAAATCAATAATTGAAGTGATAAGTACAAAAATGACTAAAATAAAAATGTAATATGTATGTACCTTGACTTAACTTTATCACTAAATGATTATCTATTATGTTTATATTTATGATCATTGAGGGTGTAGATACTACTTTGGACAAACCCTAAAGATATAAAACTTAAAGAGCAAAAACAAACAAACACAAAAAAGTCAAGGTAATTGAAATGTGTAAACATGACATACTTGGAAATTTGGTAATCTAGGGTGATAAATGCTAAGTTAAAACCAAAATGACCAGGCCAAAATTAGAGTAAATCAAGTAATAAAAATATAAGGCTACTAAATGACCAAAAAAATCAAATAAAAATATTCCTTAGGAAAGAAACATGGAAAACTAAATCAAACCAAGGACACGTAAAAGTAGCATGATAAATCTAACATCAATATGTAAAGGAGTAAAAAACTAAACTTTAGACAAATATAGAAAATAAAAAGTAAAACAACATTAATGAGTGAGAAGAGACAATCCAAACTCACTCAATAATGGAAAAAGTATATGAAGTAAAAAAACATTGGTGAGTGAGAAGTAACAATTCAAATGCACTCAACAATGGGAAAAGTAGACAAATATAGAAATGGATATAGTTCTCCACATAAAAAATATTTAAAATAAAATGAAACCAAGGAAATTCTATAAATTTAGAGTAATGGTATAAAGTAAATAATCCATAGTCACTCAAGCATACTATTTTTTTCTAAAGATAGATAAAAATAAAATAAAGTAGTGTTAGAAT